>CM033476.1:297199893-297585584 GCA_019447015.1 Hymenochirus boettgeri | reverse complement strand
AGCACAAAGAATACAACAGCATTTATCATTTTATGTTGTTTTTGGTTGAAAACTCTGAATCTACAAACCCAAAATCCCCTTTACAATGATAGGACAATGTTAGAAATTAAGCACTGGATACAGAAAAGGATTAGCAAGGTATGTCTGTAGCCTTATACTGTCTAATATTGAAAAACCAAATTGAACAACCAAATAATCTAACATACACCCAGACCATACCCTCGTACACACCCTGGGGGGGGACGCGAAGAAAGTCCAAAGCCGATGGTCCAAAGAGTACATTGTAGTAATAAAAGAGAAGAAAGAACCCTCTTACGTGTTTTCATCATTCATCATATTTATGGTTATCACACGTCTGCTTTACACAGCTAGAAGATCCTACGGTTCAATCATACACAGTGTTACTGCTACTGCAGTTTCACTTTTATTTCATCAGTTTTGTACGAGAGTAACTTGGCCTGACAAGAAAAACTGTTTGATACAATACAACAGTGTATGATAGGAACGCATGACCATCTCTGGATCGTAGTACGAGGGCAACGGGGTAGCGATAGCAACCAATACAAGATATGAATATGTACCTACTGTATCGATCGGCTATGTCTGGTGTAGATTATTCAGCTGTCTATATTCACTGATCATAGACACAAACCAGTCAAGCACGAAAGGAATCACAACACTAAAAACCTCATCCCCTTTACTGTTTTCAAAACCTAAGGTTTATCAAGCTACAAGCAGAATAATACTTTAATTATGTGAGTAGTCTGACGGCGTCCAAGAAATACCGATCATTTATCATTTTATGGTATGTGTTTGCGTTAGAAAAACAAATCTACACTACAAATCTACACTACAACAAAAATCCTAACAACAAAACACAAGGAAAACCAAATCTACACCCAAATCCCTCTTACATATAGGACAATGTTAGATTGTTCAAGCACTGATGACAGAAAGAGATTAGCAAGCGGTATGTTGATAGCCTTACTTACTGTCTATATTGAAAACCAAATTACCAATCACCAAGATTATCCTCCGTACGTGTTTCATAGTGTAGTGGTTATCACGTCTGCTTTACACGCAAAGGTCCTGGGTTCAATCCCCAGTGAAACCAGTTTTTTATTTCAGGAAGCCTACAAATGTATTTACAAATAACGGGAGACTCATCTTGTGAGAGATACGGGATTAGCAAATTTAGTTACTATCCATACTGTCTATATTGAAAGCCAAAACTAAACACCTAAAATCTCCCTTTACATGTGTTTCATAGTTGTGAATTCATTCGCTTTACACGCCGATTCTTGAGTTCATTTCCAGTGAAACTAGGTTTCAAGCTAAGCAGGATAATACTTTTAATTAAGAAAAGCACAGAATACATCATTTATCATTTTATATTTGTTTTTGGTTGAAAACCAAATCTACACCCAAAATCCCTCTTTACATGATAGGACATTTTTAGAAATTTCAGCACTGATGACGAAGAGGATTAGCAAGGTATGTTGATAGCCTTACTGTCTATATTGAAAACCAAATCTACACCCAAGATTACCTCGTACGTGGTTTCATAGTGTAGTGGTTACACGTCTGCTTTACACGCAGAAGGTCCTGGTTCAATCCCAGTGAAACCATTTTATTTGAGGAAGCCTACAAATGTATTTAAAATAACGGAGACTTCATCATTGATGAGAGATGGGGATTAGCTAAATTTATGTTACTATCCATACTGTCTATATTGAAAGCCAAAACTACACCACAAATCTCCCTTTACATGTGGTTTCATAGTGTATGTGAATATCAGTCTGCTTTACCAAGCCGATGGGTCTTGAGTTCAATTTCCACTGTGAAACCTAGGTTTCAAGCTAAGCAGGATAATACTTTTAATTAAGAAAAGCACAAGAATACATCATTTATCATTTTATGTTGTTTTGGTTTGAAAACCAAATCTACACCCAAATCCCCTCTTTACATGATAGACAATGTTAAATTTCAGCAACTGATGACAGAAAGAGGATTAGCAAGGTATGTGATATCCTTACTGTCCTATATTGAAAACCAAATCACACCCAGATTAGCCTCGTACGTTGGTTTCATAGTTATGGTTATCACTCTGCTTTAACACGCAGAAGGTCCTGGTTTCACCCCAGTGAAACCAGTTTTATTTTCAGGAGCCTACAAATGTTTATAATAAGAAACGGGAGACGTCATCTTTGATGAGAGATACGATTAGTTACCTTACTATCCATACTGTCTATATTGAAAGCCAAACTACACACACACAATCCAAAATCCTCCCTTTACTGTGATTTCATATAGTGGAATAATCATTTCTTAACTTAACACACCGATGTCTTGAGTTCAATTTCCAGTGAAACTAGGTTCAAGCTAAGCAGGATAATATACTTTTATTAATAAGAAAGCACAAGAATACATCATTTATCATTTTATGTTGTTTTGGGTACTTGAAACCAATCTACACCTCAAATACCCTCTTACATGATAGACATGTTTAGAAATTTAGATCAGCACTGATGACGAAAGAGGTTAGCAAGGTATGTTTGATAGCCTTCTGTACTGTCTATATTGAAAACCAATCTACCACCCAATTATCCTCGTAACGTGGTTTCATAGTTAGTGGTTATACACGTCTTGCTTTTACACACGCAGAAGGTCCCTGGGTTCAATCCCCAGTGAAACCAGTTTTATTCAGGAAGCCTACAAAGTATTTAAAATAACGGGAGACTTCAATCTTGAATGGAAGATATAGGGGAATTAGCAAATTTATATGTTACTGTCCATAACTGTTCCTATATTAGCAAAAGCAAAACTCACCTAAAATCCGTCCCTTTACAATTGGGGTTTGTTAGTGTAGTGAATATCAGCTGCTCTTACACCCGCCGAATGGCTTGAGTTCAATTTTCCAGTGAAACTAGGTTTTTAGCACTAAGCAGGGCTAATAACTTTTAATTAAGAAGCACAAGAATACAGCATTTTCATTTTTATGTTGTGTAAATGATGTATTCTTGTGCTTTCTTAATTAAAAGTATTATCCTGCTTAGCTTGAAACCTAGTTTCACTGGAAATTGAACTCAAGACCATCGGCGTGTAAAGCAGACATGATATTCACTATACTATGAAACCACATGTAAAGGGAGATTTTGGGTGTAGTTTTGGCTTTCAATATAGACAGTATGGATATTAACATAAATTTGCTAATCCCCTATCTCTCATCAATGATGACGTCTCCCGTTATTGTAAATACATTTTGTAGGCTTCCTGAAATAAAAACTGGTTTCACTGGGGATTGAACCCAGGACCTTCTGCGTGTAAAGCAGACGTGATAACCACTACACTATGAAACCACGTACCGAGGGTTTTCTTGGGTGTAGATTTGGTTTTCAATATAGACAGTATGGATAGTAACATAAATTTGCTAATCCCCTATCTCTCATCAAAGATGACGTCTCCCGTTATTGTAATTACATTTTGTAGGCTTCCTGAAATAAAAGCTGGTTTCCCTGGGGATTGAACCCAGGACCTTCTGCGTGTAAAGCAGACGTGATAACCACTACACTATGAAACCATGTACCGGGGGTTATCTTGGGTATTTTAGTTGGTGGTCAGTTTTGGCTTTCATCTAGACAGTATGGATAGTAACATAAATTGTGGAAATCCTATCTCTCATAATGATGAAGCTTCCCGTATTGTAAATACATTTTGTAGGCTTCCTGTGAATAAAACTGGTTTCACCAGGGGATGACACCCAGGACTCTGCGTGTAAAAAAGCAGAGACGTGATAACACACTTACAACCTATGAAACCACGTACGAGGGGTAATCTTGGGTGTAGATTTGGTTTTCAATATAGGACAGTAAGGCTATCAACATACCTTGCTAATCCTCTTTCTGTCATCGTGCTGAATTTCTAAAATTGTCCTATCATGTAAAGAGGGATTTTGGGTGTTGATTTGGTTTCAACCAAAACAACATAAAATGATAAATGATGTATTCTTGTGCTTTCTTAATTAAAGTATTATCCTGTTAGCTTGAAACCTAGTTTATGAAACTCACATGTTAAAGGGGAACGATGTTTAAGGGATTTGTGTTAGTTTTGGCTTTCAATATAGACAGTATGGATAGTAACATAAATTTGCTAATCCCGATCTCTCATCAAAGATGACGTCTCCCGTTATTGTAAATACATTTTGTAGGCTTCCGAAATAAAAAACTGGTTTCACTGGGGATTGAACCCAGGACCTTCTGCGTGTAAAGCAGACGTGATAAACACTACACTATGAAACCACGTATCGAGGGGTGTCTTGGGTGTAGATTTGGTTTCAATATAGACAGTAAGGCTATCAACATACCTTGCTAATCCTTTCTGTCATCAGTGCTTAAATTTTCTAACATTGTCCTATCATGTAAAGAGGGATTTTGGGTTGTAGATTTGGTTTTCAACCAAAACAACATAAAATGATAATGATGTATCTTGTGCTTTCTTAATTAAAAGTATTATCCTGCTTAGCTTGAAACCTAGTTCACTGGAAATTGAACTCAAGAACCTTCGGCGTTGTAAAGCAGACATGATATCACTACACTATGAAACCACATGTAAAGGGAGATTTTGGGTGTAGTTGTGGTTTCAAATAGACAGTATGGATAGTAACATGAATTTGCTAATCCCATATCTCTCATCTAAGATGAAGCTCCCGTTATTAAATACATTTTGTAGGCTTCCTGAAATAAAAAGGTTTCACTGGGGATTGAACCCAGGACCTCGTGGTGTTAAAGCAGACGTGATAACCACTACAACTATGAAACCACGTATGAGGGTTTCTTGGGTGTAGATTTGGTTTTCAATATAGACAGTAAGGCTATCACACATTACCTTGCTAATCCTCTCTTCATTCAGTGTTAAAATTTCTAACATTGTCGATAATGTAAAGAGGGATTTTGGGTGTGTAGATTTGGTTTTAACCACAACACAACATTATTGTAGGTCTTCCTAAAATGAAAAATCGGGTTTCACTGGGATTGAACCCAGGACCTTCTGCGTGGTTAAAGCAGACGTGATAACCATTACACTATGAAACCACGTTCGAGGGATAATCTTGTGTAGATTTGTTTGCATATAGACAGTAAGGCTATCAACATACCTTGCAATCCTCTTTCTGTCACAGTGCTGAAATTTCTAAATTGTCCTATCATGTTAAAGAGGGATTTGGGGTGTGATTGGTTTTCAACCAAAAACCAACATAAAATGATAAATGATTTTATTGTGCTTTCTAATAAGTTATCCTGCTTAGCTTGAACTAGTTCAGAATGACTCAAACATGTTGTAAAGAGAGTGATATTCATATACTATGAAACAAGTAAAGGGAGATTTTGGGTGTAGTTTTGGCTTCAATATAGACAGTATGGATAGTAACATTAAATGTATCTCTCCTCAAGATGAGTCTCCCGTTATTTTAAAACATTTGTAGGCTTCCTGAAATAAAATGGTTCACTGGGGATTGAACCCAGGATTCTGCGTGTAAAGCAGACGTGATAACACACACACTATGAAACCAGTGATCGAGGTTTTCTTGGGTGTAGATTTGGTTTTCAATATAGACAGTAAGGATATAACAGTAATCAAAATATGCCTGCTTACTTGAAATGTTCACTGAAATTGAACTCAAGACCTGCTGTAACACATGCTATTAACATGAACATGTAAGGAGATTTTGGTGTAGTTTTGGTTCACTATAATATGGATATAAATAAAATTTGCCTAATCCTATCTAATCATGATGAGTTCCGTTATGTAAAACATTTCTTGTAGGACCTTCATGAAATAAAAACTGGTGTTTAAACTGGGGATTGAAACCACAGTAACGAGGGTATTTGGGTGTAGATTTGGTTTCAATATAGACAGTATGGATAGTAACATGAAATTTGCTAATCCCCGTATCTTCATCAAGATGACGTCTCCGTTATTGTATACATTTGTAGGCTTCCTGAAATAAAAAGGTCATGGGATTGAACCCAGGACCTTCTGCGTGTGTAAAGCAGACGTGATAACCACTACACTATGAAAACACGTATCGAGGGTTGTCTTGGGTGTAGATTTGGTTTTCAATATAGACAGTAAGGCTATCAACATACCTTGCTAATCCTCTTCTGTCATCAGTGCTAAATTTCTAACATTGTCCTATCATGTAAAGAGGGATTTGGGTGTGTAGATTGGTTTTAACCAAAAACAAATAAAATGATAAATGATGTATTCTGTGCTTTCTAATTAAAAGTATTATCCTGCTTTAGCTTGAAACCTAGTTTCACTGGAAATTGAACTCAAGACCTCGGGTGTGTAAAGCAGACATGATATTCACTACACTATGAAAACCACATGTAAAGGAGATTTGGGTTTGTAGTTTTGGCTTTCAATATAGGACAGTATGGATAGTAACATGAATTTGCTAATCCCCTACTCTCATCAATGATGAAGTCTCCCGTTATTTAAATACATTTGTAGGCTTCCTGATAATAAAACTGGTTTCACTGGGGATTGAAACCAGGACCTTCTGTGTGTAAAGCAGACGTGATAACCCACAATATGAAACCAGTTCCGGGGATAATCTTGGGTGTAGATTGGTTTTCAATATAGACAGTAAGGCTATCAACATACCTTGCTAATCCTCTTTGTCATCAGTGCTGAAATTCTAACATTGTCTATCATGAAAGAGGGATTTCGTGGAGTTTTAGACATGAATTGATGTATTCTAATTAAAGGTATTATCTCTGCTTAGCTGAAACCTAGTTTCACTATCTCTCATCAATGATGAAGTCTCCCTTATTGTAAATACATTTTGTAGGCCTTCTGAGAAAAAAACTGGTTTCACTGGGGATTGAACCCAGGACCTTCTGCGTGGTAAAGAGACGTGATAACCACTACACTATGAAACCTCATAAGGTGGTTTTTAATATAGACAGTATGGATATCAACATAAAATTGCTAATCCCCTATCGTCATCAATGCTGAAATCTGTTATTAAAACAAATTTCATTGGATTCCTTTTTCTATTTTACTATGTTATACATGGTTATTATATAACAGGTTACTATGGGTTATTTATTATTATGGTATTATATTAATAGGGTATTATAATATAATATAATAATAACCATAATAACCTAGTATTTAAATAACCTATGATAACTTAGTAATATAATATTATATTGCTAGGGTATTATATGGTTATAATATTACTCGGTTATATACGGTTATTATAATAATCCAAAAATTTGTATAACTGCCCCCAGCCGGATTCAACCCTGGTCTCCCATGTCAAAGGCAGTGCCTTTAACCATTACATTATATGGATGATATATTACTAGGTGTATAATATTATCTATATTATGTGGAGGCTGGATAGTGTAGTGGTTAAGGGCACCCACTACGACTTGGGAGACCAGGGTTTGAGTCCTGGCTGGGGGACAGCTATACAATTTTGGATTATTTAATACCTAGTAATATAATAACACTAGTAATTAACAACCATAATAAACTATGGAAAGTTCGAAAAACAGACCGAACTTTATATAGTTTGGCCATCTCTACAGACACCAAAGAAACCTATTCTCTCATCAAAGATGCCAAAGACAATAAAAGCAAGGAAATCCTTAAACGAACATCCTATCATCCATGATAGAAAAAGATATTATAGAACAAGTCCCTGCACCCAAAAAAAAAGGGTGTGGTACTCCCTTTATTGCTCATAAGGAAGACTTCAGGAGATTATCATCCAATACTGGATTTATGGCTATTAAACCGTTTTATAGAAAAGAAATTCTTCAAGATGGAAACTCTACAAATATCCACCGAAGAGATTGGCTAGCAAAAGTTGATCTACAAGATCCATCCAGAACATCGAAAGTATATCAGTTTCAACTTTCAAGCCATCACTTCCAATACAAAGTCCTACCATTCGGAAAACTACAAGCTCCTCTGCGTTTTTCCAAAATTCTATATCGGTACTAGAATCCTGAAGAATGGAAGGAATTAGATGTTTCGCTTACTTAGACGACATCTTAATTGCTGCAGAAATCAGAATCTCCTAGTATTCCTATCCAGAAAGTCATTGAGACACTGACCCAGCAAGGGTGGTTAATCACAAAAGAAGAAATCCAGGACTAATACCAATCAAAAGAGCCCAGCCAACCTTGTACAACAGATCTTGGGGAAATAGTATCGACAATAGATGCAGTCCAGGGGCTATGCTACATGATAAACTTGCCTCTATCTAATGGAAACCTAAGAGCCTGAGACATCTGATATGTCTCCCAGCATCTCTCAACAAATCCAACCTAAAACATTCAATGAAAAGTCCATCATTTTTGAGCATATTACAGACGCAAGTCCCTAAGCTGGGGAGCCATGCTAAAAGACCTAATAGCTCAAGGGACTTGGGACAAAAATTAGTGTTAATGTCATCCAATTACAAGGAAATGATGGCAAGTGTTTTCAAAGAATGGCTACACACAGCATAGGGAAAATGTTCGGAACTTGTGTTTCCCTAAGCGGTGGTTTGACCCCCCTGTAGGGAGTCTACCGCGGCCAAGGGAATTTTAGCTCTCACGAACGTTCGCTTGGCCACTCGACCGTTCGAAATACGATATTTCCCGTATTTCGGAAATTTGAAATACGGATTTTGCAATTTTCGAAAATTTTCGAATATGGAAAACTAGTATATCGAAAATTTGACAATGTATTTCGATACGATACCATTCGAATCGATACTATTTACTGAAACTTGCAAATTAGTTTTCGATTTTCGAAAAATTTAAAATACCGAAAACCGTAATTTCGAAAAATTTTCGAAAATATGAAAAAATCCGCGAATCGGAAGTTCGGAAGGCAGAAAATCCGGAAAATCAGGAAAAATCCGCCGTTCGCGAACGGGATAAATGACGCATGCGGATCCGCGGAACCGGCCATCCCTAGCCAAGATATCAATATAAAAAGTAAGTGCTATTCGTTCTGCTTTGTTTGGGACAACCACCCTGCCCAATAACTTTATGACCGATGTTATTCAAACAGTTGTGGGAATGTTCCAGTTGTGGGAATGTTACAACTCCGTTGTATCCAAATACGAAAAATGAAGGCTATTTCAATGATGTTACAAACAACTATAAATCCCAAGAAGCAATTGGATTAAACAAATAAACTTTGCCAGGAGCAAAATACTGCCCAATTGTTTCTTTCCCACAGCAACAATCAAATGAGCAAACACCCATTAAACATCCCTCCCCAAGTTGTGATACCTTAGGCAAACCCGAAACGGCAGTTTTGGCTAATAATCGTCCCGTGTATGACCCTTTATCGGCCAAAACGACCGCTTCGTTCAGAGATCAGCCCGGTGATTGGGCTTCGGCCGATAAAGTGCCATACACAGGCCATTATTGGCCAGAAACGGAGTTGTACACATCGTGCGTCGCGGGTCAGCACCGCGATCACAAGTGTGTACGAACCTTAAATGAATATATGTGGGTATTGAGAGCAAGGTCTCTTTTTTACTGAAGACACAAAACTATGCAGAGCTTTGGAAACTTCAGATGATGTGCAGACAGACTTTTCAAAAAGAAAAAAAAAGAAAAGGATTTGGGGGTTCTAGTAGATAACATTCTTAGCAGTAGCAAACAATGCCAGGTAGCAATGGCTAGAGCTAGAAAGATATTGTCTTCAATGTTCTCCCCAGAATGTTTACAGACCAGGTGGCATAAAAGTAGCCAGGTGGGTATGGGCTGGGAAATTGTTGTGGTGGGGAAACTAAAGCTGCATTGTTTTTTTAATTATATAATATTGATATTTGCAATGCTTTAAGGTTTGAAACATTTCTGCCAGAATGTTTATTTATTTTTGCACTCAGGACAATGTAACACAGTATAAATATCATTCAGTAAAATAACAATATTATGACTGCATTTTATCTTGAGTGCTGAAATAAATTAAATTTAATTTGGCATGTTTTAAACCTTAAAAGCTGCCTCACACACACTAAACATACTTACTACATACACTGAACACACTCACCACCCTATAAGCCAGCAACAATCCCAAATACCAGGGGGTTCCTCCCAGGACTTGATCACTTATAGGGGGTCAGAGTTCTATTGCGGTAGCCAACTGACAGTCCCGCTTCTAGATTAAGGATCTGTAAAGAAGTGAATTCAATCATAAACATTTATAAGCCCACTGCCACCAACACATGCTTAAGCATAAAGTCATTCACACTCAAATCTTAACATTGGTATATCAGTTGGGCAGTTCCTACGAATTAGCAGGAACTGATCTACTAGGGAGCTTCAAAAGACATTACGAGTGCCTGTGTGATAACTTTGAAGAGAGAGGCTATAAAAAGAAAGGTATCACTACCCTTATTTAATGGGGCATATTTAAGCTCTACTGAGCCAGTCGCAGAAAATAACTGTGCCCCAATCCACACAGCCATGTCCTTTCAATGATTCATCCAGGCCCTGGAATTCATAGCCCTCTTCCTGGTACACTGCCATTTCAGATTCTTTAATGGTCTCTTCTTCTTCCCATTGTGCATACTTCCTGATTGGCTGTTTGATGGTCAAACATGCTTAGATCCCTAACAAGCAACTAAATCAACTGAGTAACGAGGGCAAGGCCACCACGGACACTATTAGGGGTCATGCATACAAGAAGTACAGTTCATTGGAAGTATTATTTATACACGGTGTACTTCTACAAGGTTATTAAATAAAGCCCAAAGATTTAAACATATCTGCAAGTCGAAAAATGGCTTTATAGCAGTAATTTCAAAACTTGCGGTCCTCCAGATGTTTGAATACTACAACTTCCAGCATTCCTTGACGCAGTATGCTGGGAGCTATAGTTTCCAAACATCTTGAAACGGCCAAAAGTTGAACCCCTCTCTTACCATTAGGTGTCATTGTATCTGGGACAATGCATTAGCCACTTGACGTAAAGGAGAAAACTTTGTATGTCTCGCCATTTCTCTATGAAAGCTGGGAGTGAGAAATGTTTTGTTATGTCTTGGCATGCTATTTTTATGGCATGAGTCTGTGAAGTATGCTGTAAAAAACATTAATGTTAGTGGGGAGCTGCAGCTTTAAAAATATTTTGGCTATTTCTTTTCTATCCCCCCCCCAGAGCCTACCTTTACTGCTTTTCAAAGTTGCTGGTTCATTAACTGTATATTGGAATTGTGTAGCTCCACCCCACCAAGATCTTCTGGCTCCTCCAGCTTGCTGGGTCTCAATAGGTAATTTCCATTTGTTACACCACGTTACACCCTCGCCACAAGCAGCACGCGATGTGACATAAGTGAACCTAAGCATTCCAAGCATGGTGCGTTGAGATGATGTCACAGCGCACACGTTCTCGGTACATGACGTCAGTTGTGACATCATTTTGCCGCGCATGCTTAGGAATGCCAAGATGACGTCATGCGCACACAACATCTTGGCATGCGCACATGGCGAGGGTGCGTGTGTGTGTAAGAAACGGAAATAACAAGCTGCATTGCATGTTATTATGCCAGCGGTTTTAGAGGATGTATTAGTGACAGAACATAAAGGAGAAACTTTACATGAGTTCCCCCAAACTCTAGGGTTGTTTGTGGTTCCCATACATTTAGGAACATTTCTCTGTATGTTCTATGAATAGTAGCCGAATACAGCTATAAACAACTGATAGACTCTTACCCAAAATAACTGAGTGCTTCAATAAAATCAACAAGTGCTTAACAAAGTATTCGTTTAAGGAAATGTGACACTGAAATAAAAACAGGATTCAGAGGATCTCTTAAGTTTATTTTTTCTAATTTCTTTCTTCAACTTTTACCTTTGTTTCTTTTTTTAGTACAAAACCTGCAATTTTATAGGGTGTGTGTGAAAGATTTTATACCACTATATCCACACATTTCAAACATAGGGCTATATTCTATTACCTGTGGTATCAGATACAATGGCGCATTGTAGTGATGCGGACCCCGAGAGACTTTGATTAAAATTTTAAAATTATTTGACCTATCTAACTAGTGTCGGTTTTTCCAAACTTGCTGACTTGATAAGTTATCAAATTGGTAACCTTGAATGTATTTGGAATATAATGGAACCTCAAATGGATTCTTGATTTCGGCAAACCTTGAAGTAGCCTTCGATTCAGCAGTGGCGTACAATGTTAAAACCATAGGGCACGTGCCCCGATCTTTAGCCAAAGTGCCCCAGATGTTTTCTAAACACATTAACTTTTACCTGAGAGGGTGACTCCCGAAATCACCGGTTCCCAGTAGAACCTTGCAGTGCGCGATGGGACATCATCGCGGCACCCAGACACATGAAATCATCAGCAACGACCACGTGATGTGCCTACACCCCTGTGCTCCTGTGCAAGGCTTTCGGCAACTGTGCCGGGCTCTCCAGTGCTACTGCTCCACACAGGAGGTTGATAGCCCTATAGACTATTACCTTCCCCATGTTGCAGGGCCAATTACATCTATTGAAGTGCGGATTGCCTGGCCACAGGGATAGGTAATAGCTACCCAGTATATTAATACATTACCAGTTTTCTTTATTGTGTGAAGGGCCCGTTGGCCTAACAGTATTGGTATGACATGGCTACCAGTATGTGACTTATTCCCATGGGAATAGTATGTAATGACATGGCTACCACTATGGGACTTTATTCCCATGGCTACCAGTATGGACTTTTTCCCATGTGCTAAACAGTATGTAATGACAGTGTACCAGTATGTGACTGATTCCCATGGCAACAGTATGTAATGACATGGTACCAAGTATGTGGACTCCATGGCTAACGGTAGGTAATGACATGGCTACAGTATGTGACTCCCATGGCTAACAGTATGGTAATGACATGGCTACAGTATGTACTTATGCCATGGCTAATAGTATGTAATGACATGGCTACCACTAGTGACTTTATGCCATGGAACCGTATGTGGACTTTAGGTCCCATGGCTAACAGTATGTAATGACCATTGCTACCAGTATGTGACTTTATCCCAGGCTAAAAAGTATGTAATGAATGGCTACCAGTAGGACTCCCATGGCTAACGGTAGGAATGGACATGGCTCCAGTATGTGACTGCCCATGGCTAACAGTATGTAATGACATGGCTACCAGTATGTGACTTTATTCCATGGCTAACAGATGTAATGACATGGCTACCTATGTTGTGACTTATCATGTCTAACAGTATTGAATGAAATGGTACCTGCATGTGACTTCCCATGGCTAACCAATAAGTAATGAAAAGGCTACCAGTATGTGAATTAATTCCCATGGCTAACAGTAAGTAATGAAAAGGGCTACCAGTATGTGACTTAATTCTATGGAAAACATATGTAATGAAATGGCTTACAGTATGGACTCCATGGCTAACATATGTAACAAAACTGGCCCCGGGTATGTGACTTAATTCCCATGGCTAACAGTATGTAATCAAATGGCTACCAGTACAGATGTAACTCCCATGGATACAAATGTCATGAAATGGTTACCAGTATGTGACTTATTCCCATGGCTAACAGTTAATGAAATAGCTACCTAGTATGTGACTCCTATGGCTAACATATGTAAGAAATGGCTACCAGTATGTGACAAAATTCCATGGCTAACAGTATGTAAAGAAAATACACTGGCTACAAGTATGTGACTAAATTCCTATGGCTATCAGTGATCTAATGAAATGGTATAAGGATGTAACGAAATTCATGGCTACTTGTATATAATGAAATTACCAGTTTGCTACGGTATATACTGTAATTGGCCAGTTTGTACCAGTATAATAGAATACTGTTCCTCTGTGTCATTAATTTTTGTACTCTGTATAACCTTATCTCTATATCTATTTCTCTCTTTCTATTATAACTTCCCAGCTGTGTATCTATCTTTGGTTCATCAATGTTTGTCTGTGTTTGTCTCTGTTTATCCCTAGTTAAGGATTTAGTGGGTTTGGCTTAATTTGGGCAGGAAGGGGCGTGCCTAACTAAGATTTCGAACGCTACGCGAGGCACATAGAGTGCCCAAAAGTGCCCCTATATCTTTCTAGACCCTAGATATGCCCCTGGATTTCAGTATAAACTGCGAATGTAGCCTTCGATTTCGTAGCCCTCAAATGTATTGTTCGGTAACCCTCAAATGTAGTGGCCAAGTGCTTGAACGAGTTTTGGTGATAGGTGCATTGTTCCCCATTTCCCAGGTGCACAACAACCATTAACGTAACTTACCATTGTTTTTTATATGTTATTTATCCAATCTTTCAAACTATTATCTCCACATTGACTTTAATCGGTAGTTTCCCAAATTTTACTGAAGTTTGGAAAGAATTGAACTTCAAAAAGTTCGGCCATCTAGTTATCGTTAATACATGGTCGCGGTCGCACATTCACAACGTTCGGCTGCCCCAATACCATTGTGGTACTAAAATGCCACAATTGTATTGTATAGGCAAATGAACAATTCAAAAGATATTGCAAATGTGTGATCGTAATGTACAACTGGGATTGCAAAATTATGATCGACAATGTTATGTTATGTTATACAGTATGCTATGATCCTTAAAGGAGCAGTATCGCCTCCTTTATAATATGGCCCACACACCACAAATAATTCCATGTTTCTGTCTGGCAATTGGACCGTTCATCAAGAAACACTTAGAATGGTCAAGGAGGTGAGCGACCATCCACACAAATATATATAGAATATAGTACCGCACACAGATATCTTTTCAAATATTGCTTCAGTTTATTGTCCACCAATACCATGCGATGTTTCGAGGATATACAACATCCCCTTTCTCAAGCAGGACACAAAAACATCACACTCAGTCTCCTCCCCTTTTACTTCTCCGGCAGGAAGTGACCTCATGGATCTTTAATACATATATAATCATATCAGCATTACAACCCCCCCCCAATTCCATATCTATAAGGAACAAATGCCATCAGAAATATATTATAAATATATTATAATCCCTATTTAAACCTTTGGGATAAAGAGTATCTAAACGCCCAATCCACCAAACCTCGCATTTCTGCAGGAAATAGGTATAGGAACAGACTCCAGCACCATAAACTTTAGATCGTTTTCCACTTGGTTCGCCTCCACAAAATGTTTTGCACCGGTAATTTCACATCACGAGTTTTGATACTTGATTATGTTGGGAGATGCGAGATTGATGGATTGAATAGTTTCCCCCACACATAATAACACATGGGCACCAGAGCATGTATATAATGTACCTAGTGTCACAGGTAAAGTAGCCCCGAATGGCTATACCTTTCCAGTCGTGGGAATTATCGGGATTACTAATCTGATCATCTATATGAATTGGGAATAAGGGGACTCAGATGTGCTTTTCTGATGGCATTGTTCTATAGATTATGGATTGGGGGGGGTTGTGAATGCTGATATGATTATTGTGTATAAAGATCCATGAGGTACTTCCTGCTAGAGAAGGAAAAGGGGAGAGGGACTGAGGGTGAACATGTGATTCCTATCATGTATCCTTCGTATACGATTCCGTTTTTAAATTACCATCCAAACACCCACTAATACATTTAAGAAACGATCTTTTTCTTGTCATAAGTAACATATATTAATACTGCCATGTACATTGTTGAGCTCCTCATGAAAATTCAACAGAAGATCCAATGTGGCCCCACCATAGGAGGAAGACGTCCTCTATATAACTCCACCAAGACAAAAAATGTCTTGTGAAGATGGTAAAGTATAGATGACATCCTCCTCAAGCCAAGCCATAAAGGCATGGCATATGCCGGGCCACATTGGATCCCATGGCAGTCCCTCTTAACTGCTTTTAGAACCTGCCCAAGAAGAGAAATAGTTCTCAAAGAGAAAAAAAATTGTAAATCTGAGCTGAATTATAGATCCCACCTTGTTGCAATCTCTGGTTCTGCTTCTAATCACTCTCATGTGGATATAGAGGTTACAGTGAGGATACATCTGGGTGAATTACCAAAACCTCATCCCAATTTTCCACGTTAATGTTCTCAGTTTACTTAAAAAAAATCTAATTTTCTTTTAAATCTCTTTTAAATAGGATTGGACCCCTTTATCTGGGCACAAGAATCCTGTTTTGAAATTATTCTTTTGAGAACAATTTCTCATTCGAGGCAGTTCTACAAGCAGTTAATAGGGACTGCCATGGGATCCAATGTGGCCCCGGAATATGCCAATGCCTTTATGGCTTGGCTTGAGGAGGACGTCATCTATACTTTACCATCTTTTACAAGACATTGTCTTGGTGGCGGGGCCACATTGGATCTCATGTTGAATTTCATGTGGAGCTCAACAATGTACATGGCAGTAGTAAAATAGCTTACATTATGACAAGAAAAAGATCTTGTTTCTTAGATGATTAGTGGTGTTGGATGGAACTTAAAAATGAAGTGTATACTAAGGATACAGATAGGAATCAATTATGTATCAGAGTTTCCACACCCCCCAAGTCTCGGAAGGGCAATTCCTGTGGGGGAATTTTCTAGAATCTATATTAGTGAGTGAACCTGAAATGCAATCCACCCAAGTAGGGACGATGGTGAATAAATTCCGAACAGGGGATACCCTAAACATGTGGTGGAAGGTGCATTAATATATATATATATATATATATATATAATATATATATAATATATATATATAGATAGAGAAAAACGGAGGCACTCACAGGACTTCTCAAACAGCGTGGTGTTTATTCAAGATGGTGGTTAACATGTTCGCCCCATTAATGGGGCCGTTTCAGAACGTTGAAGACGGCCCCATGAATGGGCGGAAAATGTTAAACCACGTGCGTGAATAAAACAATCACGCGTTTTGAGAAGTTCTGTAAGTGCCTCCGTTTTTCTATTGCTGTACAGTTTGGATAGTGCACCCAGGCCGCTGATCTCATGGCAGTGCCCGCTGCCGACGATTTATAGATATAATATATATATATATATATTATATATATATATATCTTATTATATAGTTTCTAGAACGACACAGCACTCGGATTTAGCTTTTTCGTGGTTATTAAAACATCTGCATCAAAACAACAAGTCAGGTGACGTTCGGGGAAAACCCAATCCATTTTCAGGCAGTAAACACTAAAGAGCCAGAATGTCCATACTATGTTCACAACACAGAATATTAAAGCATACTACAGGGAGTGACATAATATTAGTCCTCCCCCTTCATTCAATTCAACAGGCCATAGAGGCCGCCTGAGGAAACTGACATATAAATACTACAGTGCTCCAGTACAAAAGAAAAACACCTTGCCAACAGTATCAAAAGAATAAATACGCGATCAAAGTCTCTATTATCCATTGGGATACAAGGAATTCAAGTTTAGGTAACACCAACACACACTACACACACACCACACACAACACTCACACACACACACACACACCACACCACCACACCACACACACACCCACACACCACAACACACCACACACACACACAACACACACACACACAACACCACCCAACTCACACAACACACAACATATATTAAATTTTTTAACAGAGGCTATGAAACAAAAACTATTTATTGGGTGGTGTGTTGACTATAGACTATTTATTTTTCTCGTACTAGTGCTATTTAGTCACACTTGGTTAACATTTGACTCATTTAGTGTACCTTTAAGTCTATTAAGATAAATACAGTTATGTGAGCCTCTATAAGTTGACCAGGTGTGTTCCTTTCTAAATGTTAATTTATAGTGACACAACAGCCATTTAGTTGTGGTCTTTAGATCTTATTTTCTAATCAACTTTTTAAGTCTTTTTTATACACTGTGATAATATTAATTGTGATGTTTACTTATATTACACATTATATAGGAGTTGGGTTCCATGGGTTTAATGCTATTTTAGGGATCTACTAAAGTTATGCCTTGGGATACCTGATTGGTTAATCCTGGGTCCTCCTTATAACAGGAACGTTAATGTCTGGATAATGCAGCCTATCGAGTAAGGGCGTGGAGGTGCCTTGAAACGCATTTGGCCACATTTTGATTTTGATCTTGTGTGTATAGCCAGTAATTAATTCAATAGAAGACGGTGAGTCGATTAAAACTTTACTGGCAGGAACAGCAACCAAATTAGTTTTAATCACCGGGAGCCTTGTGTGCGGGATTCCGCACCCGGGCCACCAGACTGGGAGGAAGCGGGCAAGTGTTTCAAAGTGTTTTGGTACATTGAATTATGTGAAATAGTGTAAGGATCGTAAACACGATTAAGCGAGATCATACACAGACGATCGCACACGAGTGGACGCTATATCATATGCTTGCATGGGTTCGGTGCAGCCAGGAGCACACCAAACCACCTTTGACACTAAGTAAGCTGTCTAAAGTATCAAACAATAAAAATAAACTTTATATTAAGTTAAGGATCTGTAATATCCATTAGGACCATCATAATATTAGAGGGGGGGAGGTCCAACAGTTATGGATTGTTCAATGTAATCAATGTTGATAAATATTATATTATTTATACATTAGTATCTGATTATTTCTCAGCACTGTTACATTGGGATGTTTTTTGGACCACTACAGCAGTGTTTTTTTATTAGACACTATTAACACAGTAATGTTTGTACTATCTACAGCAGGTTGTCGATATAAACGTAGGGGTTAATCAAGTGGTGGACACTCCACGTGTTTTCTATAGACAAGAGGACAAGAGAGCGTGGTGAAAGCAGCAGTTTTGGTTCCCACTGACTGTTTATTATCACAGCAGCTCCCAGGTTAAGGTTACAGCAGACACAAATAACAAATTGAAAATTTACAAACACAAAATAACTCCTTCTCATCTGAGCTTACTAATAACATTTAACTATATAGTTCCCTCTCTATCCTGTGCCCCCCTAAAAGACACAGGTCTCAAAAACAAACCGGTGTTTGTAACAGTTAATCACATGAAACTTCACAAGAGGAGATCCACATACACCTGCAGGACTTACCTCTCCCAGAGGAACGCTCACAACCTCTTACTCAGGTTCTCTCAGCTGATCCTAATCAGCCTAAAAGACAAGCCCATGTTTCCTTAAAGAAGTGGGAATTGCACCACCACCCTACACTAGTGAATTCCCAGTTGAACCAGACCCGTCCCAACTTCTAGCTTGGAAGCCAATGTGAATGAGAATATCCTATGAACCAGACACACCACTATTCTGGTTTCACCTCACCAGACATACGTTGAGTAACACTTTAAAAGGAAACACATACGGAATTATAATTAACGCGGAATGTTAAAATATATATCAGACTAGGCAAAATAAGGCCCAGGGGCCCACATGCGGCCCATTTGGCGGACCCTGGCTGGACTCATCAATGCTAGAGCGTAAACCACCAAAAAAAATATGTCTAGGCTGGATAATTGATGTATTTTATTAACATGTATTTATAGAAAAATCATGCGACTGATCACATTGATTGAATTAAATTGATCTATTGAAAAATCGCAATTTCAGAACCTGGTAAACATATAATGTAATCTTTCTAAAATCAGTTTGGCAATCTCTTTAATGAGAATTGAGTGTGGTCCAGCCTTTAGAACAAACCAAGTTTTATGCAGCCCCTTGCTGAAATGTTAATGCCACACCCATCATATATATCATCCCAATGTCACATGTTCTATTGAAACATATCATATTAACTTACTGTAGAGTAAAATACCATTAGTTAACTGTATAAGTGTGATGTGTGAAATCTGTGCATCGTCATCCTCATCATGGCATGTGGACTCGGAGGAGTCAGTAGTATGGTCACAACTAAACAGGGGGCCTGCGGCCATGTCATACTGGTTAAAGTCAGTTTTGACCTGGATAAGCTGAAATAAATTACACCCACATTCATAGTTTCCTTTTTATAGAGACAAAATGATGGCAATGATTGGCAGTATATGAAGTAAGTGAGGGGGGGGAACTGTTGTATTCGGACCATATAGATATAAACTAAAATATAGTGGACAGACAAGGCTCTAAATCCTCCTATAATGTACATTTAATGACAAGCATGATCAAAACTGCTAAGCAATTCTACCACTCATATCACCCAGCCCAAAACTTGTAACAAAATGCACAGATGTTATTTATGTTTTCCAATGTGGTAAAAACCCATTCTTTATCTGGCTGTGATGGTTCTCTGTAAAAAAAACATATTGCACAGATTTTTGTTCCAATGTGTAAATAACCTGTTCTTGATGGTATGACTTGTTTTCTCTCGTAACAATAAGAACAATATTACACAGATTTTGTGTTCCAATGTGAAATAAAACCGGTTCTTTCATATGGATGTTGCCTGTTTTTCTGAAATCAGGCTCAGAATGTTGTCTACTCACCTGACCAATTTACTATTTAGGGGCAGGAAACAACCACTAGAGAATTAGTGAAGCGAAAGTATAAAAATAACCACGCGGTATAGGGGAAATATTACCCTACCAAGAGATGCTACAATACAGACCCTCTCTATGTGTGACGGCAATAGGTGGTTGGTGATCGTAAGGGATATACAGGAACCAGCAAATCCTAGAACAATTACAAAAAAGAGGAGTTTAGGCTTTGCTATTCTTTGTCTTTTTGACAAGAGCAACAAACACAAAGTTCCATCTGATAGGCAGACACACAGTGATGGAGTGAAAACAGAACATGTGTAGCAGGCAGGTAGGTGTTTATATATTTATGATATTTTTTATAATAAATCCTAAAAGCGTGCATCTTGCCTTGATTTTGTGGTGTGTGTTTCATGAAGTGCATGTGACATTACCGTAGCAGGAACAGACACAGAGTGTTACACAGAGGGACACACCAGTTAAGGTAGTATGGGGTGGGGACACTGAAAGGGGGCTCTAGGCTGGGGACACTGAGAGGGGACTCTGTGCCTCGAGTACCCTTTAAATTAACAAACTTACAGGGTATTACATAAAAGTTTATCGTTAAAAATGGGTTAATTTTGCCCACCAATCAGATGGTTAGCTTCAACCAATGTTAACATACATATCTGATTGGTGTGGGCAAAATTAGCATTCATTTTTAAATGATAAGAACTTTTATGAATTTCCTCACCTGACAGTGCCCCTTATCTAAAAAAACAGAGAGATAAGGCATCATAAATCTGTGTGTTTTTGTGGCATTTGTATATGAATGTGTGTGTATGGTATTTTGATATATTGTTTAGTATCACTGTTTTTTCTAGCAGATGATATACCAAAATCTCTAATAGTTGATAGGGATTTTTAACATGGTTTCTTCTTTAGTTCCTAAAAAAAACTGAATAACAATAAAAGCTAGAATATTACATGGAAGTAAAACAGTAAACATATACCATTATATTTCTGTAAAAGTGGAATGGGAATGGGAAAGTACTGAAGTTAGATTTGTCTATTTGATATCAAACATTAGTATACAGATTCATGTACATGGACCATTGTCAAGAGTAAAACGTTCCATAGGGTGAGAGAATTTTTACTGGGCATGGGCAGGAAACCAGTAAAGATATGAGAGAAGATGTATTAGATGTGAAAGAGAGAAAATAGTGAGGAGAGAGGGGTACATAGATAAGAAAATGAAGTGGAGGACAAGAGATAATAGTAAATAATTAAATATGAGAAGAGAATAGATAGATAGAGAGAAGATAGATTAGCTAGAGTAGCATAGCTATCGATGCTAAATGATAGAGCTAATGATAGTATACTACGATGATCGTATGATAGGTAAAGATAAGCATAAGAGATAGCTAGATAGATAGATGGTAGATCGAGATAGTAATAGTGATGATTAGAATGTTCCAAATAGATGAGATGAGATATGATAGATAGATAGATAGATAATAGAAGATCGATTAGATAGATAGATAGATAGATAGATAGATAGATAGATAGATAGATAGATAGAGAGATAGATAAATAGAAGATAGATAGGAGATCGATAGATAGATGATAGATAGATAGATGAAGATAGCAGATAGATAGTATATAGATGATAGATAGATAGATAAATAGATAGATTAGATAGTGAGATACTAGATAGGAGATAAAGAGATAAATAGATAGATAGTTGAGATAGATAGATATAACTTGATGATAGATAGATAGATCGATACGATAGATAGATAATGAAAAGATGAATATCAGTGCTCAACAGGTCTTTAAATAAAGCTCTTTATTCAAAGTCTTATTCAACCAAACACGGTGCCTTCTAAGCAGTTTCGGCCTTTGCTTGACATGTTATATGAAGACTCACTTCCGAGAATACAAAAACCCCAAAAAAACACGTTCACTCCCTATCCTCTTACACAGAAAGTTCTATTTGCACACAACCTTAATATAATTGGCGTAATTAAACAACATTACATTATCGCACGGTGATTCCTATAAAAAAAGAAGTGAATGAGTGCAGTATATATATTTAGTTGAGATATTTTATGTAATATTTAATTGTTATTTTTTTAGCATCTGGAGTCAACTCTTTAGCGGGACACATTACGCGGTTTGTAATAGCTGATATGACAGATAATACATGCTCCATTACTCTAATCCTCTAATGGCCAGTGGCCACACAAAAGCAGCAGTTGGCTATGGCTCCCTATACTAAAGTACATAAGTGAGTATAAGAGATATTTTGGCGATGGATGAAAAATCCCTACTGGAAATGTCAGTAGTTTTTGGGTCGTTGGATTGGGCAATTTTTTCTATGTGTATCCTTTAATAATCGGAAAATCTCATGAAGCCGGTTTGCCTTTATCACAAAATGTGCAGTGACAGAACTAGAGATCACTGTCCACCCCTTCACACACATTGCAGAACTATAATTGCGCACTTTCCAAATTGTCTGGAGAAGAATGTCATAGGATAACTTACAGAGGTGGGCCCTACCCTGGGGGTCACAGATACTTTGCTCCTTGGTGTTAAAACATGCCAGCTTGAGATATACCAGGGAAATGGATTGGATGTCCTTTATGCCCCGACTGAGTTCAGGATTCTAGTTCGTATGAAGTCATTTTAAAAGGGAAATCTATAGCGAAAATAGGTTATTTAAATTGACCTAACGGGAAACTAGAATTCTGCCCACCAAACTGTAATATGTTTGTTGATCTGCCCCCCTATTCTGTAGATATCCCAATCTAAAACTCTTATATTTCAGCTATCAAGCTTCAAAAAGAGCTCTGTAGTAGTTTTACTGTAGCTGGAATAGTTTTGACAGTTGGAATGATGTGTGGCTATGTGTAGGCTGAGTGTTGGGTTGTGGAAAAAAGTCAGGTCAGATGGAAGTGGGAAAGTGGTTAAGAGGGCGGGGGGAACTGCTCCTCAACAAAATTGTTTGCTGTTGTGGATTGAATGCATGCAGCAACACACGCAAATAAGAATAAGTGCTGTTACATGGATTCAATTATAGATAAGCGAGGCAAAGTCATTTTTCAGGTTATAGTGTCCCTTAAACGTTTATCATTGTCGTGCACTAGTTCATTCTTAAGGCTGCATACACAAGTGCCAATGCCAGGTCCCAAAACCTCGGATGACACGCTGGTAGAACTAACATTTTGGACGATAATGGCCCGTGTGCAGGACGTTATCGCCAAAACGGTTCGTTCGTTTGAATATCCGCCAAGGCGGGTCCTTAACATTCCCGAATGAATGGACAGTTGCGGCTGTTAAGTGCCTACACATGGCAGATTATCGGCCGAGACGTCCGTTCGTCACATGGCAGGTGTATGAGCCTTTATTCTCAAGGGGAATTGATAGGATGACCAAATGTAACACTATTAATGTATTCTTAGTGCAGGCATGTGTTACCATAGAGACCCCAGAACCTATTCTGCACACCTGGCATGTTGTATATGAATAGGGTTTATATGGTGATCACAAATTATGGAGATGCACAGATCATTATTATACCCATCCCTATGAGGACCAGCAGAGTAGAACGCCTCACTGTCAATTACCTTCTCCATGGCATGGAGAATGGGTATGGAGGATGTCGATAATAGGAGGTATTATTTGAGGTTTGTCCATTCTATTAGATGACATAGAATTAAAAAGGAAGGACTCCTGTGCCTCTTGGGATTGTGTACAGGAAGTTTACATTGGTGTTATCTATACTGGGGAGATCCACAATCTCAAAATAGGAAAATGTTTATTATGGGCGTATCGAGGGTAGAGAGATAGATTGAGTATTCCTAACCTCTCAAAATTGTTCTAGAGGAGCACAGACATGTACAGTTTTCACCATTTGCGGTTAGTCATGGATATTACTGTCTTAAAAGATAGTGTGGTGAAGCCAGGAGGAAGCCTGCAGAATCAGGTTCTTTGGGTTGGTGATCTCACAGAAACAAATATTGGGATGGTAGACTTACCAGTCCTATATTCCCTGTTTTTTTTTTTCAACCAAAACAACATAAAATGATAAATGATGTATTCTTGTGCTTTCTTAATTAAAAGTATTATCCTGCTTAGCTTGAAACCTAGTTTCACTGGAAATTGAACTCAAGACCATCGGCATTTAAAGAAGACATGATATTCACTACACTATGAAACCACATGTAAAGGGAGATTTTAGGTGTAGTTTTGGCTTTCAATATAGACAGTATGGATAGTAACATAAATTTGCTAATCCCCTATCTCTCATCAATGATGAAGTCTCCCGTTATTGTAAATACATTTTGTAGGCTTCCTGAAATAAAAACTGGTTTCACTGGGGATTGAACCCAGGACCTTCTGCATGTAAAGCAGATGTGATAACCACTACACTATGAAACCACGTACCGAGGCTAATCTTGGGTGTAGATTTGGTTTTCAATATAGACAGTAAGGCTATCAACATACCTTGCTAATCCTCTTTCTGTCATCAGTGCTGAAATTTCTAAACATGTCCTATCTGTAAAGAGGGATTTTGGGGTTAGTGTTTGGTTTTCAACCAAAACAACATAAAATGATAAATGATGTATTCTTGTGCTTTCTTAATTAAAAGTATTATCCTGCTTAGCTTGAAACCTAGTTTGAAACCACATGTAAAGGGAGATTTTAGGTTGGATTTGTAGTTTTGGCTTTCAATATAGACAGTATGGATAGTAACATAAATTTGCTAATCCCGTATCTCTCATCAAAGATGACGTCTCCCGTTATTGTAAATACATTTTGTAGGCTTCCTGAAATAAAACTGGTTTCACTGGGGATTGAACCCAGGACCTTCTGCGTGTAAAGCAGACGTGATAACCACTACACATGAAACAAGTATCGGGGTTTCTGGGTGTAGATTGGGTTTCAATATAGACAGTAAGGCTATCAACATACCTGCTAATCCTCTTCTGTCATCAGTGCTTAATTTCTAACATGTCCTATCATGTAAGAGGGATTTTGGGTGTAGATTTGGTTTTCAACCAAAACAACATAAAATGATAAATGATGTATTCTTGTGCTTTCTTAATTAAAAGTATTATCCTGCTTAGCTTGAAACCTAGTTTCACTGGAAATTGAACTCAAGATCATCGGCGTGTAAAGCAGACATGATATTCACTACACTATGAAACCACATGTAAAGGGAGATTTTAGGTGTAGTTTTGGCATTCAATATAGACAGTATGGATAGTAACATAAATTTGCTAATCCCCTATCTCTCATCAATGATGACGTCTCCCGTTATTGTAAATACATTTTGTAGGCTTCCTGAAATAAAAACTGGTTTCACTGGGGATTGAACCCAGGACCTTCTGCGTGTAAAGCAGACGTGATAACCACTACACTATGAAACCACGTATCGAGGATAATCTTGGGTGTAGATTTGGTTTTCAATATAGACAGTAAGGCTATCAACATACCTTGCTAATCCTCTTTCTGTCATCATGCTTAAAATTTCTAACATTGTCCTATCATGTAAAGAGGGATTTTGGGTGTAGATTTGGTTTTCAACCAAAACAACATAAAATGATAAATGAGTTTTGTGCTTTCTTAATTAAAAGTATTATCCTGCTTAGCTTGAAACCTAGTTTCACTGGAAATTGAACTCAAGACCTTCGGCGTGTGTAAAGCAGACATGATATTCACTACACTATGAAACCACATGTAAAGGGAGATTTTGGGTGTAGTTTGGCTTTCATATAGACAGTATGGATAAGTAACATAATTTGCTAATCCCCTATCTCTCATCAATGATGAAGTCTCCGTTATTTTAAATACATTTTGTAGGCTCTGAATAAAAACTGGTTTCACTGGGGATTGAACCCAGGACCTTCTGTGTGTAAAGCAGACGTGATAACCACTACACTATGAAACCAAGTTCAGGGGATAATCTTGGGTGTAGATTTGGTTTTCCATATAGACAGTAAGGCTATCAACATACCTTGCTAATCCTCTTTCTGTCATCAGTGCTGAATTTCTAACATTGTTCCTTCATGCAAGAGGGATTGTTAGGACAATTGATGTATTCTCGTAATAAAGGGATTATCTGCTTAGCTTGAAACTAGTTTCATATCTCTCATCAATGATGAAGTCTCCCGTTATTGTAAATACATTTTGAGGCTTTGAAATAAAACTGGTTTCACTGGGGATTGAACCCAGGACCTTCTGGGGTAAAAGCAGACGTGCTAAACCTACTTCTACACTATGAAACCTCATAAGGTGGTTTTTAATATAGACAGTATGGATATCAACATAAAATTGCTAATCCCCTATCTGTCATCAATGCTGAAATCTGTTATTAAAAACAAATTTCATTGGATTCCTTTTTTCTTTATTTTACTATGTTATTACATGGTTATTATATAACTAGGTTACTATGGTTATTATTATTATGGTTATTATATTAATAGGGTATTATAATATAATATAATATAATAACCATAATAACCTAGTACTTAAATAACCATATGATAACTTAGTAATATAATATTATATTGCTAGGGTATTATATGGTTATAATATTACTTGGTTATTATACGGTTATTATAATAATCCAAAATTTGTATAACTGCCCCCAGCCAGGATTCGAACCCTGGTCTCCCATGTCAAAGGCAGTGCCTTTAACCATTACATTATATGGATGATATATTACTAGGTGTATAATATTATCTATATTATGTGGAGGCTGGATAGTGTAGTGGTTAAGGGCACCACCTACGACTTGGGAGACCAGGGTTTGAGTCCTGGCTGGGGGCAGCTATACAATTTTTGGATTATTATAATATCCTAGTAATATAATAACCTAGTAATATAACAACCATAATAACCTATGGAAAGTTCGAAAAACAGACCGAACTTTATATAGTTTGGCCATCTCTACAGACACCCAAGAAACCTATTTCTCTCATCAAAGATGCCAAAGACAATACAAGCAAGGAAATCCTTAACGAACATCCTATCATCCATGATAGAAAAAGATATTATAGAACAAGTCCCTGCACCCCAAAAAGAAAAGGGTGTGTACTCCCCTTTATTGCTCATAAGGAAGACTTCAGGAGATTATCATCCAATACTGGATTTATGGCTATTAAACCGTTTTATAGAAAAGAAATTCTTCAAGATGGAAACTCTACAACATATCCACCGAAGAGATTGGCTAGCAAAAGTTGATCTACAAGATCCATCCAGAACATCGAAAGTATATCAGTTTCAACTTTTCAAGCCATCACTTCCAATACAAAGTCCTACCATTCGGAATAACTACAGCTCCTCTGCGTTTTTCCAAAATTCTTATATCGGTACTAGAATCCTGAAGAATGGAAGGAATTAGATGTTTCGCTTACTTAGACGACATCTTAATTGCTGCAGAAAATCAGAATCTCCTAGTTATTCCTATCCAGAAAGTCATTGAGACACTGACCCAGCAAGGGTGGTTAATCAACAAGAAGAAATCCAGACTAATACCAAATCAAAAGAGCCCCAGCCAACCTTGTACAACAGATCTTGGGGAAAATAGTATCGACAATAGATGCAGTCCAGTGGGCTATGCTACATGATAAACTTGCCTCTTATCTCAATGGAAACCTAAGAGCCTGAGACATCTGATATGTCTCCCAGCATCTCTCAACAAATCCAACCTAAAACTAATTCAACTGAAAAGTCCATCATTTTTGAGCATAATTACAGACGCAAGTGCCCTAAGCTGGGGAGCCATGCTAAAAGACCTAATAGCTCAAGGGACTTGGGACAAAAATCTAGTGTTAATGTCATCCAATTACAAGGAAATGATGGCAGTGTTTTCAAAGAACTGGCTACACACAGCATAGGGAAAATGTTCGGAACTTTGTGTTTCCCTCAGCTGTGGTTGACCCCCCCTGTAGGGAGTCTACCGCGGCCAAGGGAAATTTTAGCTCTCACGAACGTTCGCTTGGCCACTCGACCGTTCGAAAATTACGATATTTCCCGTATTTTCGGAAATTTTCGAAATTACGGATTTTGCATATTTTCGAAAATTTTCGAAAATATGAGAAAACTAGTATATTCGAAAATTTTTGACAATATGTATTTTCGAAAATACGAGTAATCCGCGTAATTTCGAAAATTTTCGAAAATACGTATTTATGAAAATAAGAGAAATCCTTGCATTTTCAAAATTACGTGTTTTCTCGTATTTTCGAAAATTTTCAAAAATACGCGAAAACCCGTAATTTCGAAAATTTTCGAAAATATGAAAAATCCGCGAATCGGAAGTTCGAAGGCAGAAAATCCGGAAAATCAGGAAAAATCCGCCGTTCGCGAACGGGATAAATACGCTGCGGATCCGGGAACCGGCCATCCCTAGCCAAGATATCAATATAAAAAGTAAGTGCTATTCGTTCCTGCTTTGTTTGGGACAACCACCCTGCCCAATAACTTTATGACCGATCGTTATTCAACAGAGTAACATTGTGGGAATGTTACAACTCCCGTTGTATCCAAATACGAAAAATGACGGCTATTTCAATTGACTGTTACAAACAACTATAAATCCCAAGAAGCAATTGGATTAAACAAATAAACTTTGCCAGGAGCAAAATACTGCCCAATTGCTTCTTTCCCACAGCAACAATCAAATGAGCAAACACCCATTAAACACTTCCCTCCCCCAAGTTGTGATACCTTAGGCAAACCCGAAACGGCAGTTTTGGCTAATAATCGTCCCGTGTATGGACCCTTTATCGGCCAAAACGACCGCTCGTTCAGAGATCAGCCCGGTGGATTGGGCTTCGGCCGATAAAGTGCCCATACACAGGCCAATTATTGGCCGAAACGGATGTTCGTACACATCGTGCGTCGCGGGTCAGCACCCGCGATCACAAGTGTGTACGAACCTTAAATGAATTATATGTGGGTATTGAGAGCAAGGTCTCTTTGTTTACTGAAGACACAAAACTATGCAGAGCTTTGGAAACTTCAGATGATGTGCAGACAGACTTTTCAAAAAGAAAAAAAAAGAAAAGGATTTGGGGGTTCTAGTAGATAACATTCTTAGCAGTAGCAAACAATGCCAGGTAGCAATGGCTAGAGCTAGAAAGATATTGTCTTCAATGTTCTCCCCAGAATTGTTTACAGACCAGGTGGCATAAAAAGTAGCCAGGTGGGTATGGGACTGGGAAATTGTGTGGTGGGGAAAACTAAAGCTGCATTGTTTTTATTAATTATATAATATTGATTATTTTGCAATGCTTTTAAGGTTTGAAACATTTCTGCCAGAATGTTTATTTGATTTTTGCACTCAGACAATGTAACACAGTATAAATATACATTCAGTAAAATAACAATATTATGACTGCATTTTATCTTGAGTGCTGAAATAAATTAAATTTAATTTGGCATGTTTTAAACCTTAAAAGCTGCCTCACACACACTAAACATACTTACTACATACACTGAACATACACTCACACACACTATAAGCCAGCAACAATCCCAAATACCAGGGGGTCCTCCCAGGACTTGATCACTTATAGGGGGTCAGAGTTCTATTGCGGTAGCCAACTGAAGTCCCGGCTTTCTAGATATAAGGATCTGTAAAGAAGTGAATTCAATCATAACATTTTATAAGCCCACTGCCACCAACACATTGCTTAATGCATAAAGTCATCACACTCCAAATCTTAACATTGGTATATCAGTTGGGCAGTTCCTACGAATTAGCAGGAACTGATCTACTATGGATGGCTTCAAAAGACATACGAGTGCCCTGTGTGATAACTTTGAAGAGAGAGGCTATAAAAAGAAAGGTATCACTACCCTTATTTAATGGGGCATATTTAAGCTCTACTGAGCCCAGTCGCAGAAAATCTAACTGTGCCCCAATCCACACAGCCATGTCCTTTCAATGATTCATCCAGGCCCTGGAATTCATAGCCCTCCTTTCCTGGTACACTGCCATTTCAGATTCTTTAATGGTCCTTCTTCTTCCCATTGTGCATACTTCCTGATTGGCTGTTTGATGGGTCAAACATGCTTAGATCCCTAACAAGCAACTAAATCAACTGAGTAACGAGGGCAAGGCCACCACGGACACTATTAGGGGTCATGCATACAAGAAGTCAGTTCATTGGAAGTATTTATTTATACACATGTTGTACTTCTACAATGTTATTAAATAAAGCCCAAAGATTTAAACATATCTGCAAGTCGGAAAAATGGCTTTATAGCAGTAATTTCAAACTTGCGGTCCTCCAGATGTTTGAATACTACAACTTCCAGCATTCCTTGACTGCAGTATGCTGGGAGCTATAGTTTCCAAACATCTGAACGGCCAAAAGTTTGACACCCCTTCTCTATACCATTAGGCTGCATTGTATCTGGACACATGCATTAGCCACTTGACGTAAAGGAGAAACTTTGTATGTCTCCGCCCATTTCTCTATGAAAGCTGGGAGTGAGAAATGTTTTGTTATGTCTTGGTAATGCTATTTTTATTGCACGAGTCTGTGAAGTATGCTCTAAAAAACATTAATGTTAGTGGGGAGCTGCAGCTTTAAAAATTTTTTGGCTATTTTTCTTTTCTATCCCCCCCCCAGAGCCTACCTTTACTGCTTCAAAGTTGCTGGCTTCATTATACTGTATATTGGAATTTGTAGCTCCACCCCACCAAGATCTTCTGGCTCCTCCAGCTTGCTGGGTCTCAACAGGTAATTTCCATTTGTTACACACACGTTACACCCTCGCCACAAGCAAGCACGCGATGTGACATAAGTGCACCTAAGCATTCCAAAGCATGGTGCGTTGAGATGATGTCACATGCGCACACGTTCTCGTGTACATGACGTCAGTGTGACATCATTTTGCCGCGCCATGCTTAGGAATGCCAAGATGACGTCATGCGCACACACATTCTTTGGCATGCGCACATGGCGAGGGTGCGTGTGTGTGTAAGAAACGGAAATTACCAAGCTGCATTGCATGTTATTATGCCAGCGGTTTTAGATGGATGTATTAGTGACAGAACATAAAGGAGAAACTTTACATGAGTTCCCCCAAACTCTAGGGTGTTTGTGGTTCCCATACATTTAGGAACATTTCTCATGATATTTCTATGAATAGTAGGCCGAATACAGCTATAACAAACTGATAGACTCTTACCCAAAATACCTGAGTGCTTCAATAAAATCAACAAGTGCTTTAACAAAGTATTCGTTTAAGGAATGTGACACTGATAAAAACAGGATTTCAGAGGATCTCTTAAGTTTATTTTTTTCTAATTTCTTTCTTCAACTTCTTACCTTTGTTTCTTTTTTTATAGTACAAAACCCTGCAATTTTATAGGGTGTGTGTAAAGATTTTATATCCACTATATCCACACATTTCCAAACATAGGGCTATATTCTATTACCTGTGGTATCAGATACAATGGGCTATTGTTAGTGATGGCCCCCGAGAACTTTATTAAAATTTTAAAATTATTCTGACTCTATCCTAACTAGTTCGGTTTTCCAAACTTGCTGACTTGATAATTATCAAATTGGTAACCCTTGAATGTATTTGAATTCAATGACCCTCAAATGTATTCTTCGATTTCGGCAAACCTTGAATGTAGCCTTCGATTTCAGCAGTGGCGTATCTATGTTAAAACATTCAGGGCACGTGCCCCAGATCTTTAGCAAAGTGCCCCAAATGTTTTAACATAACTTACCTGAAGAGGTGCCCCGAATCATCCGTTCCCAGTAGAACCTTGCAGCTGCGCGATGACATCATCGCGCACACCAGCACAATGACATCATCGCAACGACAGCGTTGTGCTACTCCCACCCCTGTGCTCCTGTGCAAGGCTTCTTCTGGCAATGTGCCGGCCTCCAGCTGCTCTGCTCCACACAGGTAGGTGATAGCCCTATTAGACTATTACCTTCCCCATGTGCAGGGCAATACAATCATTAAGTGGATTGCCTTGCACATGGGATAGGTAATAGCCTATCCCAGTATATTATTACATTACCAGTTTTCTGTTATTTTGTGAAGTGCCCGTGGCTAACAGTATGTAATGACATGGCTACCAGTATGTGACTTTATTCCCATGGCTAATAGTATGTAATGACATGGCTACCACTATGTGACTTTATTCCCATGTCTAACAGTATGTAATGAAATGGCTACCTGCATGTGACTCCCATGGCTACCACTAAGTAATGAAAAGGCTACCAGTATGTGACTTAATTCCCATGGCTAACAGTAAGTAATGAAAAGGCTACCAGTATGTGACTTAATTCCTATGGATAACATATGTAATGAAATGGCTTACAGTATGTGACTCCCATGGCTAACATATGTAACAAAATGGCTACCGGTATGTGACTTAATTCCCATGGCTAACAGTATGTAATCAAATGGCTACCAGTACAGTATGTAACTCCCATGGATAACAAATGTCATGAAATGGTTACCAGTATGTGACTTAATTCCCATGGCTAACAGTATGTAATGAAATAGCTACCAGTATGTGACTCCTATGGCTAACATATGTAAAGAAATGGCTACCAGTATGTGACTAAATTCCCATGGCTAACAGTATGTAAAGAAAATACCATGGCTACCAGTATGTGACTAAATTCCTATGGCTATCAGTATCTAATGAAATGGCTATAAGTATGTAACGAAATTCCCATGGCTACTTGTATATAATGAAATTACCAGTTTGCTACCGGTATATACTGTAATTGCCAGTTTGCTACCAGTATAATAGAATACTGTTCCTCTGTGTCATTAATTTTTGTATCTCTGTCTATACCTTATCTCTGTCTATCTATTTCTCTCTTTCTATTTATAACTTCCCAGCTGTGTATCTATCTTTCGGTTCATCAATGTTTGTCTGTCTGTTTGTCTCTGTTTATCCCTATTAAGGATTTAGTGGGTTTGGCTTAATTTGGGCAGGAAGGGGGCGTGGCCTAATAAGATTTCGACACGCTACGCGAGGCACATAGAGTGCCCAAAAGTGCCCCTAATCTTCTCTGACCCTAGATATGCCCCTGGATTTCAGTAACCCTCGAATGTAGCCTTCGATTTCGGTAGCCCTCAAATGTATTGTTCGGTAACCCTCAAATGTAGTGGCCAAGTGCTTGAACGAGTTTTGGTGATAGGTGCATGTTCCCCATTTCCCAGGTGCCACAACCATTTACAGTAACTTACCATTGTTTTTTTATATGTTATTTATCCAATCTTTTCAAACTATTATCTCCACATTGACTTTAATCGGTTAGTTTCCCAAATTTTACTGAAGTTTGGAAATGAATTGAACTTCAAAAAGTTCGGCCATCTCTAGTTATCGTTAATACATGGTCGCAGTCGCACATTCACAACCGTTCGGCTGTCCAATACCATTGTGGTACTAAAATGCCACAATTGTATTGTATAGGCAATTGAACAATTACAAAAGATATTGCAAATGTGTGATCGTAACTGTACAACTGGGATTGCAAAATTATGATCGCAATCGTAATGTTATGTTATACAGTATGCTATGATCCTTAAAGGAGCAGTATCGCCTCCTTTATAAATATGGCCCACACACACACATAATTACCATGTTTCTGTCTGGCAATTGGACCGTCATCAAGAAACACGTAGAATGTCAAGGAGGTGAGCGACCATCCACACAAATATATATAGAATATAGTACCGCACACAGAATATCTTTTTCAAATTTGCTTCAGTTTATTGTCCACATATACCATGCGATGTTTCGAGGATATACAACATCCCCTTTCTCAAGCAGGACAAAAAACCATCACACTCAGTCTCCTCCCCTTTTACCTTCTCCGGCAGGAAGTGACCTCATGGATCTTTAATACACATATAATCATATCAGCATTACAACCCCCCCCCAATTCCATAATCTATAAGAACAAATGCCATCAGAAATATATTATAAATATATTATAATCCCTATTTAAACCTTTGGGATAAAGAGTATCTAAACGCCCAATCCACCAAACCTCGCATTTCTGCAGGAAATAGGTATAGGAACAGACTCCAGCACCATAAACTTTAGATCGTTTTCACTATGGTTCGCCTCCACAAAATGTTTTGGCACCGGTAATTTCACATCACGAGTTTTGATACTTGATCTATGTTGGGAGATGCGAGATTTGATGGATTGAATAGTTTCCCCCACACATAATAACACACATGGGCACCAGAGCATGTATATAATGTACCTAGTGTCACAGGTAAAGTAGCCCCGAATGGGCTATACCTTTCCAGTCGTGGGATTATAGGGATTATAATCTGCATCTATTTATATGAATTGGGAATAAGGGGACTCAAGATATGTCTTTTCTGATGGCATTTGTTCTTATAGATTATGGAATTGGGGGGGTTGTAATGCTGATATGATTATATGTGTATTAAAGATCCATGAGGTCACTTCCTGCTAGAGAAGGTAAAAGGGGAGGAGACTGAGTGGAACATGTGATTCCTATCTGTATCCTTAGTATACGATTCAGTTTTTAAATTACCATCCAACACCACTAATACATTTAAGAAACCGATCTTTTTCTTGTCATAATGTAACATATATTTAATACTGCCATGTACATTGTTGAGCTCCTCATGAAAATTCAACAGAGATCCAATGTGGCCCCACCATAGGAGGAAGACGTCCTCTATATAACTCCACCAAGACAAAAAATGTCTTGTGAAAGATGGTAAAGTATAGATGACATCCTCCTCAAAGCCAAGCCATAAAGGCATTGGCATATGCCAGGGCCACATTGGATCCCATGGCAGTCCCTCTTAACTGCTTTTAGAACCTGCCATAGAAAGAGAAATAGTTCTCAAAGAGAAAAAAATTGTAAATCTGAGCTGAATTATAGATCCCACATTGTTGCAATCTCTGTTCTGCTGCTCTAATCCCCTCTTCATGTGGAATAGAGGTATACAGTGAGGATACATCTTGGGTGACTTACCAAACCTCATCCCAATTTTCCACGTTAAATGTTCTCAGTTTACTTAAAAAAATCTAATTTTCTCTTTACAATCTCTTTTAAATAGGATTGGACCCCTTCTATCTTGGGCACAAGAATCCTGTTTTGAAATTATTCTCTTTGAGAACAATTTCTCATTCGATGGCAGGTTCTACAAGCAGTTAATAGGGACTGCCATGGGATCCAATGTGGCCCCGGAATATGCCAATGCCTTTATGGCTTGGCTTGAGGAGGACGTCATCTATACTTTACCATCTTTTACAAGACATTGTCTTGGTGGCGGGGCCACATTGGATCTCTGTTGAATTTCCATGTGGAGCTCAACAATGTACATGGCAGTATTAAATATAGCTTACATTATGACAAGAAAAAGATCTGTTTCTTAGATGTATTAGTGGTGTTGGATGGTAACTTAAAAACTGAAGTGTATACTAAGGATACAGATAGGAATCAATTATTGTATCAGAGTTTCCACCCCCCACATGTCCGGAAGGCAATTCCTGTGGGGGAATTTTCTAGAATCTATAATATAGTGAGTGAACCTGAAATGCAATCCACCCAAGTAGGGACGATGGTGAATAAATTCCAGAACAGGGGATACCCTAAACATGTGTTGGAAGGTGCATTATATATATATATATATATATATATATATATATATATATATATATATATTAGCATAGAGAAAAACGGAGGCACTCCACAGGACTTCTCAAACAGCGTGGTTTTTTATTCAAGCATGGTGGTTAACATGTTTCCGCCCCATTATGGGGCCGTCTTCAGAACGTTCTGAAGACGGCCCCATTTGGGGCGGAAACATGTTAACCACCGTGCTTGAATAAACAATCACGCTGTTTAGAATCCTGTAAGTGCCTCCGTTTTTCCTCTATGCTGTACATGTTTGGATAGTGCACCCAGGCCGCTGATCTCAGGGAGTGCCCCGCTGCCGACGATTTATATATATATATATATATATATATATATATATATATATATATATATATGTTTTCTAGAACGACACAGCACTCAGGATTAGCTTTTTCGTGGTTTATTTAAACATCTGCATCAAACATACAATCAGTGACGTTTCGGGGAAAACAAACTCCCCTTCTTCAGGCAGTAAATGATGACAGACAATGTCCATACTATGTTCACAACACAGAATATAAAGCCTACTACAGGGAGTGACATAATATTAGTCCCTCCCCCTTCATTCAATTTCCAACAGGCCATAGAGGCCGCCCTGAAACCTGTACATACTAAATACTACAGTGCTCAGTTAACAGGAAAACAACCCTGCAACAGTATCAAAAGAATAAATAGAGATCAAAGTCTCTATTTAATCCATTTGGATACAAGGAATTCAATTTATGTACACACACACACACACACACACACACACACACACACACACACACACACACACACACACACACACACACACACACACACATATATAAATTATTTTAACAGAGAGCTATGAAAACAAACTATTTATCTGGGTGTGTGTTACTATAGATATTTATTTCTCTCTTTACCTAGTGTCTATTTAGTACACTTGGTTAATTTGACTCAATTTAGTATACCTTTATTCATTAAGATACATACAGTATGTAGCCTCTATAAGTGCAGGGTTGTTCTTTCTAAATAGTTATTTATAGTGACACACAGCCATTTAGTTTGTTCTTTAGATCTTTATTTTCTAATCAACTTTTTAAGTCTTTTATAACTACTATGTTATAATATAATTGTGATGTTTTACTTATATTACATATATAGGAGTTAGGGTTCCATGGGTTATCTATTTTAGGGATCTCCTAAAAGGTTATGCCTTGGGATACCTGATTAGTTAATCCTGGGTCTCCCTTATAACAGGAAGTTACATGTTAGGATAACTGCAGCCTACGAGTAAGGGCGTGGAGGTGCCTGAAACGCATTTGGCCACATTTTGATTTTTATCTTGTGTGTATGCCATGTATATTTAATTCAATAAAGATCGGTGAGTTCGATTAATAACTTTACTGGCAGGAACAGCACAAAGTCTTTTTAATCCCGGGAGCCCTTGTTGCGGATTCCGCACCCGGGCCACCAGGAGGAAGCGGCAAGTGTTTCCACAGTGTTTTGGTACATTGAATTATGTGAAATATGTAAGGATCGTAAACACGATTAAGGAGATCTATACACAGACGATCCCACAGAGTGGACGCTATATATATGCTTGCAGTGGGTTCGGTGCAGCCCAGGAGCACCCAAACCACCTTTGACACTAAGTAAGTGTCTAAAGTACAAAAATAAAAATAACTTTATATTAAAGTTAAGGATTGTAATATCCATTAGACCATCACTAATATTAGAGGGTGGGAGGTCCAACAGTTCTGATTGTTCAATGTAATCAATGTTGATTAAATATTAATCATTTATTATATACATTAGTATCTGATATTTTCTCAGCACTGTTACATTGGGACTGTTTTGGACACTACAGCAGTGTTTTTTTATTAGCCACTATTAACACAGTAATGTTCTGCTATATTCCATACAGCAGGTTTACGATATAAACGTAGGGGTTTATCCAAGTGGTGGCCACTTTCCACGTGTTTTCCTAGTTAGACAAGAAGGAGAGAGCGGGTGAAAGCAGGCAGTTTTGGTTCACTACTGTTTATTATCACAGCAGCTCCCAGGTTAAGGTACAGCAGACAAAATAAACAAATAAAATTTACAAACACAAAATAACTCCTGCTCATCTGAGCTCTACCTAATAACATAACGTATAGTTCCCTCTCTATCCCTGTGCCCCCTAAAAGACACAGGTCTCAAAAACAAACAGTTGGTTTGTAACAGTTACTCACATGTAACTTTCACCAGAGGAGATCCACATACACCTGCAGACTCTACTCTCCCAGAGGAACAGCTCACAACCTCTTACTCCGGTTCTCTCAGCTGATCCTAATCAGCCTAAAAAGAAAACCCTGTTTCCTTAAAGAAGTGGGAATTAGCCCCACCCTACACTAGTGAATTCCCAGTGAAACCAGACCCTGTCCAACTCTTAGCTGGAGCCAATGTGAAGGAGAATATCCTATGCACCAGACACATACTATTCTGGTTTCACCTCACCAGACATACGTGAGTAACCTTAAAGGAACATACCGGACATCTAGTACTTTAACTGCCGGAATGTTACAATATATATCAGACCTAGGCAAAATAAGGCCCAGGGGCCACATGCGGCCCATTTGGCTGACCCTGACTGGCTCATCAATGCTAGAGCTGTAACCCAAAAAATAATATTGTCTCAGGCTGGATAATTGATTTATTTTTATTAAATGTATTTTATAGAAAAAATCATGACCTGATCAATTGATTGATTAAATTGATCTATTAAAAATCGCAATTTCAATGAACCTGGTATATTAATTTAATCTTTTTCTAAAATCCAGTTTTGCAATCTCTTTAATGAGAATTGAGTGTTGGTCCAGCCCTTTATGACAAACCAAGTTTCTTATGCAGCCCCTTGTGAAATGTAATTGCCCACCCCTCATATATATCATCCCACTTGTTCACATGTTCTATTGTAAACATATCATTATTAATCTCTACTTAGAGATAAATACATTAGGTTAACTGTATAAGTGTGATTTGTGAACTCTGTGCATCTGTCATCCCATTCATTGGCCATTGGTACCTAGGAGAGGTCAGTATGTTCAACTCAACAGGTGGCCTGGGCCATTGTAATACTGGTTAAAGTAGTTTTGACCTGGAAAGCTTAAATAAAATTTACACCCCATTCAATAGTTTCCTTTTTATAGAGACAACATGATGGCAATGATGCAGTATATGATAGTAAGTGAGGTGGAACTGTTGTATTCTGGACCATATAGATATAACTAAAATATAGATGGACAGACAAGGTAAATCCTCTATAATTTACATTTAATGACAAATGATAATAAACTGCTAAGCAATTCTACACTCATATCACCCAGCAAAACTTGTAACAAATTGCACAGATGTTCTTTATGTTTTCCAATGTGTAAATAACCCATTCTTTATATGGCTGTTGACTTGTTTCTCTGTAACAATAACATATTGCACAGATTTTGTTTCCAATGTGTAAATAACCTGTTCTTTATATGGATATTGACTTGTTTTTCTCTGTAACAATAACATATTACACAGATTTTGTTTCCAATGTGTAAATAACCCGTTCTTTATATGGATGTTGACTTGTTTTTCTGAACTCAGCTCAGCAATGTTTCTCTCACCTGCCAATTTACTTATTTAGGGGCAGGAAACAACCACTAGAGAATTAGTGAAAGAAGTATAAAAATGACACCACGCGGATAGGGAAATACTTACCCTACCAAGAGATGCTCAATACCAGACCCTCTATGTGACGGCAATAGGTGCTGATCGGTAAGGGATATTACAGGAACAGCAAATCCTAGAAATACAAAAAGATGATGTTTAGGGCTTTGCTATTCTTTGTCTTTTTTGAAAGAGCAACAACACAAATTGTTCCATCTGTAAGGCAGAACCCAGTGAATGGAAGTGAAAACAGAACATTGTGTAGCAGGTAAGGTGTTTTATTATATTTTATATTATATTTTATAATAAAATCCTAAAGCTGCATCCTTGATTTTGTGTGTGTGTGTTTCACTGAAGTTCCTGTTGACTTACCAGTAGAGGAACAGACACAGTAGTTACACAGAGGACACACCAGTTAAGGTAGATACTGGGCTTGGGACACTGAAAGGGGGCTCTAGGCTTGGGACACTGAGAGGGGACTCTGTGCCTCTAGTACCCTTTAATTTAACAAACTTACAGGGTTATTCAATAAAAGTTCTTATCGTTAAAAATGGTGCTAATTTTGCCCCTACCAATCAGATGTTAGCTTTCAAATGTTAAATAATATCTGATTGGTTGGGGCAAAATTAGCATCATTTTAAATGATAAGAACTTTTATTGAATCTCCCTGCTTATGCTTAATCTATAAACAGAGATATAGGCATAATTAATGTGTGTGTTTTTGTGTGCATTTGTATATGATATGTGTGTGTATGGTATATGATATATTTTTTAGTATCACTTTTTTTTCTAGCAGATGATATACAAATTCTAAATAGTTGATAGGGATTTAACATTGTTTCTTCCTTTAGTTCCTAAAAAAAACTGAAATCACATAAAAGCTAGAAATATTCATAGGAAGTAAATCAGTAAACATTACATTCATATTTTCTGTAAAAGTGAATGGGAATTGGGAAGTACTGAAAGTAGATTTGTATTTATGTGATATCAACATTAGTAATACAGATTCATGTACATGGACCATGTCAAGTAGTAAAGATTCCATAGGGTAGAAGACATTTTGTTACTGGAGCATTGGCAGAAAACACAGTAAAGATAATAGAGATAGATAGATATAGATAGTGAAAGAGAGATAAATAGTGAGAGAGAGAGAGATACATAGATAGATAAATAGATAGTGGGAAAGAGATAAATAGATAAATAAATAAATAGTGAGAAAGAGATAGATAGATAGAGAGATAGATAGATAGATAGATAATAGATAGATAGATAGATAATAGATAGATAAATAGATAGATAGATAGTGAGATAGATAGATAGATAGATAGATAAATAGATAAATAGATAGATAGTGAGATAGATAGATATATAGATGATAGATAGATAGATAGATAGATAGATAGATAATGAAAGATGAATATCAGTGCTCAACAGGTCTTTAAATAAAGCTCTTTTATTCAAAGTTCTTATTCAACAAAACACGGTGCTTCTATAGCAAAGTTTCGGCCTTTGCTTGACATGTTATGTGAAGGAATCACTTCCCGAGAATACAAAACCCCAAAAACACTTTCACTCCATATTCCTCTTAACAGAAAGTTCATTTGCACACACACCTTAATATAATTTGGTAAAACATTACATTTTAGCGGCACTTGATTCCTATAAAAACAGACATTACTGAGTGCAGTTGATATATATTTTAGATGAGATATTTTAATTTAATATTTAATTGTATTTTTTTAAGCATCTGGGTCAACTCTTTAGCTGGGTACACATACTGCAGGTTTGTAATAGCTGATAGACAGATACATACATGCTCCCTATACTCTATCTCTATATGGCAAGTGGCCACACAAAGCAGCAGTTGCTATTGGCTCCCTATACTAAAGTACATAAGTGAGTATAAGAGATATTTTTGGTGATGGATGAAAAATCCCACTGGAAATGTCAGTAGTTTTTTGGTCGTTGGATTGGGCAATTTTTTCTCTGTGTACCTTTACATAATCGGAAAATCTCATTGATCCGGTTTTGCCTTTTATCACACATGTGCAGTGACATAACTAGAGATCACTGCCACCCCCCTTCACACACATGCAGAACTATAATTGCGCACTTTCCAAATTGTCTGGAGAAGAATGTCATAGGAAATTACAAGGTGGGCCCTCCCCTGGGGTCACAGACTTTGCTCCTCTGGTAGTTAAACACTGCCCAGCTTTAGATATACCAGGTAAATTGGACTTGGATGTTCCTTTATGCCCCGACTGAGTTCAGGATTCTATTATCTGATGAAGTCATTAAAAGGGCATCTATATCGAAAATAGGTTATTTTAAATTGACCATAACTGGAAACTATAATTCTTCCCAACCACCACTGTATTATTTTTTGTTGATCTGCCCCCTATTTCTTTAGATATCCAATCTAAAACTTCTTATATTTCAGCTGTCAATCAAGCTCTCAAAAACTATTCTTCTGTGAGTAGTTTTACTGTAGCTGGAATAGTTTTGACAGTTGGAATGCTGTGTGCTATGTGTAGGCTTGAGTGTTGGTTTGTGGAAAAAAGTCAGGTCAGATGGAAGTGGGAGTGGTTAAGAGGGAGGGGGGATACTGCTCCTAAACAAATTGTGTGCTGGATTGAATGCATGCAGCAACACACGCAAATAAGAATAAGTGCTGCTTACATGTATTCAATTATAGATTAAGATGAGGCAAAGTCATTTTTTCAGTATAGTGTCCCTTTAAACTGTTTATCATTGTCATTGTCCCTATTTCATTCTTAAGGCTCATACACAAGTGCAATGCCAGGTCCCAACCCGTGATGCACGATGTGTATGAACTAACATTTTGGACGATAATCGGCCCGTGTGCAGGCACTTTATCGCCCGAAACGGTCATTCGTTTGAATATCCGCCAAGTCGGTCCTTCAACATTTCCCGAATGAATGACAGTTTCGGCTGTTAAAGTGCCTACACATGGGCCGATTATCGGCCGAGACGTCCGTTCGTACACATTGTGCATGTGTATGAGCCTTTATTCTCACAGGGTAATTGATAGGATGACAAACATATGTACTATTTATATGTATTCTTAGTTGCAGGCATGTTTACCATAGAGACCCCAGACCTATTCTGCACACCTGGCATGTTGTTAATAGTGAAATCATGGTTTATATTTTAGATCACAAATTATGGAAGATGCACCAGATCATTATTATACCCTTAATCCCTATGAGGACAGCAGAGAACGCCTCAATGTCAATTACCTTCTCCTGGATGGAGATGTGATAATAGGAGGTATATTTGAGGTTTGTCCATTCTTATTAGATGACATATATAAAAAGGAAGGCCTACCTGTGCCTCTTGGATGTGTACAGTAAGTTTACATTGTGTTTTCTCTATACTGGGGAGCTCCACAATCAAATAGAAAATGATTATATAGGGAGTATCGAGGGTAGAGAGATAGGATTGATTATTCCTACCTCTCAAAATTGTTTCTATAAGGAGCTACAGCATGTACAGTTTTCATTTGCCAGGTTAGTCCTGGACTATTCCTGTATTAAAGATAGTGCTGAAGCCAGGAGGAAGACTGGCAGAATCAGTTTTCTTTGGGTTGGTGCTCCTCACAGAAACAATATTGGGAGGTAGGAATTACCAGTCCTATATCCCTGTCCAAAGTTCTTTTCCTTTTAAAGCATATCTCCACTGCTAAAATCACTTTTTTGAATTCACTTAGTTGCGCATAGCGTACCAAGTCTGTCAGAATCTGTCAAAGGAGGAGCGAGAGACCGGGTAAGTTTTGCAACTTCGTTCCTGGCTCTTGAACGTTTTATTGAAGAATGGGAGGTAAGACACAGCTCTTTTACCTCCTATTCTTCAATAAAACTGAATTGAAAAAAGTGATTTTAGCAGTTGATATACCTTTTAACTGGTTTTTCCTTTAATGACAGTTCAAGGTGAATCCTGGATCTCAGGTTGTAGAGATAACAGGGTAATACAACCTTTTAAATGTCATCACACAATTGGGGAAGGTATTTCTAAGGCCTGGTACACATCCCAGATTGATTTCTGGGTCATATTTTAATAATAATATAGTAATGGAACAAAAAAAATCAGTATTTGTTGAAGTTATAATGTAAAAACTCTTATTTGGCTATTGCACATTACGACAGGAATATGAAAAATAGGTAATAAGGCCATCATGGTAAGTCACTGTAATGAACAGGTCTTAGGCTGTTTTTATTTATAATAAGGTTTACCTGTGAAATAATTTACCAGTAATAATTTCCATACTCCATCCTTGGTCAGCAGGACAACCAATGATAAAAGTGTATATTTTCACAGGTTGGACCAACACACAAGGAAGGAGGTGGGTCCATTGATCAGAAGAAAGTATTACGGGTTCATACCAGAACTCAAAGGCAGCACATGAAACCCTCAGGCAGGGCTTTCAGTAATTGTACTTATAAAGGATGGTTGGGGTCATGTTTTCAAGAATTTGTTGGTGTAATAGGTCTGTAGGAAACCTTTTTTTGGGGGGGGGATCCAATAACTGTTCAAGGGCATGTACAGTGAAATAGTGTAGTAAGAAATATTGTTAAGAGCTTATTTTTACAACATTTATCTTCTTTGGTGCTCCATGCCACAAGTCTAGTCTGGGGGGTGATTGGAATGTGACCTCCAAGCAGATCAAAAAGAGTAGCCACATTGAAAAAAGTAAATCCATTGTCTTTTTTAACTATACACGTCCTCTTACAACACTGTTTCAAGTACATGTTCAAGGTGCCAAGTTTGATCCTGCTTCAGTAAGTCAATACTAAATTCAGATCTGATATAAAAGAAAATGCAATGACATAGCATTCATGTACAGATGTATTGTCAGATAAGGCCAGAGCTTTGTGGAATTTGTTCTAGCAAGATCACCTCATCTGGATGTACACAGTAAAAAGTCAGTATTTTTTCTATTGTAGTGGAAAATACACCTATTTAAAATTGATTTGGGCAATGGCATTTGCTATTTTTGAAATAAACGAGAGGGACGATATCCTGCCTAACATCACTCGGGGGGGGTATCAGATATACGATTCAGGGCCCATGATGAAATATGCCTTGGAAAGGACTTTCAGAATTTTATCAGGAAACCGCAAACGAATTCCAAACTACAGCTGCAGGGAAGATGGAAAACTAGTTGCATTTATTGGACATAAATTCACATCCTGTTCTAGTGCAATGTCATCTATCCTGTCTGCCTCCAGACATGTGCAGGTATTTAATATGAGTTCACATTTATTGTACATAAAATACACATATAGGCTCTTTTACCTAGAGCTGCTATCACTCCGGGTAAATGCTCCTTCCGCAATTTAATATTGCATTTGCGAATGTGGGCTAAAAATAGCGAAAACGTGGTAGCGAACTGGTTAGCGGCACTTTAACTCCATATTAGTTTTGGATGCGCGGGTTAGGCAAAAATCACCCGCGCATCCGACGCTCGCAATTTAACATATATTTGCCCAGCGAGTCTGGGTAAATGCACCTGATAGTGTTTTACAATTAGCTATTTTTTTACTACATTTTAAATTTAAATTGGCAGTATACTGGTTCTTTAAACTGTATTTTAAAGGGCATGTCCAGCCTTAAAATAACATCCTATTTATATATTGTATTTAGGTTCAGCTACCCCCTAAACCTATTTCCTGACTCCTTCCGCCTGGGTACCGTCCCCTGCCGCTGTTGCGGGCTCGTTTGGAGCAAGAACAGAAACAGTGAGGCGCTTTCTGAACGCGGCTGTTAGGTAACTGGGCGTGACATCAACATTGCGCCTTTGACTGACAGCCATGACCAGGAAGCAGAGAGAGTAGCATGGCAGAGCAGCGAGGGACCGGATCAGGTAAGCGATTTTAAGGCTGGACATGCCCTTTAAAGGGTATGTCCATTGCTTTTTTAAACTTTACTTTTGACTGTTTTACTTAAGAACAGGAGGTAAATGAGCAATGTCTTACCTCCCGTTGTTCAGTAAAACTTGCAGGAGCAGAGGAAGAACTTACCCAGAGTGATCCAGCGCTGCTCAAAGACACAGACGTGGTTGGCAGTCTCCAAAGTGTCCCCAGTCACTCATTTACCTCCTGTTCTTTAGTAACTACTAAGAGATGAGTACTGTTCTTCAGTAAAACAGTAAAAGGTAAAGTTAAAAAAGCAATGGACATACCCTTTAATGCAAAAAAACCAAAGCCGCTTCCTGAACTCGGGTTGAGTTGAGGATAACATTTAAAGAGAAAGTTCAGCACCAATATATATGCTTCCTAAAAAGGTCATTACAGACTTCAAAGCATAGCAATGATTGAAGTATTAAATCAATTGATATATATAATAATATATATATATATATATATATATATATATATATATATATATATATATGTATACATTACACAAAAGCACTCAACTACAGATACAATTATAAATTAATTGGGTAAAAGAATTAGTCATGTATGCAAGCAATGAAGGGTAATCACCTGCACCGAAGTTTAAATGGATACCTTTAGTTACATTGTTTGTACAAACTTGTTCAAGCTGATGCGCCACTCCAAGGCAGTATCCAAGCATCAGTCCTAACCTAGTAAAAAAAATATACATTCCCTGGGGCAACAAGACCATCCCTGCGTCTCTCTTTATTCAGAATGACCTCTACCAGAGAACCATGTGAGCTTATAGAGCTTATATATCTTTTTACATTCTTTCTATCCTGGACTGCCTTAAAGGGGTGGAGAAAACATTAACATAGGGAGCAAAGCATACAATAGGGCTTTGGCCGCACTGCCCTTAATTAAATACAAATACTGTGCAAGGATATGCTGCTCAAACTTTTATTCAAAAATACTTTCAGGTGCGGTGCAATGGAGGACCGGCAATTTATACAACTACACATACAATAATAAACGAATAGGGTAAAAGAATTAGACATGTATGCAAGCAATGAAGGCTAATCACCTCTATGTGTAGTCAAGTGCTGGAGTCTTTTGTGTAATGTATAAATTGCCAGTCCTCCATTGCACACACCTGAAAGTGTTTATGAAAAAAGGTTTGAGCAGCATATCCTTATATTTTTATATACCACACATACGTGAGTATAAGCCGACCTGTGTATAAGCCAAGGTACCTATTTTACCAAAAAAATTAGGAAAACCTGATTGACTCGAGTATAAGCCGAGGGTTGAAATTTACCACTTCTGCCTTCTGTAGCCATGTGCATTTCATTACATACTGGTAGCCATGGGAACTTCATTACATACTGGTAGCCATGGTAAGTGTCTCACATAATGATAGCCATGTGAATCGCCTCACATACTGATAGCCATGGGAATTGCCTCACATACTGATAGCCATGGGAATTGCCTCACATACTGGTAGCCATGGGAATTGTCTCACAAACTGGTAGCCATCGGAATTGCCTCACATACTGGTAGCCATTGGAATTGCCTCACATACTGGTAGCCATGGGAATTGCCTCACATACTGGAAGCCATTGGAATTGCCTCCCATACTGGTAGCCATGGGAATTGCCTCGTATACTGGTAGCCATGGGAATTGCCTCACATGCTGGTAGCCATGGGAATGGGTACGGTACTTACAGTTTACGGGTACCTGTTCTGTGCAGAGCCTAAATTCCAAAACAGCCGCAAGTCAGGAAGGAAAACCAGCAGTGCGTAAAATACTACTGGGAACTGCCAGTTTTCTTTCCTGATTTGCGGCTTGTTTTTTTAGGCTTTTTTAAAAACCTCGGCTTATACTCGAATATATAAATAATATTAATAATATATTATAATATATATATATATATATATATTTTAAATGTCATAATAAAACAATATTCTAGTAAATGAAATATAGATGAATAATTAAAAAACAATAATGTTTTCCACTGAACTTAGGCTCTTAGCCTGACTGAACTAAATAACCTTCCCACAGAAAGCTATTACGTCTGCTCAAGCTTCTCCTAAACTAAATGTTTAGTTGAAATCTTTTTAATGATAATTTTTTCCCTTAAATAGGTCAGTTATGGGGCTATGGATCCAGTCTTTGATGACAAGATTCTTTTCCCACAATTTTTCCGTACAGTGCCCAGTGAACATTCTCTGTATGGAGCCATCGTTGAAGTCCTTAAGTACTTTCAGTGGAGCTGGGTTGGCATTGTCACTGATCCAAGTGAAAATTCTGTGACATCAGCAACTCAAGTCAAAAATGAAATTATAAAAAGTGGTTATTGCGTAGAATTCTTTATAGTTGTCAATGAAGGATATTATATAAGGAAAATAAATAAATACACTGCAAATGTAATAATTATATTCAGCATGATGGATGAATTTTTTCTTCAACTAAGACGTAGAAATCTTGTAAACCTCAATAAGAAAATAATAATAGCTTTTGATGAGATAAAACTAACCAAATTTAAAACCTTTATAAAAACACAAAATTCCTTAAATGGTTCCCTATTGCTGACCGTACAAAATGAAGATATTCCGGGCCTAACTGATTTTATTCAATCTGCAGTTGATTTTATACCTGGAAATAATTTTAAAATTCCAGAAGAGTTTGTTACGGTTATATATATAATTATGAATTCTACTACTGATAATGAGACAGAACTATCTCTTCCTATACCTCTTGATAAATTGAACAACCTCATAAATCCGTACAGTGTTTACACAGCTGTATATGGAATAGCGAACGCTCTTCATGAGTTACTGATTGGACAAAATATTGGGAGGGGAAACAGGCATTGGCTACAACAAACCAACTTTCATTATTTGCAGGTAATGCTAAAAATCATTAACTCTTGGTTTTGCTTTTTCTCATAGCGGTGTTGATTAAATAGCAGGTTTTTGAAAAGAGGTTGGTCTAGAATAAACCCCTATTAATGAAACTAAAGTTAGCTGTGACCAATGGTTTTCTGATTAAATTTTCGATAGGCTGAAACAATTAAAAATCCAATCAGAAGAACTAATTTAAATTGTCCACCTTGCGCCTTCGGTCTGAGAATAGACCCAGGTTGTTATGGCTCCAGTCCTGCCTTAACCAGAGGTTCTGCGTGTAGGCGCGCACCGGCGTGCAGGCGTCATGGTCAAGCTGGGTCCTCGTGTGCATGCACGCCGGTGTTGCTGCACAGTCTCGGGTGTCATGGTGTCCAGTCCCCTCCTCTGGTTACTGGTGGGCGTGAAATGATGATGAAATCAGTCTACTTAAGCCCTCCCTGCCTTTCAGCTCTTGCTGCCAGTTCAGTGTTTATCACTCTGTTCCTAAGCCTTGTTTGTTGGAGTTCTTTGACTTGTTTGTTCCTTCTTTGTTTCAGTCTCCATTGCAGTTTGCTCATCCAGTGACTGTCTAATCTATTCATCTGGTGTTACTAGTTCATTCATCATTCACCATTGCAGTTTGTCGATCCAGTGTCTGTTTAATCAATTCAACTGCTGTTACCTGTTCATTCATCATTCACCATTGCAGTTTGTTCATCCAGTGACTGTTTAATCTATCCATCTGCTGTTAAACTGCTCACTCATCATTCACCATTGCAGTTTGTTCATCCAGTGTCTGTTTAATCAACTCATCTGCTGTTCCTGTTCAGACTCACCATCCATATTTGTAGCCTGTTGGCCTTCTGCCTGTCTGTTTGTTATGCCAGCTCCCTTCTCCACGTTGTTGGATCGGTTCTTGTGGGGTCTCCTCTGGAGCCGTGACCTGGTACCTGCTTGCCAAACAACATCCTCATTATCAGAGGCTCTGGGGAAGATCGGCAGGTCCTTAGACTCTGCATCCAGAGAGGGCCTCATAGGTTTCCTTTCCAGAAGATTATAACACAGGTAATCCTGCCACAATGTGTGGTTTAAACTAAACAACACCATTGGGTGGCCTGAGACCCTGAACAGGATCCAGATAAAAATGCTATGATCATACTAATTAGTATTCACCACAGCAAGTTCCAGATTTACAGTTGCTATGGGGTTAGGGGGAGCACAAGATACTGATTAGCTTTATAGGTTAAGGTGGGGTTGAAGGAACTAAAACTCCTCACTGTGTATAAAATGAAATAGAGTCTTCTTATAACAGAAGGTCCCTCACAGCCTCATGTTATAATAGCATTGCCCAAATAATCTAACATATAAACACATATTTCTCACTCCCAGCTTTCCTAGAGAAATGGGCGGGGACATGCAAAGTATCTTGTTGATAGCCTGTAGCTAATGTATGTGTCTAGATGCAATTCAGTCTGATGGTATAGAGCAGGGGTGTTAAACTTGGGACCTTCCACATGTTTTTAAACTACAAATCCCAGCTTTCTCTGTTTGCATTAAGCTTCTTCATAATGTCCTGTAGCTAAAGCATGTGTCCAGATGCAATACAGCCTAATGATATAGAGCAGGGGTGTTGAACTTGGGACCTTTCACATGTTTGCAAACTACAACTCCCTGCATTCTCTGTTTGCAATGAGCTTCTTCATAATGTCCTGTAGCTTATGCATGTGTCCAGATACAATACAGCCTAACGGTATAGAGCAGGGGTGTTAAATTTGTGAGCTTTCAGATGTTTGAAAACTACAAATCCCAGCATTCTCTGCTTGCAGTAAGTTTCTTATGTCCACTGGCTAATAATTGTATACAAATGCAATACAGCTAAATAATATACAGCATGGGTGTTGAACTTTTCACATGTTTAAAAACTACAAATCCCAGCATTCCCTGGCTGCACAGAATGTCAGAAAATTTACAGGGGATTCATTAAAGTTCTTATTGTTTAAAATGGTGCTAATTTTGCCTCAACCAATCAGATCTTATTAGGTTATGGTGAGGGTTAGGGGTTGAAGGAGCTAAAAGCTCCCCACAGAGTATAAAATGAAATAGGGCCTTTTTATAATAGAAGATACCTCGCAGCCTCATGTTATTATAATGGCATTGCCCTAATAATCTTACATATAAACACATATTTCGGGGACATGCAAAGTATCATCCTTTATATAATTTTTCCTACATACACATCACTTACTGTGTAGCATTCAGAAAGTTTTTTTGATTGGCTGAGACTGTCATGTTTTACAAACAGCACATCATTGGATGTTATACTGACATTACCACTTCCTTTCGGTATCCACATGGAGAAACCTTAGCAGTCACAGGGGTGTGGTTTAACCTCCCATTTTTACTATCCCATATGAAAATAGGAATCCAAGTTTTTTAAGTAAGTTTATCTATTTTGTAAAAGTTGTTTATTTTGTCTTGTACCTAATATAAGTCAGTGCTATACTTTATATACATTTATTGATGGTCATTTAAATGGTAATAGTGAGAAATGCCACCCATACAGATACACCTTTCCTGTATGTAATATCCTATACTCGCACCTCATTAGTAGCTCCTGAAAACTCAATGCAATCTCCTATGAAGGTATAAATATATTTATATAATATAAAGGATATAGGTAATTTATAGATATACATAGACCAGCTGCACTCACGGAACTTGTCCAACAAAGGATAAGATATAGAAACACTTGTGAAGAGTGGGAGGTAAGACATAGCTAGTTTACCTCCCGTTCTTCATTTAATACTGTTAGAACGCAGCTTTATTTCCCAGCGAACTAATCCTTTAACATAGTATTTTGTATAATTTATATTATCTGGTGCATTAAATATACCAATTTCTGGATGAAACATGAATTAATTTTACTGTTCCAGGTGGCACTATTAATATATTTTACCAACAAATCAATCCATCTTTGTTTTATTGTTCTATGCAGTATCAGCTGAGCGGTTACATGCGTAAAGTTTTGTTTAAAGACATGAAAGGCAATGATTTGTTCTTTGATGATAAAGGGAACGTTCCGGGTTATTTTGACATACAGAACTATATAAAATACCCCAATGATACTGATAAGGTTATCACGGTTGGGAGGTTTCATTCATCTGCTCCTCTAACAGAAAGACTGAAAATACATGTGGATAAAATCGATTGGCCTCTGCATTTTGCTCAGGTAACAAAATTTATTTTATTTGACTTGTTATGATTTATTTTTCCTGGTTGGTTAAAAAAAGGTATTAAGCAGCACACACACATCAAACGGCTTCATGATGGTGCAGCCAATGGACGTACTTTAGATCCAAAGTGTATGCCAACATTTAAGCTTAAAGGAGAACTATTGTGTGTATAACTTTTTATTAAGAAAACAGTTAAAACAAAAGTAACTTAGGACTGGGATATAGGACTGGTAATTCCTACCTCCCAATATCGTTTGTGTGAGAAGAACCAGCCCCAAAAACTGATTCTGCCAGTCTTCCTCCTGGCTTCAGTACTATCTTTAATACAGGACTAGTTCAGGACTAACCTGGCAAATGAAAACTGTACGTGCTGTAGCCCCTTAACAAATGATATTGGGAGGTAGGAATAATCAATCTGACCTCCCTGCCCCAGGTACTTTCCATTTTTAAAAAGTTAATCTTCAGCGTAATCTTTGAAATTAAACATATTGTCAATACTGTGAAAATAGATTTATATTACAGGCACCATGGCTTCTTGTGTATTTCAAAACCAGCTTCTGAATACATGGATTCAATTGTACCTGCTGATTTTCTTTAATGATTGAAAAACCCTGAAGGTTTTTTCAGAGAAAACTAAAACAGAGACATATAAAAGGATATGTTATGTTTATTGTCCCCATGGTTGGTATTTATAAATAATCATTATGAGTAATGGCTGTACTCAATCCTAAATGCTCACTATGCCACTGACACTGACAAGGCAAAGTTGCCTCTTAGGGATGCTACACACAGGGAGACCCCTGTCTCATATTATTCACCCCTGACTGACAAACCAATCAATAAACCTTTTGTTAGACATGAGAGAACCCATTTTTAATCATGACCTATAATCTGCATATTGAAATACACACAATCAGCTGTGATACACCAGCAGCCCTGATTGGGAACCAGCAACTTAAGAAGAATTCATCTGCCCATGTGTACCAGCCCTTAGCACTGGTGCACATACACACAAGTTGAAATATTAAATACATAAAAATAAACATGACATATAAGCATTAAAGTTAGTGACATACAATTTGGAACATTAACACTACCATTATTTTATTTCTTTTTCTCTGTGTAACATGATTTGTATTTAAGATGGCGTTAGCAGTTTTTGCAAGAACTCAGAAAGTTGCAAGTGTATAAAATGTATTGATTTACTAATATAAATGATAAATTCTCTATTTTACCACTGATTGTTCTCAGTTATTTTTATTCATTCTCCCCTTTTGATTAGGTTCCCAAATCCACATGCAGTAAAAGTTGCTTACCTGGTTACAGAAAAGCTTCTCGTAAAGGACAACAACTTTGCTGCTATGATTGTGTCCTCTGCTCTGAAGGAGAAATTACCAACTCCTCTGGTGAGTGTTTAAAAAAACAACAAATTCTCTCAACTTCTGACCAATGACCCACTATGGATTGAGAAAATATTTAATTGAAAAAATATATTATTTGGCTTGGTGGCCATTGGATCAACTTAGACTGATCTAGACTGGGAAATTCCAAGACAAACAACATGTGTGTGATTTGGAGTAATGTAGGGATATATTTATAAAAATCAAATATATTTTCAATATTTCAAATTAAAGGAAAATTTTCATGCGTATAAAGTTTCTTCAAAAACAGTTAAAATGAAAAGTACCATAGGCAGGGAGGTAGGATTGTTTATTCCTAATTCCCAAAATTGTTTTGTTGAGGAGCTATAGCACATACAGTTTTATTTTTCATCTGCCAGACTAGTGTCCTGGGCCTTCCTGAATTAAAGATAATGCTAAAGAACTCAGGAAGCCAGGCAGAAGCAGTTTTCTTTGTGCTGACGCACATATTTGATATTGGCAGGTAGAAAGCACCAATCCTACCTCCCTTCCCCAGGTACTTTTCATTTTAACTGTTTTAAACATTATACGTATGAAAGTTCTCCTTTAATTTGAAATACTGAAAATTGAAGTGGTCTAAATACATTTATTTTCTAGTATTGCTTATGTTCTTCTATGAAAATAACTGGAAATTTGTATAGCTTCTACCCAAATCCAGAAAATATTAATCCAGGTATATTTGTTTTTTGACTTTAGTACATTGCAAATGGGTATTTATGGTTGTAGAGTTACAGTATCTTTCCTTTGGTATCCTTGTGTACTCCATTGCCAGGCTTTAGTTGATCTCTATGAAGTGAAAGACACTGAAACAGTGGTGGCTCCCGTTTTTCAATAAAACGGTCAGCTCCTTTACCTCCCGTTCTTCAATAAAACTAAATGGCCAACCTTTATTTTTCCAGTAGAGATACCTTTTAAACCATCATCAATGATACAATGTTTCAGGGGAAAGTGCCCGCCTTCTTCAGGTGATGTGATGGCAACAAAAATACAAGATAGTGGGAGGACTCACTATTGGGGGAGTGTTCTCTTTGATTAGACCTGTAGTCCTGCATGAAGCAAAATCCTTCAATTTAATATTTTTTGGCTTGGAAATGAGGAAGATATTTTCCTGGTATAATTGCAAACTTTCTCAAAATTTCTCAAACATTTGAGAATTTTTTTTACTTTAAAATGAAATAAATTTGCTGCCAACCAATTTGATGACAATTTCTTCCTGAGTAAATTATGGGGAGATATTATCCACAATGCCTAATGTGATATCGGCTTAAATCCAATTACTGTCTTGTTTGACCAGATTCACTCCATTCTTCAGAGTATAACTATGGCCATACACTGGCTAGACATTACATTAATTCAGTGTTCAATCACCAATTCAACTGTTTCCCAGATAGATAATATTGATTGTAACCTCTATTTCCCAGCAGTCCTGTATTGATATCTGAAGCCACTCAAAAGAAAGCCTGTTGCACATATGCCTGCAAATTCATTCCTGCATCAACCATTGACACCCATTGGCTTAATGTTTCGCTAGTTGGCTGTGTCACTGCTAGAAAATAGGTCTAATGTATTTTATTTCTTAAATAGTGCTACATATTCCGCAGCACTTTTCAATCATTTACTCAATTCACATCAGGCCCTGTTCCGAAGAGCTTACAATCTAATCACTTTTATGCACACATACAACCTATCAGTATGTCTTTATGATTGTGGGGGAAATCAGAATGCCCGGAGAAACCCACGCAAGCACGGGGAGAACATACAAACTCCTTGCAGATGTGTCCATGGGTAGAATTGAACTCAGGACTTCAGTGCTACAAGGCACCAGTGCTAACCACTGAGCCACCGAGCTTGTAAAGACAAGTTGGGTGATCTTCAGTCATCATTGTTCAATTTAAAGGACAAATATTTCAGTTCAACTTAAACTTAATTCAGCCTGGCTTTGTCTGTTAATCTTTTACTGGTACCACAAAGAAGAAAATGCATGATATCATAGAGAGTTTTTTGATATTCTTTAATGGCTTTAATACATAATTATTTCTGAATATTTTCTTTGTATAACATCCTTATCCCACAATGCATTGTTTTAAAGGTTTTCTTTTTTAATACCACCTACTGGAGTCTTTGTTTTTAAGATTGACACATTTATTTTCTTTTAATAGACATGAACAGTTGTATAAAATGCCTTGAAGATCAATGGAGCAACCTGAATAAAACTGAATGTATTCAAAGAGAAATAGAATATCTTTCCTTTCATGATTATCTTGGCAAACTTCTAGTAGCCCTTTCTATGGTCTTTATTTCCACAACAGCAGCAGTAAAGTTAATCTTCTATAAACATCGCACTACATCCATCGTGAAGGCCAATAATTTATTCCTCAGCTACATCCTTCTTCTCACCCTCCTGTTGTCCTTTCTTCTACACCTTGTTGTTCCTCGGACTCCACTAATCATAACCTGTTTACTCCGACAGGTGACATTTGGCGTTATATTTGCAACTGCACTTTCAACGGTTTTAGGAAAAACTCTCACGGTTGTTATTGCTTTCAATGCCACAAGGCCAGGAAGTAAACTTTCAAAGCTAAAGGGAACTCAATTTACCAACAGCTTTGTCATTTTAACAGCCTTTGGACAAGTCGTTATATGTTCCACTTGGTTGATTTTTTCTCCTCCGTTTCCAGACACTGATACTAAATCAATCACTGGGAAAATGATTCTTCAGTGTAATGAAGGTTCAGTGGTTGCTTTCTATATAATGATTGGATACATTGGAATGTTGGCATTTGTTAGCTTCTTATTAGCATACTTTGTTCGCAGGTTACCCGATAGTTTTAATGAATCTCAGCTGATAACTTTTAGCATGTTGGTGTTTCTCAGTGTCGGGATCTCCTTCATTCCAGCCTATATAAACCCAAGGTAATCCATGGTGGCCATGGAAGTGTTTGCCATCTTGGCTTCAAGTGCAGGGCTCTTGGGTTGTATTTTTTTCCCTAAGTGCTACATAATTGTGGTCAAAACTGAACTCAATGCAAAAGTACATTTAAGGAGACAAACAGTGGAGTAGCTAGAAATCGCAGGGCCACATAGCAAGATTTTAGATGGGGCCCCTCAACCCACAAAAAAAAAACCAGTGTGGTGCAGTTCAGCCCAACCTGGGCAGGCTTTTTAAAGGGCATGTCCAACCTCCTAAGAAGATTTTTATGTCACATAGTTAATCCCCACAAACCCCATTCTCTTTTTACATTTACCTTTCAGAGATGCTCCCAGGCTCAGATATTCTACTTATAAAAGCCCTGAACCCTCACTGGCGTGGCCACCCCTCCTCTGATGCTGTTGCGAGCTGGTTGGTTAGGAGCATGCACGTAGCAGAGGAGTTTCATTCTCTCTAAAGGGCATCAGCCATTGGCTTATAATCACGGATAAAGAGAGGAGACTGTGTTTTTTTGGTATCTGATCCTGGAAACCTCTTTGAAAGGTTTAAATAAAACAAGGGGGTTTGTGGACTGAACTACATCAGGTAAGTTTTCTTAGAGGGTGGACATGTTCTGCAGGGGACCTGGTAGGTCTCCTTTGGCTCTGGGCTCGATAGCAGTCGCTATGGTTGCTATGGTGATCCCTACGCCCCTGGAGACAAATGTAAATGAAGCCATTTAAGTTATTTTTGTTATTATACATGTAGAATATATTTGCTTTGACATACAAGTAAATAATATATAATAATGGCATGGCTTTAATTCTAATAGGCTTATCAATTTAAGTGATGTTTGTCTCCTGCACAGCCTAATATATAGTGTAGGAACTCTTAGGGACCAGATCTCACCCGGTGTTTATTTCACTATGTAAAACTTAATTGATATTCAGATGATTGTGATTGATATTCAAGTGATTAGAAATACAGCTAAGGTTGGTAGCTTTATATCAGGCCCTGGAGATAGAGGGCCCGAGATCCATTCCTGAGAAAGCCGCAATTAGCTGTTTAATAAAACGGAGACAAACTGGAAGTTGGTTATGGTCTTTTAAACAGCGCGGGATCAACTGTTTAAAAAGGTCATATAGCAGCCAGTGGTCATTGTGCTTGAAAAAAAGCCTTTGTCCAAAACATGTAGCACAAACTTCTTAAATGAAGCTCTTCTTTGTTTGCACAGGTCTTGTCCTGTGTCATCATATGCTGCACCCATCTTCTACATTGTGGTTTACTTTATCAGGTACAGTGGAACCGGTGGTGTGAGGCATATGTGAATGTATACATGTAATTGTAAAACGCTACGAAGATGTTGGCGCTATATAAATCCACAATAATAATAATAATATATGGAATTCTCAGCTTCTACACCTGGATCTAACTTAAATGAAATCTTTAGGTAAAACTTGAGATAATATATTGCTGGGAGGTTTAGCATATAATTTCCTGAACACTTGCTTGTTTGGAGACCACAGTTGCCCTTGTATGAAACATTGGGCATGCCCTTAACTTTTGCATAAGTAAGGCAGAGATGGATGATGCCTGCCTGTTCAATGGACTACACAAGGCCCACCCCTGCCCTCCAACCAGTAACACTCTGTGACGGAGCACCAGGTCTGCAATAACCTGAATTAGTAAATGCTATGTAAGGAAGTGTGGTTCCAGTCTTTAATAAATAATATAACTTGTTTCATCCAGGCACCACCTCTCCCAAATTATATTGTTTTTATAATGCATATGTAAAATGTACCAAGCACACTGTTGGGGATATGCAGTTAGTCCTTTGTCCACAAGGTGGCTCATTGGGTAAAACTCCTGGGATTGCCTGTTGTATTAATTATCCCGTTACCAAAACGTCTGGCTGTAGGATTGAGTTGTGTAATTGCTGATTGGTCTCTGCTCTACAAGTCTGATGATTGGCTGCTGTTGGTAATTTGCACTTCAAAGGGAATGTGGGAATAGTAGTATAGTTAGTATAGTATTTGAGGTTGAATAAAGACATACATCCATCCAGTTCCACCCATCTAGCAATTCCTCATTTCCTGCCTAACTGTTGATCCAGAGGAGCTGGAAGTGGCAATCGAAAATTTCCCTGATCAACTCTACTTTATGTATCAATACCTGTAACTTGCAACATTCCTTGTTTGCAGAAACTCATCCAGCTTTTTTTTTAAACTGACCAATGACCTGCCATAACAACGACCACTGGAAACCTAACTTTTTTCTTCAAGTCTTAGGATGTCCTCATGTCCTTTGACATGTTCTATTGGTGAACAATGCCCCAGATAGTTTATTGTATGGCCCGTTAATGTATTTATACACAGTAATCATATTCCCACACAAGCGCCTTTTCTCCAGCGTACATAATTGTAACTTTTCCAGTCTCTCTTCATATCAAGCTCCCCCAATCCCCTTATTAATTTAGTTGCCCTTCTCTGAACCCTTTCCATTTCAAAGATGTCCTTTTTGTACACGGATTCCAAATGCACTGCATATTCCAAATGAGGCCATACCAATGCTTTGTAAAGAGGGAGAAAACATTTTCTCCCTTGAATCCATACCTCTCTTTATACAAGACAATACCATGCTGTTCTGGGGTTCCCCCTGGCACTGCTTGCTACCTTTAAGTTTGTTATCCCACCAAAACTCCAAGATCCCTTTCCAACAGGGATTCACTCAACAGAGCCATTTATAGTATAAGTAGCACAAGATTTTTAAGTCCAAATGTATCACCTTACATTTATCAACATTGAATTTCATCTGCCACTTAGCAGCCCAATGTGACAATCGATCTAATCCCCCTGCAACATTTGCACATCCTCTGAAGTTTTTAATGGTCGATAAAGTTTGTGTCGTCAGCAAAACACATAAACCTTGCTGACAATACTCACTCCCAAATCATTAATAAATAGATTAAATAGAAGCGGCCCCAACACAGAACCCTGTGGCAAGCCTTTATGGATCCATAACAACTACTCTCTGCTCCTATTCATTAACCATTTTCTATCCCATGTACAAATGTGACTCTCCAGACCAACAGACCTCAGCTTATACATTAGTCGCCTATGGGGGACTGTATCAAAAGCCTTGCAAATCCAAGTAAACTACATCTACTGCTATCCAGATCTAAATTTCTACTTACTTCATCCTCATAAAAGCCAAGCAAGTTAGTTTGACAAGATCTAATTCTTCCGTTCAACCATAGCAAGATTTTAGATGGGGCCCCTCAACCCACAAAAAAAAAACCAGTGTGGTGCAGTTCAGCCCAACCTGGGCAGGCTTTTTAAAGGGCATGTCCAACCTCCTAAGAAGATTTTTATGTCACAGAGTTAATCCCCACAAATCCCATTCTCTTTTTACATTTACCTTTCAGAGATGCTCCCAGGCTCAGATATTCTACTTATAAAAGCCCTGAACCCTCACTGGCGTGGCCACCCCTCCTCTGATGCTGTTGCGAGCTGGTTGGTTATGAGCATGCACAGTAGCAGAGGAGTTTCATTCTCTAAAGGGCATCAGCCATTGGCTTATAATCACGGATAAAGAGAGGAGACGTGTTTTTTTAAGTATCTGATCCTGGAAACCTCTTTGAAAGGTTTAAATAAAACGAAAAGGGGGTTTGTGGGACTGAACTACATCAGGTAAATGTTTTCTTAGGAGGGTGGACATGTCTGCAGGGGACCTGGTAGGTCTCCTTTGGCTCTGGGCTCGATAGCAGTCGCTATGGTTGCTATGGTGATCCCTACGCCCCTGGAGACAAATGTAAAATGGAAGCCATTTAAGTTATTTTTGTTGTATTATACATGTAGAATATATTTGCTTTGACATACAAGTAAATAAATATATAAATAATGGCATGGCTGTAATTCTAATAGGCTTATCAATTTAAGTGATGTTATGTCTCCTGCACAGCCTAATATATAGTGTAGGAACTCTATAGGGACCAGATCTCACCCAGGTGTTTATTCACTATGTAAAACTTAATTGATATTCAGATGATTGTGATTGATATTCAAGTGATTAGAAATACAGCTAAGGTTGGTAGCGTTATATCAGGCCCTGGAGATAAGAGGGCCCGAGATCCATTCCTGAGAAGAGCCGCAATTAGCTGTTTAATAAAACGGAGACAAACTGGAAGTTTGGTTATGGTCTTTTAAACAGCGCGGGATCAACTGTTTAAAAAGGTCATATAGCAGCCAGTGGTCATTGTGCTTGAAAAAAGACCTTTGTCCAAAACATGTAGCACAAACTTCTTAAATGAAGCTCTTCTTTGTTTGCACAGGTCTTGTCCTGTGTCATCATATGCTGCACCCATCTTCTACATTGTGGTTTACTTTATCAGGTACAGTGGAAACCGGTGGTGTGAGGCATATGTGAATGTATACATGTAATTGTAAAACGCTACGGAAGATGTTGGCGCTATATAAATCCACAATAATAATAATAATAATATTGGAATTCTCAGCTTCTACACCTGGATAACCTAACTTAACTGAAATCTTTAGGTAAAACTTGAGATAAAATATATTGCTGGGGAGGTTTAGCAATATAATTTCCTGAACACTTGCTTGTTTGGAGACCACAGTTGCCCTTGTATGAAACATTGGGCATGCCCTTAACTTTTGCATAAGTAAGGCAGAGATGGATGATGCCTGCCTGTTCAATGGACTACACAAGGCCCACCCCTGCCCTCCAACCAGTAACACTCTGTGACGGAGCACCAGGGGTCTGCAATAACCTGAATTAGTAAATGCTATGTAAGGGAGAGTGTGGTTCCCAGTCTTTAATAAATAATATAACATTGTTTCATCCAGGCACCACCTCTCCCAGAATTATATTGTTTTTATAATGCATATGTAAAATGTACCAAGCACACTGTTGGGGATATGCAGTTAGTCCTTTGTCCACAAGGTGGCTCATTGGGTAAAACTCCTGGGATTGCCTGTTGTAAATTAATTATCCCGGTACCAAAACGTCTGGCCTGTAGGATTGAGTTGTGTAATTGCTGATTGGTCTGCTGCTCTACAAGTCTGATGATTGGCTGCTGGTTGGTAATTTGCACTTCAAAGGGAATGTGGGAATAGTAGTATAGTATAGTATAGTATTTGAGGTTGAATAAAGACATACATCCATCCAGTTCAACCCATCTAGCAATATCCTCATTTCCTGCCTAACTGTTGATCCAGAGGAAGGCTGGAAGTGGCAATCGAAAATTTCCCTGGATCAACTCTACTTTATGTATCAATACCTGTAACTTGCAACATTCCTTGTTTGCAGAAACTCATCCAGCTTTTTTTTTAAACTGACCAATGAACCTGCCATAACAACGACCACTGGAAGACCTAAACCTTTTTTCTTCAAGTCTTAAGGGATGTCCTCATGTCCTTTGACATGTTCTATTGGTGAACAATGCCCCAGATAGTTTATTGTATGGCCCGTTAATGTATTTATACACAGTAATCATATTCCCACACAAGCGCCTTTTCTCCAGCGTACATAATTGTAACTTTTCCAGTCTCTCTTCATATTCAAGCTCCCCCAATCCCCTTATTAATTTAGTTGCCCTTCTCTGAACCCTTTCCATTTCAAAGATGTCCTTTTTGTACACAGGATTCCAAAATTGCACTGCATATTCCAAATGAGGCCTTACCAATGCTTTGTAAAGAGGGAGAATTACATTTTCCTCCCTTGAATCCATACCTCGCTTTATACAAGACAATACCATGCTGGCTCTGGCTGTTGCCGCCTGGCACTGCTTGCTACCTTTAAGTTTGTTATCCACCAAAACTCCAAGATCCCTTTCCAACAGGGATTCACTTAACACAGAGCCATTTATAGTATAAGTAGCACAAGTATTTTTAAGTCCAAAATGCATCACCTTACATTTATCAACATTGAATTTCATCTGCCACTTAGCAGCCCAATGTGATAATCTATCTAGATCCCCTTGCAACGATTGCACATCCTCTGAAGTTTTTAATGGTCGACAAAGTTTTGTGTCGTCAGCAAACACAGAAACCTTGCTGACAATACCCACTTCCAAATCATTAATAAATAGATTAAATAGAAGCGGCCCCAACACAGAACCCTGTGGCACCCCACTTAGCACTTTAGTCCATAATGATGAAGCCCCATTAACAACTACTCTCTGCATCCTATTCATTAACCAATTTTCTATCCATGTACAAATGTGACTCCCCAGACCAACAGACCTAAAGTTACTAAATATCAATCTCCCAAATGTCCTGAATCAAACGGTATGCCATATGTGTGGTTACACATGCGGACGTGGAAGGAAAAGCCACGAGTGAGACAAGGCACGATGGCTCAGAAACGTTTTTTTACATTCCATGAGGTTTTGGCATGATTTCTACCTTTTGAAGTTGTTTTTTGTTCATTTTGTCAGACAAATGCGAACTTCTACGAAGAACTGCGCCCACACCATTGATGGTATGAATGAACAAACTACTGCATTACATAGCTGGAGGTGTGTAAATTTCAGGAATATATAGTTTGTGGGGGTTATTTCTAAGTTACGGGGGTGTTTTGTGGAAAAAACTGCAGACTGTCCAAATTCAGAGTTGGCTAAATATTTTTGCTGTTTCTGAGTCATCGTGCATTGTCTCACTTTGTGCCTTTTCCCTTCCCCGTCCGCGTGTGTGACCACACATATGGCATAGCGTTTGATTCAGGACATTTGGGAGATTGATATTTAGTAACTTTTTTTTAGATTCCAAGAGGTTTTGGCATGATTTCTACCTTTTGAACTTGTTTTTTGTTCATTTTTTCAGACAAATGCGAACTTCTACGAAGAACTGCGCCCACATCATTGATGGTATGAATGAACAAACTACTGCGTTACATAGCTGGAGGTGTGTAAATTTCAGGAATATATAGTTTGTGGGGGTTATTTCTAAGTTACAGGGGTGTTTTGTGGAAAAAAACTGCAGACTGTCCAAATTCGGAATTGGCTAAATATTTTCGCACATCGCACTATAAAGTAAAAAATGTTATTTCAGATCCAAACATCAAAAACCCACTGATCCCACCAGGTGGAGCCCCCTCCAGTCACGACACTGTGGGCCAGTAGTTATGCCACTGGTTGTTCTTTAAAAAGAGGAAAAAAATATGTAAATGCACATAGCAAATATTGCAAAAATGTGTTAAATTGCGCTACAATTTATTGTGTTCTTTTTTACTTGTGTTTTACGCTCTGCATCTTAAGGAGAAGTAGATTAGGGACTTTCTTTAGAATGTGACAGTCAGAATGTTATACTCCACAGCAGCCTGGGATCTAGTACTAGTGGTGTGAGTAGTTTTGCCTGAGAAGATTAAATAAAATGTTTTTTGCTTTTGTTTTGATAAAAGATTCAGTAATTTAATCTTATACCCCTCAATGTTCCTTTCTAAGGATGATGGCAATGATATGGGAGGGAAGTGAGATGTATTTAGAATACTATGGAAGCAAGAGTAAAATATAGTTATCTCCACCATTTACTATTTATTCATTTAAAATTAAACTGCTAAACAATTCTACATTCGTATCACCCTATTAATCCCTTTAAGGCACCAAAACTTGTTGTAAAAAATGCACAGATGTTCTTTATGTTTTCCAATGTGTAAATAACCCATCTTTATATGGAGTTGTTTACTTGTTCTCTGTAACAATAACATTTACCAGATTTTTTTTCCAATGTGTAAAAACCTGTTCTTTATATGGATATTGACTTGTTTTTCTCTGTACAACAACATATTACACAGATTTTGTTTGCAATGTGTAAATAACCCGTTCTTTATATGGATGTTGACTTGTTTTTCTGAACTCAGCTCAGCAATGTTTCTCTCACCTGCCAATTTCTTATTTAGGGGCAGGAAACAACCACCTAGAGAATTAGTGAAAAAAAAGTATAAAAATGACACCACGCGGATAGGGAAATACTTACCCTACCAAGAGATGCTCAATACCAGACCCCTCTATTGACGGCATAGGTGCTGATCGGTAAGGGATATTACAGGAACAGCAAATCCTAGAATACAAAAGATGATGTTTAGGGCTTTGCTATTCTTTGTCTGTTTTGAAACAGCAAACACAAATTGTTCCATCTGTAAGGCAGAACCAGTGAATGGAAGTGAAAACAGAATGTTGTGTAGCAGGTAAGGAATGTTTTCATCTATTCTATAAAGAGAGATACAGGCACCAATTCATGTGGTGTGTAGATTTGATTCTCAGTATACCTTTTTTCTAGCAGGTATCATGCAACATTCCAAAGAATTTATAGAGATAGATAGATTATATGATGATGTGTAGATTAGATTTTCGATGTGATATAGATAGATTATCGATAAATGATAATAATGCTGTCATTGTGTAGATCGCGATGGTGTTGTCGATAGCTGTCGTGTAGATAGATATGATAGATAGATAGATGAGATGATATGTGTGTTAGATGTGATAGATAGTGATGATCGATGATAGATATAGATGATAGATAGATCGATATATAGATAGATCGATAGATAGATAGTATAGATTGACGATAGATGGATAAGACAGGATAGAACGCATTTAAAAGGGCATGTCCACCCTTATAATAAACTTTTCCCATATGATAGTATGCCTTCCCCCACCCCACCGCTATAAATAATTTTAAGAAACTTACCTTCCCTTCTCCTCCAACGCACTGCCCGGCCTTTTGCTTGCAATACACTGCAAGCGGTGGGCAGGAACGGCAGCCACGTCCGTGATTGGCTGAGAGGCAGCCAATCACGGACGCGGCTGCTGGCTTCTCAGATGCGAGAGAGGGATGGTAAGTTAGAGTTCGGGGACTTTCTTAAAAAGTTTTTTAGCGGTTGGGGCTGGGAAAGGACCCTAATACATGGCCAAGGGTTTCTATGGTAGTGGGGGGGGTCGTGAAAAGGGAGGGAGAGGGAGAGTGAGGAGAGGGAGGGGGAAAAGGGCTGCAGTGCGCATGCCAAACTCTCCCGGAGGCGAGACAGGAGGCAAGTCCTATATGGACTCTGCTATCCTCCTGGTGGGCAGTTTTTGGGACTTGGAGGGGGACTATACGAGAACCATATGGAGCTGGGATGTGAGATAAGGATTTTATTACACTACAGATGGGGCCATTAGTGGGGGGGATTATAGTTTTGGGGGTGGACATGCCCTTTAAATCAGTCTAAGCATAATCAACAAATACCTTTGGATCTAAATGGACATGATTACAATAACAAAAACCCTAGCAAATAGTAGGAAGAGCAAAACTGAGTACATAGTGGAGATAGAGAAATATAGCAAAACATAGACATGCAGATAGTTATAGATAAATCAACAGACAAGTAATGCTGGATAGATAGAAAAAAAGAGAGGATAGATAGATTGACGATTCATTGTAAGACAGGATAGATAGATAGATAATGATAATGGATAGATAGATAGACTTGATTATAGATGGATAAGACAGATAGATATAGTAATAATAGATAGATGTTGGATAGTATAAGATAGAAATGATAGATAGAGAGATAGATAGATAGAAGATAGATAGACAACAGACCAGACAGATAGATAGATGATAGATAGCTAGATAGATTAGACTAGATAATAGATAGATAGATAGATAGACGATAGATTGACTAGATAGATATGATAGATGATAGATGATAGACAGAGTAGATGAGATAGAAAGATAGAAGATGGATAGACAGACAGACAGACAGACAGACAGATAGATAGATGATAGTATAGAGATGTATAGATAGACGATAGATAGATTAGATAGACGATATAGATTGATAGATAGATAGATAGATGAGATAGACGATAGACGTTAGATAGATAGATGAAGATAGATGATAGATGATGATAGATGATAGTAGATAAAAGATAGATCGACAGACAGACAGACAGACAGACAGATATAGATTGATAGCTAGTATAGATAGTAGATAGAAACATAGATAGTATAGATAGACGATAGATTGATAGATAGATAGATAGATAGACGATAGAGTAGATTAGATCTGATAGATAGATAGATAAATAGATAGATAAATAGATAGATAGTAGATGATAGATAGCTAGATAGATAGATAGCTAGACGATAGTAGATAGATAGATAGATAGATAGTAGATAGATTGTATAGATATATAGATAGATTAATGATAGATGGATAAGACAGGATAGAACGCATTTTAAATCAGTCTAAGCATAATCAACAATAACATGGACCTAAATGGATTTAACTTTTATGGCCCATGTGTGTTCAGCTTTAGATAAGTAGGACCAGGTAAAGGGTTGGATGTTACATTATGTATGACTGAGGACAGGATTCTATATCTGTTGATGTTGTTTTCTTATCTATATTATAAATTGTTTATGATTGTTTGTTGTTTTCCATTCTTATTCCACAAAGATCCTTGATGACAAACACGTGTACTGTATATATGTTTTTACAGCATGTTTACCATAGAGACCCTAGCCCTATACTACACCAAATTCACAAATTCTGGAAGATGCATCGGAGACTTTTATTCTTGTTTGAAATGAGGAGAACGTAGGACATTTAAAAGTCGACACCCTTTTCCTAGATGGAGATGTGGTAATAGGAGGTTTATTAGGTTTTGTCCATTCTCAGTGTATGCAGTCCGATTCCATTGAAGGCCTGCTGTGGCTCTTGGATGCTGTTACAGTAAGTTTTCACTGTGTTGTCTCTATACGGAGAGCTGAACGATCATATAGAAACCTTTGATATCCGATTAAAGCTTGGAGGAGGTACAAAATGGGGCTAAGCTGTGTACTATGTCCTATATTTTTTATAGTATATCTATATATTTTATATAGTATTTGGATAATATTAATAGAAAAACAATATTGGCTACTATATATTGCACGGTAAAATGAGAAAAAGTAAAACGCCATTGTGCTAAGTACTGTAATAACCAGGTGTTGAGCAGTTTTTATTTTACAAAGAGTTTACCTGCTCGAACGATAACAATTTACTCTTTTTCTTGGTCGGCAAGTCCACATAAATAAAAAGCACATTTTCACTGTGTGTTTGGGCTAACCACATGCTTCCCTACGGGGGATGTGAAACTGTCTCACTTCCCGTTAATTCTTCTGATTGTGGGGGTGGGGCTGTGACCTCACTTCCTGTTCTTCCTGTAAATTATATGTTCACTTGTGGTTGGTACACTTGAGAAAGGGTTTTACACCCGAAACATGTTTGTGTATATTGCACCAATAAACCGTTGCAGCTGTGACCCCAGAGTCTTCGCTTTATATTTTGTGTTGTTGGTGCCACGACAGGAGCACTAGGAGACCAAGGGTCCTGCCTTCCTGACCTCAGGGACTACTACTCTGTACTTTTCACATTTTCCATGGTTGGACCAATGCATTGGGGGAGGAAATGTTACCAATGCATTAGAGGAATGTGTTGCAGTTTCATACTGAGCTCAAAGGCTGCAGTCAGTGGTTAACTTACTGCTACTACTTAGGGCTCTCAGTAATTTTATTTTTAGAGGAGGGTGGGTGGTAGTTTAGTTCTAGAGTCGTTTTTTGAGCATTAAATGCTATTTAAGTGATGGGTCTGTAGTTATTCAAACAGAAACCACATTTTTTGCACAGATGTGTGTGTTAGGTATAGATGGCAATTATAGAATTTAATCTGCCTCCTTAAAGGGTACATCCACCCTTCAAACTAAAATTTGGCATCCTGGCAAGGTTTATAGCTTTCATCTCCCTAAATCTACTTTCCTGTCTTTTTAACCTCGCACATTCTGGTCTTGTCTCCGCCTTTTCCGTGCATGGAAGACAAGCAGAAGGAGCTCGACTGGCATCTGCTCCTGTGATTGGCTAAGGCACATTGCACTTGCGCATAGCATGGACCTGTCAGAGGACGCAGCAGAGTGAGAGATCAGGTAAGTTCCTTCCCTTCGTTCCTGCCTCTTGAATGTTTTATTGAAGACGGGAGGTATGACACAGCTCCTTTACCTCCTCTTCTTCAAAAAAGCCAAATACCAAAAAGTGTTTTTACCAGTGGAGATACCCTTCAATATTTCAGGTTTATTTCTCATTTAGTTACTTACATTTCATATTTGTGTTTATTTTTTCCTCTGTTTTAGTCAAACATATATCTATTTAATTGATTTGGGCAATGGCATTTGCTATTTCTGAAATAAACGAGAGGGACGATACCTGCCTAACATCACCTGGGGTATCAGATATACGATTCAGGGCCAGTGAAATACTGACCGTGGAAAGACTTTCAGACTTTTATCAGGAAACCGCAAACAATTCCAAACTACAGCTGCAGGGAAGATGGAAAACTAGTTGCATTTTGGACATATTTCCATCCTGTTCTAGTGCAATGTCATCTCTCTGTCTGCCTCCAGACATGTGCAGGATTTTAATATGAGTTCACATCTCTTTGGTCATATATTACAATATTAAAGAATAAGAGGTAGAAATACTATAATTTTCCAGTATACTGTATTTTAATGTAAATGTTATAAGCTGCTTCCTGAACTTAATGGGGATCATAGTTAATTATAACATTTAAATAGCATCAACTTTACTGTGCACAGACATGCATATGGTCAAGTCTTATTTAAAAGAGGTGCTAAATATTCTTAGTCTGCAGTGACCAATGAGATACCGTTTTACTGGTTTACAAACATCTATTGGTTGCTGCAGTTTAAGAACACAGGCAAATATTATTTTTAATTAGAAATGTATCCAGCTTTATCTTAAAGGGGAACTGCGTTCTCCATGCAAGTGGCCTTAAAACATGCTTCTAGCTTCATGTCATTTACGTTATAGCAGTATAAATGGTGTTTTTTTCCTTGCGTACTGTGATCTTGACATCACCAGAACTTTGGTGTCGGACTACAAATTAAAATTGGAGCATGCCCACTGCTGGGACAGAGCATCATCATAAGCCCTGCCCCTGATTGTCTAAATCCTTTTTAAAGCTAGCCACAAACCTGAAAAGAAAACTTTTTCTTTCCCCAAGGTGTCCATAAGTAGAGTAAAGGATAGAGAATGGCTGCAGCCTGTAAATAGCTTTAGAAAAGATCACATTTTAGGAGTTGAGCTTCTTACACAGAAGCTGTGTAAGAAGCTCAGCACAGATCATGTGACTGCCACAGAGACTCAGACAGACAGACAGAACAGGAACTGTAACTTTACAAAGCCTATAACTTAAGATCCGAGAGCACTTGTATGGAGACCACAGTTACCCTTGACTATCCCATGATTAGCCATTAGCACATTTGCTGGAAGAGAGTTTAATTTTTAACATTGTGTTTAGAAACAAAATAACCTTCCTACCTGAAGAGGAAAACTACTTTACCTATTTTACGTATATCCAATTGCTATCTATGATCATTTTGAACAATGCACAAGAAAGTTTATTATAAGGCCCATTAACCCTTTGCCTGCCACAGATCGTATATTCACGATCTGTGCAGGAAATGCACAAACTGCCACAGATCGTGAATATACGATCTGTGGCTGTACCTGTAAAAAACAAATTGCCCCTGCTAGGGCGATCGGGGCAGCATTCAACTGCCCCCCCTATCCCCTTGATCCCCCCTCAGTTTTGTCCAAATCCGAGGGGGGGATCGGGAGATTTCCTACCTAATCTGCCGTGGCCGCAAAGGAGCTGCCGGTCCCACTTGGAGTCTATGGAGGAAGCGTAAAGGGAGACTCCGGTGACGTCACGGAGCTTCCTCCTTCACCAGGGCTTCCCTAGAAGAGGTACACCCTGGTGGTGTAGTGGAGGTACTGCACTGTGATCTCCATTCAGATCACAGTGCAGTACCTGGTATAGTAAAGCTGTCATGCTGACAGCTTTACTATACTTTTGTGTGAATGGAACTCAAAGTTCCATTCACAAATAGGATTTTTTCTAAGTCTTTGCTACTGCGAAGACTTAGGAAAAATGGGGACAGAGATCAAAATTGGTGATCACTTCTGAAAATGATTTCCGGGAAGTGATTTTTCCGATCGGATTTCGAATTGGAAAACGGGCATTTGATTTGATGATCATCTTTGGAATGATAAAAAAAAAAGGGGAAATGCACACACAAAAATCTTAAAGTGATGCAACACCTTTTTTTTAAAATTAGCAAAAACGTTGTCTTCTCCAAGCTTCCCAATGTCCCCGGTGATATCGGTTAATTAAACACGGATATTATTTGTTGGATTTCAAGGGAAACTAAGCCTATTTTAGTAGGAAATTTGCAGAGGTACCAAAAAAGACCGGATTGAATTTTTAGGATTAGTAAAGTGTACAAAAACGTGTTTTCTCTCCGTACTAACTGGTTTTCACTAAAATACCACTAAAAGGGGGAGTGGGGATAGGGTGGGGGGTGGTTGTGGCGTTTTTTTAATTTTTTCTTGTAATTGCGATTGCGCATGGATCCCATTTGAGCTAGTTGGTGCCTTGTCTCTGTTTGCACCCACCCATTGGTATCACCGTTTGATTCAGGACATGTGGGAGATTGCCACATTGTTTACTTGCCAAGTGGGTTTAGGTAGGATTTCACCATTGAGTCCTCTTATTATTTTTTCAAAAATCTCCTAAAAGCCGGAGTTCTATGAATAACAGTGTTCTGGAATTCTTCAGTGTATATACGAAAGCATGATACTATCACGTAGCTGAAGGTGTGTAGCTTCCAAAAATAAGTTTGTGGGGGGTATTTCCAAGTTGTTAGGCTGTTCAAATTACAGAACAATCAAAAATTAGGAATCCATCTCATGAAATGTGAATCTTATAATGCTTACTTATTTGTTGTGGTGGTCCGGGTGTAAGAAACCCCAGACCCCTCGGTCCTCCAGATAGCAATATAACACTTCCAATAGGAATTCAACAATATATATTCGGGACTTACCGTGTTTCTTGGTGACCCAGGTGCAGAGTGCCCCAGGTCCGTCGCTAGAGACCAAATCCCACGATATAGCAAAAAAGAAACGCACCTGCATCAACCAGGAAAAGAACAAGAGAACTCTGGTTACAACATGAATGAATGAATGAAATCACAGCTTTATACAATACCACTTTGATTTTTTTCTTGTTTGGACTTGTGCATGCGTCCTATTTGAGCTAGTTGGTGGCCACGTCTCTGTATGCACCCACACATATGGCATACCGTTTGATGCAGGATATGTGGGAGATTGACATTTAGTGGGTTTTTGCTTGTCAAAAGGTTTAGGTAGGGTTTCAACCCTTGAATCATCTTATTTTATTTTTCACAAAACCTCCTATAAACACGGAGTTCTTTGGATCACTGGGTCTGGAATTCTTCATGTATGTATGACAGCATGTGCATCGTAACGTAGCTGAAGGTGTGTAGATTCCAAAATATATAGTTTGTGGGGGGATTTCCATGTTTCGGGACCTTTTCCTTAGAAAAAGTGTAGGCGGTTCAAATTACAGAGCACTTTGATTTTTTCTTGTAATTGCATTTGTGCATGCTTCCCATTTGGCTAGTTGGTGGCCACATCTCTGTGTGCATCACGCATATGGCATAACGTTTGATTCAGAATATGTGGGAGATTGATATTTAGTGTGGGGGTATTTTGTGGGGGCATTTCCAAGTTTTGGGGCTGTTTGAAATTACAGAGCACTTTGATTTTTTTCTTGTAATTACACTTGTGCAGTGCGTCCCATTTGAGCTAGTTGGTGGCCACGTCTCTGTGTACATCCACGCATATGGCATACCGTTTGATTCAGAACATGTGGGAGAGTGATATTTAGTGGGGGGGTTTATTTGTGGGGGGCATTTCCAAGTTTTGGGGCTGTTTGAAATTACAGAGCACTTTGATTTTTTTTCTTGTAATTACACTTGTGCATTCGCCTCATTTGAGCTAGTTGGTGGCCACGTCTCTGTGTACACCCCCACATATGGCATACCCTTTGATTCAGAACATGTGGGAGAGTGATATTTAGTGGGGGGGTTTATTTGTGGGGGGCATTTCCAAGTTTTGGGGCTGTTTGAAATTACAGACACTTTGATTTTTCTTGTAATTACACTTGTGTATGTGTCCCATTTGAGCAGTTGGTGCCCACGTCTCTGTGTGCACCCACACATATGGCATACCGTTTGATGCAGGATATGTGGGAGATTGACATTTAGTGGGATTTTTTGCTTGTCAAGTTGGTTTAGGTAGATTTCAATCCTTGAATCATCTTATTTTATTTTTCACAAAACCTCCTAAAAACAGAGTTCTTTGGATCACTGGGTCTGGAATTCTTCATGTATTTATGAAAGCATGGCACCGTACGTAGCTGAAGGTGTGTAGATTCCAAATATATAGTTTGTGAGGGGAATTTCCATGTTTTGGGACTGTTTCCTTAGAAAAAGGGTAGGCTGTTCAAATTACAGGGCACTTTGATTTTTTCTTGTAATTGAATTTGTGCATGTGTCCCATTTGAGCTAGTTGGTGGCCACGTCTCTGTGTACATCCACGCATATGGCATACCAATTGATTCAGAACATGTGGAAGAGTGATATTTAGTGGGGTTTTTATTTGTGGGGGCATTTCCAAGTTTTGGGCTGTTTGAAATTACAGAGCCACTTTGATTTTTTTTCTTGTAATTACACTTGTACTGCGTCCCATTTGAGCTAGTTGGTGGCCACGTCTCTGTGTGCACCCACACATATGGCATACTGTTTGATGCAGGATATGTGGAAGATTGACATTTATGGTGTTTTTTGCTCGTCAAGCTGGTTTAGGTGGATTTCAATCCTTGACATCTTATTTATTTTTACACAAACCTCCTAAAAACCGAGTTCTTTGTATCACTGGGTCTGGAATTCTTTATGTATGTATGAAAGCATGGCACTGTAACGTAGCTGAAGGGTGTGTAGATTCCAAAAATATATAGTTTGTGGGGGCAATTTCCATGTTTCGGGCTCTTTCCTTAGAAAAAGGGTAGGCTGTTTCAAATTACAGAGCACTGATTTTTTCATGTAATTGCATTTGTGCATGCGTCCCATTTGAGCTAGTTGGTGGCCACTTCTCTGTGTCCATCCACGCATAGGGCATACCGTTTGATTCAAACATGTGGGAGATTGATATTTAGTGGGGGGTTTATTTGTGGGGGGCATTTCCAGTTTTGGGGCTGTTTGAAATTACAGAGCACTTTGATTTTTTTCTTGTAATTAGACTTGTGCACGCGTCACATTTGAGCTAGTTGGTGGCCACGTCCCGTGTGTCATCCACGCATATTTCATACCGCTTGATCCAGGGCATTTGGAAGATTGATAATTGACAAGATTTCTTTACATGACATGGAAATTTGCCATGATTTTTAACTTTGAATTGTATTTTTATAAATTTTTCCTGAAAATCTGGTAAAAAAGCGATTTTTACATGAAACTGCGCCCACACCATTGGTATGCATAAAGGAATCACACCATTGTGTAGCTGAAGGTGTGTAGATTCCAAGATATATTAATTTTGGGGGTATTTCTAATATAGAGGGGTGTTTTAGTCTGACAAATCTGAAAAGTTGCTGTAATTGGCCATTGTTCATTGGCTCCACTTTGTGGCTAGTTGATTCCACGTTTGCTGTGTAACCATACATAGGGCATACCCTTTGATTCAGGACATTTAGGAGTTGATATTTGGTAACTTTTTTTACATTACTTGGGATTTTGGCATTATTTCTACCTTTAGAGTGTTTTTTTTTCAAATTTCTTAGAAAATCTGCGAATTTCTACGAGACCTGCCCCACACCATTGATGTTATGAATGAACAACTACAGAATTACGTAGATAAAGTGTGTGGATTCGAGAAATATATGGTTTTGTGGGGTTTGTTTTGCAGACTGTTTGCAGACTGTTCAAATTCAGTTTGGCTGAATATTTTTGCTGTTTCTGAGCCATTGTGCATTGTTTCACTTCGTGGCTTTTGGCTTCCACGTCCACATGTGTAACCACACATATGGCATACCGTTTGATTCAGACATTTGGGAGTTGATATTTAGTAACTTTTTTTTACATTCCATAGGGTTTTGGCATGATTTCTACCTTTTGAAGCTGTTTTTTGTTAATTTTTTCAGACAAATGCGAACTTCTACGAAGAACTGCGCCCACCATTGATGGTATGAGAACAAACTACAGTGTTTTTATAGCTGAAGTATGTAAAATTTCAGGAATATATAGTTTGTGGGGGTTATTTCTAAGTTACGGGGGTGTTTGTAGAAATAACTGCAGACTGTCCAAATTCGGAGTTGGAAAAATTTTTCGTCGTTTCTGAGCCATCGTGCCTTGTCTCACTTCGTGCTTTTCACTTCCACGTCCGCATGTGTAACCACACATATGGCATACCGTTTTATTCAGGACATTTGGGAGATTGATATTTAGTAACTTTTTTTACATTCCATGAGTTTTGGCATGATTTCTACCTTTTGAAGTTGTTTTTTGTTCATTTTGTCAGACAAATGCAAACTTCTACGAAGAACTGCGCCCACACCATTGATGGTATGAATAACAAACTACTGCATTACATAGCTGGAGTGTGTAAATTTCAGGAATATATAGTTTGGGGGGGTTATTTCTAAGTTACGGGGGTGTTTTTGTGAAAAAACTGCAGACTGTCCAAATTCAGAGTTGGCTAAATATTTTTGCTGTTTCTGAGCCATCGTGCATTGTCTCACTTTGTGCCTTATCCCTTCCCCGTCCACGTGTGTGACCACACATATGGCATACCGTTTGATTCAGGACATTTGGGAGATTGATATTAGTAACTTTTTTTTAGATTCCAAGAGGTTTTGGCATGATTTCTACCTTTTGAAGTTGTTTTTTTGTCATTTTTTCAGACAAATGCGAACTTCTACGAAGAACTGCGCCCACACCATTGATGGTATGAATGAACACACTACTGCGTTACTAGCTGGAGGTGTTTAAATTTCAGGATATATAGTTTGTGGGGGTTATTTCTAAGTTACAGGGTGTTTTTGTGAAAAAAACTGCAGACTTTCCAAATTCGGAGTTGGCTAAATATTTTCACTGTTTCTGAGCCATCGTGTCATTGTCTCACTTTGTGGCTTTTCGCTTCCACGTCCGCGTGTGTAACCACACATATGGCATACGTTTATTCAGGACATTTGGGAGATTGATATTTAGTAACTTTTTTTTACATTCCATGATGTTTTGGCATGATTTCTACCTTTTGAAGTTGTTTTTTGTTATATCTGTTGTATTCAATTAGATCAACTGGACTTGAAATGTAGTTCTTGAAGACGTTTCCCTAGTCATCCGACTGGCTTTCTCAATTCAGAATGACTTGTAAGAAATCTGTGGCAATTATGTACCCTGGAAAATCCCAATTAGCATATCACAACCCAGGTGTTAAGGGTGTCATTGATATTGGCTAAAGGTGTTATAGGACACGCCCGATAAGGTGTTAAAACAGCATTGTACATGGCAGACAGTTGGTGTCGAACCCCCCCACCTCTATTTAGGCTTGGTTTCTTTTATTTTCACATAAATGGCCTCCTTAACACCTCTCTTGAACCGTCACGTTCCTTCGCCAGTATGTTAACATTACAATCTTCAAAGTATGTCCTTATCCTTAGATGCAGATACACGGCTGATTCCTGACCCGAGGAATTGGCTCTTCTGTGCTGGGCCATACGTTGATGCAGTTGCTGTTTGGTCTCCCCCACATACAAATCAGAGCATTCTTCACTGCACTGCACCGCATATATGATGTCGCTTTTCTTGTGTTTTGGTATATGGGATCTCCAGTTTCACCTATTGTGGCCAACCTTTACATGGAGGAGGTAGAAACACAGCGCTTAATACCTTTAAGGGCATACACCCCAGCCACTGGTTCAGATATGTTGATGACACCTGGGTTAAAATCCACCAGAAGGAAGTACAAGCTTTCACAGAACACATTAATGCGGTGGACCAAACCATTAAATTCACAAGGAAGAGGTACAAAACACAAACGGGCTTTCTTGACTGCTTGGTAGAAGTTAAGGAAAATGGTAAACTGGAAGTAGAGGTTTACGAACCAACACACCACAATCGTATTTTTGTTGTGACTCCCACCACCCTTTAGATCACAAGCTGGGGGTCATCAGAACCCTGCACACAGAGCCAGAACATCCCCACTAGCACAGAGGCGAAGGCTAAGAAATGAAACATCTCAGAGGAGCCCTTAAAACTTGTGGATATCCAGACTGGGCCTTTGTCAAAAGAAGTGAAGGAAAGAAAAGAACACAAATACCAACAGTGAAGGGAAAAGCAGACAGAGGAAGAACATGTCATCCCATATGTAGCAGGGGTCTCCGAGAAATTAAGAAGAATTTTCAAAAAACATCGTTTCCCTGTCTGCTTTAAACCGAACAACACACTGAGGCAGCAATTGGTACATCCAAAACCCAATACCAAAACACAAGAAAAGCGACATCATATCGGTGCAGTGCAGAGAAGAATGCTCTGATTTGTATGTGCCTTAGGCTTACATTGTGCTATGGGGACTGTATCAAAAGCCTTTGCAAAATCCAAGTAAACTACACTACTGCGATACCAGAATCTAAATCTACTTACTTCCTCATAAAAGCCAAGCAAGTTAGTTTGACAAGATCTTTCCTCCTAAATCCATGCGGTACTACTTATAATGTACGTCCTTGAAACATACCCTAGAACATGTGCCCTTATTAAACTTCCAGGATCTTCCCCACCACTAAGTTAAACTTACATAAACTTATAAAAAGAGCAGCTTTAGTCCAATGGGGGGAAGCACATAGACAAAGGAAGAGCTGATCTATGTAAACCTTTAGCTTGAGAGCAAGGAATACAGGAGGCAAGCGCAGGAGGAAGCAGACTAGGGCTTGGCAGAAGGGAATGCTAAGCAAGGGAGACACGAGCTAGGACACATGCTTAGGCAGTGCCTAGCAGCTTAAAGTTGTAAACCACTACCCTGCCCCCTAGCTTGAGAGCAAGGGACCCAGGAGCCAGGAAGGCAGAATCAGACCAGGAAAATCAGCAGCAGCCCGGAGCCAAGGCAGTGAAGCCCAGAGAGTGGAGCCCAGAGATCCCAGGAAACTGTACCCAAGGACAGTGCTTGCTTGGTAGGATATGGTTGTGCTTGATACTGGTGCTATTAATAAAGCTCCTTCAATTGCAAAAGAGCGTGTGGCCTGATTGCCTTTTCCCACAACCTTACACAGGGCGTCCTGTGACACACTCATCTGGAAGAAGGCTCAGCAGAGCAGGACAGGCCTATAAAAACTGGATTGTAAAATACAAATTGGGAATGTTGGGAGGGCTGCATATGGGCCATATAATAAAAACACAGAGAATATATAATATAATGTGCCTTTTCACTGTCAAAAAATGCCACTAGTGCGTGTTTTGTTTTTACTATGGGGTGAGGACTTAAAGATTTAATCCTCAACCCAAATAAAAAAAAATAAACCCCCCTCCCCACACTCCCTCTGAAAATTATTATTATTATTATAATTATTATTATTATATGCATATATATACAACACACCTAATCCAGGTGCTTAGTTGTCACATTTAGTAATTCAGTTGAAGCAAATGAATCTCTGTGTTTTTATCTTAACAAATGACTACAAACATAATTATTCAGGCTTTTCCTACACCCCATTGGTTTCCCTCCTCAGAGTGTGCTTCATGCAAGGGAAAGAGGAAAGGGTTACACTTCGTAGGAATGGCACCATTGAGTAACAGTAGACCCACTGCAGTTTGACAACATTATGCAGAGCCAGGCAGGTTGGCCCCACTGGACAGCCCCACACCACATGGCTTCTCTCCCTCAGAGTATGTTTCGTGCAAAGGGAAGCGGGGAAGGGGTTACGCTTCATGAAAAGGCTGTATGAGCTGTTGTATGTATGACATGGTCAAGTAGGTGGACACCACAAAGGTGCCTCATGGAGAGAGAGAGAGGTGAGCAAGTTGGGTTTTTGCATTGGGCCAAGTAGGATCAACCAAACATAGAAAAATTAGCCACAGATTAGCTATGGCTATTACTGTAGGGACTACTGTATGGGAATTCCACTGTCCATTTAATGGACAACTAAAGCCATGTTGTAGTCAAATTCCAACCCCCGCTTATTCTTGGGTTGGCTTATATATACTAGAGTATTACGGTATGCGTGCAATGGATCCTCCTCAAGGGGCTGCACATCAACCGGTAATGACATCCACTATAAAGTAAAAAATGTTATTTCTAGATCACAAACATCAAAACAACCCACTGATCCCACCTAGGTGGAGCCCCTCCAGTCACGAACACTGTGGGCCAGTAGTTATGCCACTGGTGTATTCTTTAAAAAGAGGAAAAAAATATGTACAATGCACATAGCAAATATTGCAAAAATGTGTTAAATTGCGCTACAATTATTTGTGTTCTTTTACTTGTGTTTTACGCTCTGCAGTTTAAGGAGAAGTAGATTAGGGACTTCTATTAGAATGGACAGTCAGATTTTTACCCACAAGGCAGCCGGGATCTAGTACTAGTGGTGTGAGTAGTTTTGCAATGAGAAGATTAAATAAAATGTTTTTGCTTTTGTTTTGATAAAGATCAGTAATTTAATCTTATAACCCACTCAATGTTCCCTTTCTAAGGATGATGGCAATAGATGATGGAGGGAGGAGAGTGAGATGTATTTAGAATAACTATGGAAGCAAGAGGTAAAATATAGTTATCTCCACCATTTACTATTTATTCATTAAAAATTAAACTGCTAAACAATTCTACATTCGTATCACCCTATTAATCCCTTTAAGGCACCAAAACTTGTTGTAATAAATTGCACAGATGTTCTTTATGTTTTCCAATGTGTAAATAACCCATCTTTATAGGATATTGACTTGTTTCTCTGTAACAATAACATATTACACAGATTTTTTTTCCAATGTGTAATAACCTGTTCTTTATATGGATATTGACTTGTTTTTTCTGTAACAACAACAATTACACAGATTTTGTTTTGCAATGTGTAAATAACCCGTTCTTTATATGGATGTTGACTTGTTTTTCTGAACTCAGCTCAGCAATGTTTCTCTCACCTGCCAATACTTATTTAGGGGCAGGAAACAACCACTAGAGAATTAGTGAAAAAAGTATAAAAATGACACCACGCGGATAGGGAAATACTTACCTCCCAAGAGATGCTCAATAACAGACCCTCTATGTGACGGCAATAGGTGCTGATGGTAAGGGATATTACAGGAACAGCAAATCCTAGAAATACAAAAAGATGATGTTTAGGGCTTTGCTTTTTTTGTCTGTTTGAAACAGCAACAACACAATTGTTCCATCTGTAAGGCAGAACCCAGTGAATGGAATGTGAAAACAGAATGTTGTGTAGCAGGTAAGGAATGTTTTCATCTATTCTAAAGAGAGATACAGGCCCAATCATGTGTGTGTGTAGATTTGATTCTCAGTATACCTTTTTTAGCAGGTATCATGCAACATTCCAAAGATTTATAGAGATAGATAGATATATATAGATGATAGATAGATAGATGATAGATAGTATAAGATATAGATATATAGATGATAGATATAGATAATAGATGATAGATAGATAATAGATGCTGATAGATAGATGATAGATAAATAGATGAGATATATAGATGATAGATAGATAGATAGATAGATAGATAGATAGATAGAAGAAGATAGATAGATAGAGTCGAGATAGATAATGATAGATAGATGATAGATAGATGATAGATAGATAGATGAAGATAGATCGATAGATAGATAGATAGATCGATAGATAGATAGATAGATTGACGATAGATGGATAAGACAGGATGATAGAACGCATTTTAAAGGGATGTCCACCCTTATAATAAACTTTTCCATATGATAGTATGCCTTCCCCCAGCCCAACCGCTATAAAATAATTTTAAGAAACTTACCTTCCCTTTCTCCTCCAACGCACTGCCCGGCCTTTGCTTGCAATACACTGCAAGCGGTGGGCAGGAACGGCAGCCACGTCCGTGATTGGCTGAGAGGCAGCCAATCACGGACGCGGTGCTGGCTTCTCAGAATGCGAGAGAGGATGGTAAGTAGAGTTCGGGGGACTTTCTTAAAAATGTTTTTTAGCGGTTGGGGCTGGGGAAAGGAACCCTAATACATGGCCAAGGGTTTTATGGTAGTGGGGGGGTCGTGAGAATGGGAGGGAGAGGGAGAGTGAGGGAGAGGGAGGGGGAGAAGGGCTGAGTGCGCATGCCAAATTCTCCCGGAGGGGAGACAGGAGGCAGAGTCCTATATGGACTCTGCTATCCTCCTGGTGGGCAGTTTTTGGACTTGGAGGGGGACTATACGAGAACCATATGGAGCTGGGATGTGAGATAAGGATTTTATTACACTACATGATGGGGCCATTAGTGGGGGGGATTATAGTTTTGGGGGTGGACATGCCCTTAATCAGTCTAAGCATAATCAACAAATAACTTTGGATCTAAATGGACATGTTTACAATAACAAATAACCTAGCAAATAGTAGGAAGAGAGCAAAGACTGAGTCATAGATGGAGATATAGAGAAATATAGCAAAACATAGACATGCAGTAGTTATAGATAAATCAACAGACAGTAATGCTGGATAGATAGAAAAAAAAGAGAGGATAGATAGATTGACGATTCATTGATAAGACAGGAGATAGATAGATAATAGATAATGGATAATAGATAGAGATGATGATGATAGATGGATAAGACAGGATAGATATAGATAAATAATAGATAGATGTTGGATAGATAGATAGAAAGATAGATAAATAGATAGATAGACAGAGATAGATAGATGAAAGATAGATAGACAAACAGACAGACAGATAGATAGATGATAGATAGCTAGATAGATAGATAGATGAGATAGATAGATAGATAGATAGACGATAGATTGAAGATAGATAGATAGATAGTGATAGATGACAGAGATAGATAGATAGAAAGATAGATAGAAAGATAGATAGACAGACAGACAGACAGACAGACAGATAGATAGATGATAGATAGCTAAGATAGATAGATAGATAGACGATAGATAGGAGATAGCGATAGATTGATAGTAGATAGATAGATAGATAGATAGACGATAGACGTTAGATAGATAGAATAGATTAGATGATAGATAGATAATAGATAGATAGATAGATAGAAAGATAGATGACAGCAGACAGACAGACAGACAGATAATAGATGATAGCTAGATAGATAGATAGATAGATAAAGACGTAGATAGATGATAGCGATAGATTGATAGATAGAAAGATAGATAGACGATAGACGTTAGATAGATAGATAGATAGATAGATAGAAGATAGATGATAGATAGATAGATAGATAGACAGATAGATAGATGATAGATAGCTAGATAGATAGATAGATAGAATGATAGATAGATAGATAGATATAGTAGATAGTTGATAGATAAATAGATAGATTAATGATAGATGGATAAGACAGGATAGAACGCATTTTAAATCAGTCTAAGCATAATCAACAAATAACATTGGACCTAAATGGATTTAACTTTTATGGCCCATGTTGTGTGTTCAGCTTTAGATAAGTAGGACCAGGTAAAAGGGGGTTGGATGTTACATTATGTATGACTGAGGACAGGATTCTATTATCTGTTGATGTTGTGCTTTATATCTATATTATGAAATTGTTTATGATTGTTATTGTATTTTCCATTCTTATTCACACAAGATCCTTGATGACAAACACGTGTACTGTAATATGTAGTTACAGGCATGTTTACCATAGAGAACCACGCCCTATACTACACACAAAATTCACAAATTCTGGAAGATGCATCGGAGACTTTATTCTTGTTAATGAAAATGATGAGAACGTGGACATTTAAAAGTCGACCACCTTTTCCTAGATGGAGATGTGGTAATAGGAGGTGTATTTGAGGTTTGTCCATTCTCAGTGTATGCAGTCCATTCCATTGAAGGCCTGCCTGGCCTCTTGGATGTTACAGTAAGTTTTCACTGTGTTGTCTCTATACTGGAGAGCTGAACGATCATATAGAAACCTTTGATTCCGTTAAGCTTGGAGGAGGTACAAAATGGGGCTAAGCTGTGTACTATGTCCTATATTTATTTATAGTATATCTATATATTTTATATAGTATTTGGATAATTATTAATAGAAAAACAATTATTTGGTACTATATATTGCACGTAAAATGAGAAAAAGTAAAAACGCCATGTGCTAAGTAACTGTAATAACCAGGTGTTGAGCAGTTTTTATTTACAAAAGAGTTTACCTGCTCGAACAGAATAACAATTACATACTCTTTCTTGGTCGGCAAGTCAACCAATAAATAAAAAGCACATTTCACTGTGTGTTTGGGCCTACCACATGCTTCCCTACTTGGGGGATGTGAAACTGTTCTCACTTCCCGTTAATTCTTCTGAGTTGGGGTGGGGCTGTGACCTCACTTCTGTTCTTCCGTTAAATTATATTCACTTGTGGTTGGTACACTTGAGAAAGGGTTTTACACCCGAAACATGTTGTGTTATATTGCACCAATAAACCTGTTTGCAGCTTGAACGCCCAGAGTCTTCGCTTTATATTTTGTGTTGTTGGTGCCACGACAGGAGCACTAGGAGACCAAGGGTCCTGCCTTCCTGACCTCAGGGACTCTACTCTGTACTTTTCACATTTTCACTGGTTGGACCAATGCATTGGGGAGGAAATGTTACAATGCATTAGAGGAATGTGTTGCAGTTTCATACTGGAGCTCAAGGCTGCAGTCAGTGGTTAAACTTACTGCTACTACTTGGGCTCTCAGTAATTTTATTTTTAGAGGAGGGGGGGGGGGGTGTAGTTTAGTTCTAGAGTCGTTTTTGAGCATTAAATGCTATTTAAGTGATGGGTCTGTAGTTATTCAAACAGAAAACCAATTTTTTGCACAGATGTGTGTGTTCTAGGTTCTAAGATGGCAATTATAGAATTTAATCTGCCTCCTTAAAGGGGCATCCACCCTTCAAACTAAAATTTGGCATCCTTGCAGGTTTATAGCTTTCATCTCCTAAATCTACTTTCCTGTCTTTTTAACCTCGCCAATTCTGTCTGTCTTCCGTGCTTTTCCGTGCATGGAAGACAAGCAGAAGGAGCTCGACTGGCATCTGTCCCTGTGATTGGCTAAGGCACATTGCACTTGCGCATAGCATGGACCTGTCAGAGGACGCAGCAGAGTGAGAGATCGGTAAGTTCCTTCCCTTCGTTCCTGCCTCTTGAATGTTTTATTGAGAACGGAGGTATGACACAGCTCTTTACCTCCTCTTCTTCAAAAAAGCCAATACACAAAAGTGTTTTTACCAGTGGAGATACCCTTCAATATTTCAGGTTTATTTCTCATTTAGTTACTTACATTTCATATTTGTGTTTATTTTTTCCTCTGTTTTAGTCAAACATATATCTATTTTAAATTGATTTGGGCAATGGCATTTGCTATTTCTGAAATAAACGAGAGGGACGATATCCTGCGCTAACATCAACTCTGGGGTATCAGATTACGATTCAGGGCCCAGTGAAATACTGACCGTGGAAAGGACTTTCAGACTTTATCAGGAAACCGCAAACGAATTCCAAACTACAGCTGCAGGGAAGATGAAAACTAGTTGCATTTATTGGACATAAGTTTCCATCCTGTCTAGTGCAATGTCATCTATCCTGTCTGCCTCCAGACATGTGCAGGTATTTAATATGAGTTCACATCTCTTTGGTCATATATTACTATATTAAAGAATAAGAGGTAGAAATACTATAATTTTCCAGTATACTGTATTTTAATGTAAAATGTTTATAAGCTGCTTCCTGAACTAATGGGGATCATAGTTAATTATAAACATTTAAATAGCATCAACTTTACTGTGCACAGACATGCATATGGTCAAGTCTTATTAAAAAGAGGTGCTAAATATTCTTAGTCTGCAGTGACCAAAGAAGATACCGTTTTACTGGTTTACAAAATCTGATTGGTTGCTGAGTTTAAGAACACAGGCAAAATATTATTTTTAATTTTAGAAATGTATCCAGCTTTATCTTAAAGGGGAACTGGGTCTCCATGCAAGTGGCCTTTAAACATGCTTCTAGCTTCAGTCTATTTACACGTTATAGCAGTATAAATGGTGTTTTTTTCCTTGCTAGTACTGTGATCTGTGACATCACCAGAACTTGGTGGTCGGACTACAAATTTAAAATTGGAGCATGCCCACTGCTGGGACAGAGCATCATCATCATAAGCCCTGCCCCTGATTGTCTAAATCCTTTTAAAGCTAGCCACAAACCTGAAAAGAAAACTTTTCTTTCCCAAGGTGTTCCATAAGTAGAGTAAAGGATAGAGAATGGCTGCAGGCCTGTAAATAGCTTTAGAAAAGATCACATTTTAGGAGTTGAGCTTCTTACACAGAAGCTGTGTAAGAAGTCTCAGCACAGATCATGTGACTGTCACAGAGACTAGACAGACAGGACAGAACAGGAACTGTAACTTTACAAGCCTATAACTTAAGATCCAGAGAGCACTTGTATGGAGACCACAGTTACCCTTGACTATCCATGAATTAGCCATTAGCACATTTGCTGAAGAGAGTTTAATTTTTAACATTGTGTTTAGAAACAAAATAACCTTCCTAACCTGAAGAGGAAACTACTTTTACCTTTTACGTATATCCAATTGCTATCTATGATCTATTTGTGAACAATGCACAAGAAAGTTATTATAAGGCCCATTAACCCTTTGCCTGCCACAGATCGTATATTCACGATCTGTGCAGGAAATGCAAACTGCCCACAGATCGTGAAATACGATCTGTGGCTGTACCTGTAAAAAACAAATTGCCCCTGCTAGGGGCGATCGGGGGGCAGCATTCAACTGCCCCCCCTATCCCCCTTGATCCCCCCTCAGTTTTGTCCAAATCCGAGGGGGGGATCGGGAGATTTCCTACCTTATCTGCCGTGGCCGCAAAGGAGCTGCCGGTCCCACTTGGAGTCTATGGAGGAAGCGTAAAGGGAGACTCCGGTGACGTCACGGAGCTTCCTCCTTCACAGGGTCTTCCCTAGAAGAGGTACACCCTGGTGGTGTAGTGGAGGTACTGCACTGTGATCTCCATTCAGATCACAGTGCAGTACCTGGTATAGTAAAAGCTGTCATGCTGACAGCTTTACTATACTTTTTGTGAATGGAACTCAAAGTTCCATTCACAAATAGGTTTTTTCTAAGTCTTTGCTACTTAGCGAAGACTTAGGAAAAAAATGGGGACAGAGATCAAAATTTGGTGATCACTTCTGAAAATGATTTCCGGGAAGTGTTTTTTCCGATCGGATTTCGAATTGGAAACGGGCATTTGATTTGATGATCATCTTTGGGAATGATAAAAAAAAAAGGGGAAATGCACACACAAAAAATCTTAAAGTGATGCAAACACCTTTTTTTTAAAATTAGAAAAAACGTTGTCTTCTCCAGCTTCCCAATGTCCCCGGTGATATCGGTTAATTAAACACGGATCATTATTTGTTGGATTCAAGGAAACTAAGCCTATTTTAGTAGGAAATTTTGCAGAGGTACCAAAAAAAGACCGGATTGAATTTTTAGGATTAGTAAAGTGTACAAAAACGTGTTTACTCTCCGTACTAACTGGTTTTCACTAAAATACCACTAAAGGGGGAGTGGGGAGGGTGGGGGTGGGTTGTGGCGTTTTTTAATTTTTTCTTGTAATTGCGATTGCGCATGGATCCCATTTGAGCTAGTTGTGGCCTTGTCTCTGTTTGCACCACCCCATATGGTATACCGTTTGATTCAGGACATGTGGGAGATTGCCACATTGTTTACTGCCAAGTGGGTTTAGGTAGGATTTCAACCATTGAGTCCTCTTATTTTATTTTTTCAAAAATCTCCAAAAGCACGGAGTTCTATGAATAACAGTGTCTGGAATTCTTCATGTATATACGAAAGCATATACTATCACGTAGCTGAAGGTGTGTAGCTTCCAAAAATATATAGTTTGTGGGGGGATTTCCAAGTTGATTAGGCTGTTCAAATTACAGAACAATCAAAATAGGAATCCAATCTCATGAAATGTGAATCTTATAATGCTTACCTTATTGTTGTGGTGGTCCGGTGTAAGAAACCCCAGACCCTCGGTCCTCCAGATAGCAAGATAGAACACTTCCAATAGGAATTCAACAATATATATTCGGGACTTACGTGTTTCTTGGTGACCCAGGTGCAGAGGCCCCAGGTCCGTCGCTAGAGACCAAATCCACGGATATAGCAAAAAGAAGGCACTGCATCAACCAGGAAAAGAACAAGAGAACTCTGGTTACAACATGAATGAATGAATGAAATACAGCTTTAGTACAATACACTTTGATTTTTTTCTGTAATGGCTTGTGCATGCGTCTATTTGAGCTAGTTGGTGGCCACGTCTCTGTATGCCCCACACATATGGCATACCGTTTGATGCGGATATGTGGGAGATTGACATTTAGGGGTTTTTGCTTGTCAAAGGGTTTAGGTAGGATTTCAACCCTTGAATCATCTTATTTTATTTTCACAAAACCTCCTATAAACACGGAGTTCTTTGGATCACTGGGTCTGGAATTCTTCATGTATGTATGACAGCATGGCATCGTAACGTAGCTGAAGGTGTGTAGATTCCAAAAATATATAGTTTGTGGGGGGATTTCCATGTTTCGGGACCTTTCCTTAGAAAAAGTGTAGGCGTGTTCAAATTACAGAGCACTTGATTTTTTCTTGTAATTGCTTTGTGCATGCGCCCATTTGAGCTAGTTGGTGGCCACATCTCTGTGTGCATCCACGCATGGCATAACGTTTGATTCAGAATATGTGGGAGATTGATATTTAGGTGGGGGTTATTTGTGGGGGGCATTTCCAGTTTTGGGGCTGTTTGAAATTACAGAGCACTTTGATTTTTCTTGTAATTACACTTGTGCATGCGTCCCATTTGAGCTAGTTGGTGGCCACGTCTCTGTGTACATCCACGCATATGGCATACCTTTGATTCAGAACATGTGGGAGAGTGATATTTAGTGGGGGGGTTTATTTGTGGGGGGCATTTCCAAGTTTTTGGGGCTGTTTGAAATTACAGAGCATTTGATTTTTTTTCTTGTAATTACACTTGTGCATTCGCCTCATTTGAGCTAGTTGGTGGCCACGTCTCTGTGTACACCCCACATATGGCATACCCTTTGATTCAGAACATGTGGGAGAGTGATATTTAGTGGGGGGGTTTATTTGTGGGGGCATTTCAAGTTTTGGGGCTGTTTGATTTGAATTACAGAGCACTTGATTTTTTTTTTCTTGTATTACACTTGTGTATGTGTCCCATTTGAGCTAGTTGGTGGCCACGTCTCTGTGTGCACCCACACATATGGCATACCGTTTGATGCAGGATATGTGGGAGAGTTGACATTTAGTGGGATTTTTTGCTTGTCAAGTTGGTTTAGGTAGGATTTCAATCCTTGAATCATCTTATTTTATTTTTCACAAAACCTCCTAAAAACAGAGTTCTTTGGATCACTGGGTCTGGAATTCTTCATGTATTTATGAAAGCATGGAAACCGTAACTAGCTGAAGGTGTGTAGATTCAAAATATATAGTTGTGAGGGGAATTTCCATGTTTTGGGACTGGTTTCCTTAGAAAAAGGGTAGGGCTGTTCAAATACAGGCACTTTGATTTTTTCTTGTAATTGAATTTGTGCATGTGTCCCATTTGAGCAGTTGGGCCACGTCTCTGTGTACATCCACGCATATGGCATACCATTGATTCAGAACATGTGGAGAGTGATATTTAGTGGGGTTTTTATTTGTGGGGGGCATTTCCAAGTTTTGGGCTGTTTGAAATTACAGAGCACTTTGATTTTTTTTTGTAATTACACTTGTACATGCGTCCCATTTGAGCTAGTTGGTGGCCACGTCTCTGTGTGCACCCCCACATATGGCATACTGTTTGATGCAGGTAGGATATGGGAAGATTGACATTTAGTGTGTTTTTTTTGCTCGTCAAGGGTTTAGGTAGGATTTCAATCCTTGAATCATCTTATTTTATTTTTCACAAAACCTCCTAAAAACACAGAGTTCTTTGTATCACTGGTCTGAATTCTTTATGTATGTATGAAAGCATGGCACTGTAACGTAGCTGAAGGTGTGTAGATTCCAAAAATATATAGTTTGTGGGGGCAATTTCCATGTTTCGGGACTCTTTCCTTAGAAAAAGGGTAGGCTGTTCAAATTACAGAGCACTGATTTTTTCATGTAATTGCATTTGTGCATGCGTCTCATTTGAGCTAGTTGGTGGCCACGTCTCTGTGGTACATCCACGCATAGGGCATACCGTTTGATTCAGAAATGTGGGAGATTGATATTTAGTGGGGGGTTTATTTGTGGGGGGCATTTCCAAGTTTTGGGGCTGTTTGAAATTACAGAGCACTTTGATTTTTTTCTTGTAATTAGACTGTGCACGCGGTCACATTTGAGCTAGTTGGTGGCCACGTCCTGTGTTGCCATCCACGCATATTTCATACCGCTTGAATCCAGGGCTTTGGAAGATTGATAATGACAAGATTTCTTACATGACATGGAAATTTGCCATGATTTTTAACTTTGAATTGTATTTTTATAAATTTTTCCTGAAAATCTGGTAAAAAAAAGCGAAATTTTACATGAAACTGCGCCCACACACATTGGTAGTGCATAAAGGAATCACAACCATTGTGTGAGCTGAAGGTGTGTAGATTCCAAGAATATAATTTGGGGGGTATTTCTATATAGAGGGGTGTTTAGTCTGACAAATCTGAAAAGTTGCTGTAATTGGGCCATTTTTCATGTCACTTTGTGGCTAGTTGATTCCACTTTTGTCGTGTGTAACCATACATAGGGCATACCCTTTGATTCAGGACAGTAGGAGATTGATATTTGGTAACTTTTTTTTACATACTTGGGATTTTGGCATGATTTCTAACCTTAGAGTGTTTTTTTTTCAAATTTTCTTAGAAAATACTGCGAATTTCTACGAAGAACCGCGACCACAACCATTGATAGGTATGAATGAACAACTACAGAATACTAGATAAAAGTGTGTGGATTCGAGAAAGAATTAGGTTTGTGGGGGTTGTTTTGCAGACTGTTTTGCAGACTGTTCAAATTCCGATTTGGCTGAATATTTTTGCTGTTTCTGAGCCATTGTGCATTGTTTCACTTCGTGGCTTTTGGCTTTCCACGTCCACATGTGTAACCACACATATGGCATACCGTTTGATTCAGAACATTTGGGAGATTGATATTAGTAACTTTTTTTTACATTCCATGAGGTTTTGGCATGATTTCCTACCTTTTGAAGCTGTTTTTTTTTAATTTTTCAGACAAATGCGAACTTCTACGAAGAACTGCGCCCACCACCATTGAGGTATGAATAAACAACTACATGTGTTTTATAGCTGAAGGTAGAAATTTCAGGAATATAGTTTGTGGGGGTTATTTCTAAGATTAGGTGGGGTGTTTTGTAGAAATAAACTGCAGACTGCCAAATTCGGAGTTGGTAAATATTTAGTCGTTTCGAGCCATTCGTGCCTTGTCTCACTTCGTGGCTTTTCACTTCCACGTCCGCATGTGTAACCACACATATGGCATACCGTGTTTATTCAGGACATTTGGGAGATTGATATTTAGTAACTTTTTTTACATTCCATGAGGTTTTGGCATGATTTTACCTTTTGAAGTTGTTTTTTGTTCATTTTGTCAGACAAATGCAATACTTCTACGAGAACCTGCGCCCACACCATTGATGGTATGAATAACAAACTACTGCATTACATAGCTGGAGGTGTGTAAATTTTCAGGATATATAGTTTGGGGGGGTTATTTCTAAGTTACGGGGGTGTTTTGTGGAAAAAACTGCAGCATCGATGTCCAAATTCAGAGTTGGCTAAATATTTTTGCTGTTTCTGAGCCATCGTGCATTGTTCACTTTGTGCCTTATCCCTTCCCCCGTCCACGGTGTGTGACCACACATATGCATACCGTTTGATCAGGACATTTGGGAGATTGATATTTAGTAACTTTTTTTTAGATTCCAAGAGGTTTTGGCATGATTTCTACCTTTTGAAGTTGTGTTTTTGTTCATTTTTTCAGACAAAATGCGAACTTCTACGAGAAATGCGCCCCACACCATTGATGTATGAATGAACAAACTACTGCGCGTTACATAGCTGGAGTGTTTTAAATTTCAGGAATATATAGTTTGTGGGGGTTATTTCTAAGTTACAGGGGTGTTTGTGAAAAAACTGCAGACCAGACGTCCAAATTCGGATTGGCTAAATATTTTCACTGTTTCTGAGCCATCGCTGCATTGTCTCACTTTGTGGCTTTTCGCTTCCACCGTCCGCGTTGTTAACCACACATATGGCATACCGTTTGATTCAGGACATTTGGGAGATTGATATTTAGTAACTTTTTTTTACATTCATGATGTTTTGGCATGATTTCTTTTTTTTTTGTTTTTTTTTTTTTATGTTTCTACCTTTTAAGTTGTTTTTGTTATATCTGTTGTATTCAATTAGATCAACTGGACTTGATGTAGTTCTTGAAGACGTTTTTCCCTAGTCATTCCGACTGGCTTTCTCATTCAGAATGACTTGTAACAAGAATCTGTGGCAATTATGTACCCTGGAAAATCCCAATTAGCATATCACACACCAGGTGTTAAGGGTGTCATTAATAGTGGCTAAGAGGTGTTATAGGAACGCCCAGAGTAGGTGTTAAAACAGCATTGTACATGCAGACAGTTGGTGTCGAACCCCCCCACCTCTATTTAGGCTTGGTTTCTCTTATTTTCACATAAATGGCCTCCTTACACCTCTCCTTGAAACAGTCACGTTCCTTCGCCAGTATGTTAACATACAATCTTCAAAGTATGTCCTTTATCCTTAAGATGCAGATACAGGCTGATTCCTGACCCGGAATTGGCTCTTCTTGTGGGGCCATACGTTGATGCAGTTGCTGTTTGGTCTCCCCCACATACAAATCAGAGCATTCTTCACTGCCTGCACGCATATATGATGTCGCTTTTCTTGTGTTTTGTATATGGGATCTCCAGTTTCACTATTGTGGCCAACCTTTACATGGAGGAGGTAGAAACACAGGCGCTTAAACTTTAAGGGCATAGCACCCAGCCCACTGGTTCAGATATGTTGATGACACCTGGGTTAAAATCCACAGAAGGAGTACAAGCTTTCACAGAAACATTAATGCGGTGGACCAAACATTAAATTCACAAGGGAAGAGGTAAAAAAAAACAAACTGGCTTTTCTTGGACTGCTTGGTAGAAGTTAAGGAAATGGTAAACTGAAGTAGAGGTTTACAGAAAACCAACCACACACGATCGTATTGTGTTGTGACTCCCACCACCTTTAGATCACAAGATGGGGGTTCATCAGAACCCTGCAACACAGAGCCGAGAACATCCCCACTAGCCAGAGGCGAAGGCTAAAGAAATGAAACATCTCAGAGGAGCCCTTAAAAACTTGTGGATATCCAGACTGGGCCTTTGTCAAAGAAGTAGAAGGAAAGAAAAGAACACCAAAATACCAACTGTGAAGGGGAAAAGCAAGAACAGGAGGAAGAACATGGTCATCCCATATGTAGCAGGGTCTCCGGAGAAATTAAGAAGATTTTCAAAAAATCGTTTCCGGTCTGCTTTAACCGAACAACACACTGAGGCAGCAATTGGTACATCCAAAAACCCAATACAAACACACAAGAAAGCTACATATATATCGGTGTCAGTGCAGAGAAGAATGCTCTGATTTGTATGTGGGGAGACCAAACAGCAACTGCATCAACGTATGGCTCAGCACAGAAGAGCCAATTCCTCGGTAAGGAATCAGCCGTGTTATCTGCATTTAAGGATAAAGGACATACCTTTGAAGATTGTAATGTTAACATACTGGCGAAGGAACGTGACTGGTTCAAGAGGGGTTAAGGAGGCCATTTAGTGAAAATAAAGAAAAACCAAGCCTAAATAGAGGTGGGGGGTTCGACACCAACTGTTCTGCCATGTCAATGCTGTTTTACAACACCTTACTCTGGGCGTTCCTATAACACCTTTTAGCCACTATCTAATCCAACCCTTAACACCTGGGTGTGATATATCTAATTGGGATTTTCCAGGGTACATAAATTGCCACAGATCTTGTACAAAATCATTCTGATTGAGAAAGCCAGTCGGATGACTAGCGAAACGTCTTCAAGAACTACATTTCAAGTCCAGTTGATCTAATTGAATACAACAGATATACCATGACCTGGATGATGAGAACCTCACAAGCTTTGTTCATTTTTTCAGACAAATGCGAACTCTACGAAGAAATGCGCCCACCCCATTGAGGTTATGAATTGACCAAGACTACAGTGTTATATATATGAATGTGTTTAGATTTCAGGAATATATAGTTTTGGGGGGTTATTTCTAAGTTACGACGGGGGTGTTTTGTGAAAAAAACTGCAGACAGACTGTCCAAATTCGGAGTTGGTGGTAAAATATTTCGCTGTTTCTGAGCACTCGTGCATTGTCTCACTTCGTGGTTTTTTGCTTCCACGTGCGTGTGTAACCACACATATGGCATTTAACCGTTTGATTCAGGACTGGGAGATTGATATTAGTAACTTTTTTGTACATTCCCATGAGGTTTTTGGCATGATTTCTACCTTGAAGTTGTTTTTTGTTCATTTTTTCAGACAATGCGAACTTCTACGAAGAACTGCGCCCACACCATTGATGTTTGATGAACGAAAACTACAGCGTTAATAGCTGAAGGTGTGTAGATTTCAGGAATATATAGTTTTGTGGGGGTTATTTCTAAGTTATGGGGGTGTTTTGTGGAAAAAAACTGCAGACTGTCCAAATTCGGATTGGCTAAATATTTTCGCTGTGGGGGGTATCTTCTGAGTTGGGGGGGTGTTTTGTGGAAAAACTGCAGACTGTCAAATACAAAACTGGCTACTTTTTTTTGCTGCTACTGACATTTGGCACTGGTCACGCTCTGGGTTAGTTGGTAGCCATGTCTCTGGGTACACCCATGAATGTGGGCATACCGTTTTATTTGTGAGGGGTTAGGCTTTCATATTTGGATGTGTTTGAACTTTCCTCCACAGTTTTTAGCTGAAATTCGCATTTGATTTTGCTCTGATTTTACAGTTGAGAAAAAAGGAAAATGTGAGAAAATAACTTACAATTGGACAAAGAGCTGCGTCCAGGTATCTGCATTTTGATCAGAACAACCTCACATAATAATCTTGTGGGTTTGTAGTTTCTAAAATATCTCACTTGTGGGGATATTTTAGTTAATTTGGTAGATATTCTATTGTTAACTGTCAGTAGTGGTTATACATTTTAATTTTGGTGTAATATTCTTGAAGTGCAGTTGCAGTTTAGTTTGGGGATGTCTCCTGTACAGGAAAAGTGGGGTACCTACATATATCTGGTATCGTTGTACTCCAGGAGATCAGAGCTTTTAGAAACAGTAAGATTTTTTGTGTGTAACCTTAAGATAACTATAAGTAAAATGGGAAAATTCATGAAAATTTGCAAATTTTTTATTTTTTACATATTTTACCCATAATTCCAGAAAAATTTCCAGAAAAGTTACAAAATTCTGTTACCATGTTAAAGGAGACTTTGTGCTGAAAAAACAATGTATAATATTCCTGATTTACTGCAAGTTTCCTACTGTAAATTAGTCTAAGCAATTAAGGGTCAAAATCCTGAAATTCTTCTGGCAGTTACGCAAAAAAAAAATAAGAAATTCTCCTGGCAGTGATGAAAGGGTTAATATATTTGTAAATCATATTACAACACAACACAAACTTAAGTTCAACTAGCAAATTTGTCTGCACATCATTCTCTTCCATTCCCCTTACAATTTAGCTGCCCATCTCTGAACATTTTCTATTTCACAGTCTCTGAACATTTTCTATTTCCAGTGTCCTTTTTAGATACAGGTATTATAAAACCACTGTTTATTCCAAATGAGGCCTACCAATGATGTGAAATAAGGGAGTGTAATATTTTTCTTCTTTGAATCTACCCCTATATATACAAGAGAATATCCTGCTGCGTTCTAGCTGTTGCTGCTTGGCACTGTAAGCCCACATTTAAAGCTAAGTCTGTTGTCTACAAGCACTGTTGGCCCCTTTTGGAGCATAAGCAGCACATCTCATCTCATCCGCCACTTTGCTGCCCATATTGACAACCTGTCTAGAGCTGCCTGCAACAATTGTACATCATCTGCAAAATGAACAGGGAGATTCATAAAAGTTCTTAACATTAAAAATGGTGCTTATTTCGCCCTAACCAATCAGATGTTAGCGTTGAAATGTTAAATTAGATCTGATTGGTTGGGACAAAATTAGTACTTTTTTTTATTGATTCTCCCTGTAAATGTTAATTAAAACACTTTCATATGAATATATAACTGCTGTGTGAAATGCTAAACTCTCTCTCCATAGTTCCAGTTATGGGGCTATGGATCCAGTCTTGATGACAAGATTATTTTCCACAATTTTTTTCCGTACAGTGCCCAGTGAACATTCTCTGTATGGAGCCATCGTTGAAGTCCTTAAGTACTTTCAGTGGAGCGGTTGGCATTGTCACTGATCCAAGGTAAAATTCTGTGACATCAGCAACTCAAGTCAAAAAAATGAAAATAAATGAGTGGTTTTTGTGTGGAGAATTCTTTATAGTTGCCAATGGAGGATTTGAGTTAAGGAAGATAAATTTAAATACACTGCAAATGTAATAATTATATTCAGCCATGATGGATGTACGTTTTTATTCAACTAAAACAAAGAAATTTGTAACCTTATAACAAACTAATAATAATTTTGATGAATAAAGCTAATCAATATCAATTTAATGTAAAACGACGTAAATTCCTAAATGGTTCCCTATGCTGACCGTGCAAAATGAAGATATTCCGGGCCCTACAGTTTTCATCCAGTTGGCAAGTGATTTTATACTTGAAAATATTTTAAATTCCTTGATAAACGTTCCATTTTTATATATCCTGGGAAATTCTACTGTCTATAATGAGACAGAACAAGCTTATCCTATATATCCTTTGATAAACTGAAGGATCTCATAAATCCTTACAGTGTTTACACAGCTGTATATGGAATAGCACACGCTCTGCATGATTTACTGATTGGACAAAATATTGAGAGGAAACAGGCTACAGCAAAACAACTTAGCTCTTTGCAGGTAATGTTAAAATCAATACTGTATATACTCGAATATAAGTCAACTCCGATATAAGCGAGGTACCTATTTTTACCTGAAAAATATAGTTGAAAACATAATTGATCGAGTATAAGTTTGAGGGTAGAAATTATGATCACCACTGCCTTCTGATTCTATATTTATTTGAGGCTTAAGTTGCCCTTTAAAAGGACAGCAGATTCCAATACAGTAGTCCCATACAGTAATAACCCAATCCAGTAGGATATTACTTATGGGACTATGTATGGGCAATTATTCTGTCCATTTAAAGGCAACTAAAGCCTCAAAACAATACAGAATCAGAAGGCAATCTTTAACAATAGATACCATCATCCTGATTCTGTATAGTTTTAAAGCATTAGTTGCCCTTAAATAAAGAGTAATCACACACAGTAACCTCCAATTCCTTGCCACTCCAGATGTTTGGAAACTAAACTCCCAGCATGCTTTACTTGCTGGGAGTTGTAGTTCCCTAACATCTGCAGTGGCAAGCACTAACACTCCCTCCAGAGCCCTTCCAGTTCAGTTGACTTGCCTTGTGTAGTCTGCAATAAGGATGCGTCCTGGTGTGCCACTGGATTTCTGGAACATAATATGGCAGCCGATTGCAGGTCCCATAACCACCACCTTCAACAGGGCCCTCTGACCTGGGTTTCTCCTCTCACCAGAGAGGGGCTCTGGCTATGCTATTTTATCAAAACTTCTGTCTGCCCTAAGTCCAGAATCAGCACGCCGGCTTGTACCCGCATTAACTCCTCTGGTGGGTGGCGTCATTACTCTGTGCGGTCTTCTTCCGGCGCCGAGTAGTGACGAGTAGTGACGTCACCTACCAGAGCAGTTGACGCGGAAGCAAGCGCAGGCAATTACTGGACTGCAACTGTGTGTGACTCGAGTAAAAGTCGAGGTACGATTTTTAGGCCTAAAAACCACTAATACTCAGTTATAACGGTAACTTTGCTTTGTTTTTTTTCCTTCTCTTTATCACCCACATCTATGGCCTGATTCCCAAAGAATAAATGGACTCCTCTGGTCCAAGACCTGAAAATATAAAAAAAAGCAAATTATTTTAAATAGGATTCCTATTTTCTATATTGGTTTTGGATTTTTCAAAGTTGTTGGAAGGCCTTGACCATACACATATCTAAATATAAAAAGAACAATATAATCCCCCCTCCTCATTGTAGTGCACACATAAGTGCCACCGATTATAACTTTCTGGAAGTAGGTTCCACTCTCCTAGTTCACTTCCCCACTCTTGAACCTGCTCAATTATAACAAGTGACTTCTGAATCACTTGCACAGTGATCAGTCTTGGTGAAGGATGTAAAGAAGGAGGAGGAGTCGTGGCAGCCACAGTGTACGCAGACGGGAACAGAGTGAGAAGAAATGCAAAAATTGTGAGCCTAAAGGGGGGGGGCGACAAGAGGGGGGGGGGGTTGTGGGGGAATGAGGGGGAAGGGGGTTAGAGTAAGGAAGATATGGGGGACAGGTCATTGCACAGAGGCCAGGAATATTCTTTAATGAGGGGGGGGATTTGAAGGAAAAAACCACTGTGTGTATAAAGTTAAATAAAAACAGTTAACTGAAAGTACCTGGGACGGGATATAGGACTGGTAATTCCTACCTCCCATATTTGTTTTCTGTGAGGACACCAGCCCAAAAAAAAAGGATTCTGCCGTCTTCCTCCTGGCTTCAGCACATCTTTAATACAGGATGTTCCAGGACTAACCTGGCAAAAGAAACCTGTTGGTGCTGCAGCGCCTCAACAAAAAGATATTGTGAGTAGGACGGAATAGTGTTAAGATATCCTTAAAGGATACTGTATTGGCCTCAATGTATTTTTTGTAAAAATTACTTTTAAAAACGACGGTATGTATTGTCAGTCCCTCCCCATTACCTATTTTCCTGAATGTTGTTTTGAGTCTCTCTCTGACCTTTAACTAGCCTTCAATTAGCCCTGTGAAGGGTGCTAATGACTCTGTTTCCACTAACTGTCATCAGAGCTAGATGCGGAGAAACACATCCCTCCACCCCACCTTCATCAGCTGTGATTATGTAAGCTGTATCCTAGCAACCAGACATTTCAAGTTGTTAAACCGGCAAGGTGAGGAAGAGGTTGTGAACAGCATTTTCCCACCAGCGAAGATAAGTGATAATTTTAATCATGGCTTGGGCCAATCTAGGAGGTGGGTTTGGCAACTCATCTGCTGGTTGGATTAAGGGGGGCCAGCATGGCATGTAAATGTGAATAGTGATTCTGCTTGCTGGAAAAGGTGGACATGGATGGGGGGATGTATTTTTTCTTGGATATATTGTTCGTCACCCTTTATAGATAATGCACCCCCTCACACAAAAAGTATCAGATATTAGAAGTCATTGGAGTTCCATGCCCCTTTAAAAAGCTCAGTCACTTTCAGAATCCTCGGTGACTTCGTCATATCCCTAGAAATAACAGAAGGGGGTGCATATCGCTACTATTAAGACTGTATTAACAACAATCATTATTTAAGGGTCGGGTCCACCCAAATAATTTAAAGATCTGGGTTAAGCGAGAGAATAGCACCAACTCAAACGCAATCCATGTTGTTAATTTTTCCAAAATCATTTGCTCTTGCCCGATATTGATATGAGATATTTATCAGGCTGCACTTACTCTCCCACTCCACTTTAGATGACACAGAAGCTGCCCAGCTTAGGAAAAAAAGAAAAAAAAATATTGCATGTGTTGGTTTGTGTCTCTCTCTCGATTCTCTCCTCTGGGGGATGGCTGGCGTGGATGCAGCTTGTTGAACTCCTGGATTTTTTTCAGAACATAAGTACAGCTTGGATTGGTTTGAGGAGGCGGAAAAATCCAGGGGGCGACCATACTGATCGCAACTTACTCTGGTCTCATGCTGGGGATGTAACCGACATGCTCGATCAAGAAACATGAACCTGGCACTGCTTGCTACCTTTAAGTTTGTTATCCACCAAAACTCCAAGATCCCTTTCCAACAGGGATTCACTCAACACTGAGCCATTTATAGTATAAGTAGCACAAGGATTTTTAAGTCCAAAATGTATCGCCTTACATTTATCAACATTGAATTTCATCTGCCACTTAGCAGCCCAATGTGACAATCTATCTAGATCCCCCTGCAACATTTGCACATCCTCTGAAGTTTTTAATGGTCGATAAAGTTTTGTGTCGTCAGCAAACACATAAACCTTGCTGACAATACCCACTCCCAAATCATTAATAAATAGATTAAATAGAAGCGGCCCCAACACAGAACCCTGTGGCACCCCACTCAGCACTTTAGTCCATTATGATGAAGCCCCATTTACAACTACTCTCTGCATCCTATTCATTAACCAATTTTCTATCCATGTACAAATGTGACTCCCCAGACCAACAGACCTTAGCTTATACATTAGTCGCCTATGGGGGACTGTATCAAAAGCCTTTGCAAAATCCAAGTAAACTACATCTACTGCTATGCCAGAGTCTAAATTTCTACTTACTTCATACCTCATAAAAGCCAAGCAAGTTAGTTTGACAAGATCTATTCCTCCTAAATCCATGCTGGTTACTACTTATAATGTCAGTCCTTGAAACATACCCTAGAACATGTGCCCTTATTAAACTTTCCAGGATCTTCCCCACCACTGAAGTTAAACTTACATAAACTTAATAAAAAGAGCAGCTTTAGTCCACATGGGGGGAAGCACATAGACAAAGGAAGAGCTGATCTATGTTAAACCTTTAGCTTGAGAGCAAGGAATACAGGAGGCAAGCCTGCAGGAGGAAGCAGACTAGGGCTTGGCAGAAGGGAATGCTAAGCAAGGGAGAACAGAGCTAGGACACATGCTTAGGCAGTGCCTAGCAGCTTAAAGTTGTAAACCACTACCCTGCCCCTTAGCTTGAGAGCAAGGGACCCAGGAGCCAGGAAGGCAGAATCAGACCAGGAAAATCCAGCAGCAGCCCGGAGCCAAGGCAGTGAAGCCCAGAGAGTGGAGCCCAGAGATCCCAGGAACTGTACCCCAAGGACAGTGCTTGCTTGGTAGGATATGGTTGTGCTTGATACTGGTGCGTATTAATAAAGCTCCTTCAATTGCAAAAGAGCTTGTGTGGCCTGATTTGCCTTATTTCCCACAACCTTACACAGGGCGTCCTGTGACACACTCATTCTGGAAGAAGGCTCAGCAGAGCAGGACAGGCCTATAAAAACTGGATTGTAAAATACAAATTGGGAATGTTGGGAGGGCTGCATATGGGCCATATTAATAAAAACACAGTATTGTAATATATAATCTAATGTGCCTTTTCACTGTCAAAAAATGCCACTAGTGCATGTTTTGTTTTTACTATGGGGTGAGGACTTAAAGATTTATATCCTCAACCCAAATAAAAAAAAATAAACCCCCCTCCCCACCACTCCCTCTTGAAAATTATTATTATTATTATAATTATTATTATTATTATGCATATATATACAACACCAACATAATCCATGGTGCTTAGTTGTCACATTTAGTAATTCAGTTGAAGCAAATGAATCTCTGTGTTTTATCTTAACAAATGACTACAAACATAATTATTCAGGCTTTTCCTACACCCCATTGGTTTCCCCTCCCTCAGAGTGTGCTTCATGCAAGGGAAAGAGGAAAGGGGTTACACTTCGTAGGAATGGCACCATTGAGTAACAGTAGACCCACTGCAGTTTGACAACATTATTGCAGAGCCAGGCAGGCTTGGCCCCACTGGACAGACCCCACACCACATTGGCTTCTCTCCCTCAGAGTATGTTTCGTGCAAGGGAAAGCGGGGAAGGGGTTACGCTTCATGAAAAGGCCTGTATGAGCTGGTATGTATGACATGGTCAGAGTAGGTGACACCACAAAGGTGCCTCATGGAGAGAGAGAGAGGTGAGCAAGTTTGGGTTTTTGCATTGGGCCAAGTAGGATCAACCCAAACATAGAAAAATTAGCCACAGATTAGCTATGGCTATTACTGTATGGGACTACTGTATGGGAATTCCACTGTCCATTTAATGGACAACTAAAGCCATGTAGTAGTCAAATTCCAACCCCCTGCTTATTCTTGGGTTGGCTTATATATACTAGAGTATATACGGTATGCGTGCAATGGATCCTCCTCAAGGGGCTGCACATCAACCGGTAATGACATCCACTATAAAGTAAAAAATTTTATTTCTAGATCACAAACATCAAAACAACCCACTGATCCCACCTAGGTGGAGCCCCCTCCAGTCACGAACACTGTGGGCCAGTAGTTATGCCACTGGTTGATTCTTTAAAAAGAGGAAAAAAATATGTACATGCACATAGCAAATATTGCAAAAATGTGTTAAATTGCGCTACAATTTATTGTGTTCTTTTTTACTTGTGTTTTACGCTCTGCAGTATTAAGGAGAAGTAGATTAGGGACTTCTTATTAGAATGGACAGTCAGAATGTTATACTCCACAGGCAGCCTGGGATCTAGTACTAGTGGTGTGAGTAGTTTTGCACTGAGAAGATTAAATAAAATGTTTTTTGCTTTTGTTTTGATAAAAGATTCAGTAATTTAATCTTATAACCCACTCAATGTTCCCTTTCTAAGGATGATGGCAATGATGATGGGAGGGAAGTGAGATGTATTTAGAATAACTATGGAAGCAAGAGGTAAAATATAGTTATCTCCACCATTTACTATTTATTCATTTAAAAATTAAACTGCTAAACAATTCTACATTCGTATCACCCTATTAATCCCTTTAAGGCACCAAAACTTGTTGTAATAAATTGCACAGATGTTCTTTATGTTTTCCAATGTGTAAATAACCCATTCTTTATATGGATATTGACTTGTTTCTCTGTAACAATAACATATTACACAGATTTTTTTTCCAATGTGTAAATAACCTGTTCTTTATATGGATATTGACTTGTTTTTCTCTGTAACAACAACATATTACACAGATTTTGTTTGCAATGTGTAAATAACCCGTTCTTTATATGGATGTTGACTTGTTTTTCTGAACTCAGCTCAGCAATGTTTCTCTCACCTGCCAATTTACTTATTTAGGGGCAGGAAACAACCACTAGAGAATTAGTGAAAAAAGTATAAAAATGACACCACGCGGATAGGGAAATACTTACCCTACCAAGAGATGCTCAATACCAGACCCTCTATGTGACGGCAATAGGTGCTGATCGGTAAGGGATATTACAGGAACAGCAAATCCTAGAAATACAAAAAGATGATGTTTAGGGCTTTGCTATTCTTTGTCTGTTTTGAAACAGCAACAACACAAATTGTTCCATCTGTAAGGCAGAACCCAGTGAATGGAAGTGAAAACAGAATGTTGTGTAGCAGGTAAGGAATGTTTTCATCTATTCTATAAAGAGAGATACAGGCACCAATTCATGTGTGTGTGTAGATTTGATTCTCAGTATACCTTTTTTCTAGCAGGTATCATGCAACATTCCAAAGAATTTATAGAGATAGATAGATATATATAGATGATAGATAGATAGATGATAGATAGATATATAGATGATAGATATATAGATAGATGATAGATAAATAGATAAATAGATGATAGATAGATATATAGATGATAGATAGATAGATAGATGATAGATAAATAGATAGATAGATAGATAGAGAGATAGATAGATGATAGATAGATGATAGATAGATGATAGATAGATAGATGATAGATAGATAGATCGATAGATAGATAGATAGATCGATAGATAGATAGATAGATTGACGATAGATGGATAAGACAGGATAGAACGCATTTTAAAGGGCATGTCCACCCTTATAATAAACTTTTCCCATATGATAGTATGCCTTCCCCCAGCCCCAACCGCTATAAAATAATTTTAAGAAACTTACCTTCCCTTTCTCCTCCAACGCACTGCCCGGCCTTCTGCTTGCAATACACTGCAAGCGGTGGGCAGGAACGGCAGCCACGTCCGTGATTGGCTGAGAGGCAGCCAATCACGGACGCGGCTGCTGGCTTCTCAGAATGCGAGAGAGGGATGGTAAGTAGAGTTCGGGGGACTTTCTTAAAAATGTTTTTTAGCGGTTGGGGCTGGGGAAAGGAACCCTAATACATGGCCAAGGGTTTCTATGGTAGTGGGGGGGATCGTGAAATGGGAGGGAGAGGGAGAGTGAGGGAGAGGGAGGGGGAGAAGGGCTGCAGTGCGCATGCCAAACTTCTCCCGGAGGCGAGACAGGAGGCAGAGTCCTATATGGACTCTGCTATCCTCCTGGTGGGCAGTTTTTGGGACTTGGAGGGGGACTATACGAGAACCATATGGAGCTGGGATGTGAGATAAGGATTTTATTACACTACATGATGGGGCCATTAGTGGGGGGGATTATAGTTTTGGGGGTGGACATGCCCTTTAAATCAGTCTAAGCATAATCAACAAATAACTTTGGATCTAAATGGACATGATTTACAATAACAAATACCCTAGCAAATAGTAGGAAGAGAGCAAAAGACTGAGTACATAGATGGAGATATAGAGAAATATAGCAAAACATAGACATGCAGATAGTTATAGATAAATCAACAGACAAGTAATGCTGGATAGATAGAAAAAAAAGAGAGGATAGATAGATTGACGATTCATTGATAAGACAGGATAGATAGATAATAGATAATGGATAGATAGATAGATTGATGATAGATGGATAAGACAGGATAGATATAGATAAATAATAGATAGATGTTGGATAGATAGATAGAAAGATAGATAAATAGATAGATAGACAGAGATAGATAGATAGAAAGATAGATAGACAGACAGACAGACAGATAGATAGATGATAGATAGCTAGATAGATAGATAGATAGATAGATAGACGATAGATTGATAGATAGATAGATAGATAGATAGACAGAGATAGATAGATAGAAAGATAGATAGAAAGATAGATAGACAGACAGACAGACAGACAGACAGATAGATAGATGATAGATAGCTAGATAGATAGATAGATAGATAGACGATAGATAGATAGATAGACGATAGATTGATAGATAGATAGATAGATAGATAGATAGATAGATAGATAGACGATAGACGTTAGATAGATAGATAGATAGATAGATGATAGATAGATAGATAGATAGATAGATAGATAGAAAGATAGATAGACAGACAGACAGACAGACAGACAGATAGATAGATGATAGCTAGATAGATAGATAGATAGATAGATAGACGATAGATAGATAGATAGACGATAGACAGTTATGATAGATAGATAGATAGATAGATAGATAGATAGATAGATGATAGATAGATAGATAGATAGACAGATAGATAGATGATAGATAGCTAGATAGATAGATAGATAGACGATAGATAGATAGATAGATAGATAGATAGATAGATAGATATATAGATAGATTAATGATAGATGGATAAGACAGGATAGAACGCATTTTAAATCAGTCTAAGCATAATCAACAAATAACATTGGACCTAAATGGATTTAACTTTTATGGCCCATGTGTGTGTTCAGCTTTAGATAAGTAGGACCAGGTAAAAGGGGGTTGGATGTTACATTATGTATGACTGAGGACAGGATTCTATTATCTGTTGATGTTGTTGCTTTATATCTATATTATGAAATTGTTTATGATTGTTATTGTATTTTCCATTCTTATTCACACAAGATCCTTGATGACAAACACGTGTACTGTATATATGTAGTTACAGGCATGTTTACCATAGAGACCCTAGCCCTATACTACACACAAATTCACAAATTCTGGAAGATGCATCGGAGACTTTTATTCTTGTTAATGAAAATGATGAGAACGTAGGACATTTAAAAGTCGACCACCTTTTCCTAGATGGAGATGTGGTAATAGGAGGTGTATTTGAGGTTTGTCCATTCTCAGTGTATGCAGTCCATTCCATTGAAGGCCTGCCTGTGCCTCTTGGATGCTTACAGTAAGTTTTCACTGTGTTGTCTCTATACTGGAGAGCTGAACGATCATATAGAAACCTTTGATATCCGATTAAAGCTTGGAGGAGGTACAAAATGGGGCTAAGCTGTGTACTATGTCCTATATTTATTTATAGTATATCTATATATTTTATATAGTATTTGGATAATTATTAATAGAAAAACAATTATTTGGCTACTATATATTGCACGGTAAAATGAGAAAAAGTAAAAACGCCATTGTGCTAAGTAACTGTAATAACCAGGTGTTGAGCAGTTTTTATTTACAAAGAGTTTACCTGCTCGAACAGATAACAATTTACATACTCTTTTCTTGGTCGGCAAGTCAACCAATAAATAAAAAGCACATTTTCACTGTGTGTTTGGGCCTAACCACATGCTTCCCTACTTGGGGGATGTGAAACTGTTCTCACTTCCCGTTAATTCTTCTGATTGTTGGGGGTGGGGCTGTGACCTCACTTCCTGTTCTTCCTGTTAAATTATATGTTCACTTGTGGTTGGTACACTTGAGAAAGGGTTTTACACCCGAAACATGTTGTGTATATTGCACCAATAAACCTGTTTGCAGCTTGAACGCCCAGAGTCTTCGCTTTATATTTTGTGTTGTTGGTGCCACGACAGGAGCACTAGGAGACCAAGGGTCCTGCCTTCCTGCCCTCAGGGACTACTACTCTGTACTTTGCACATTTTCACTGGTTGGACCAATGCATTGGGGGAGGAAATGTTACCAATGCATTAGAGGAATGTGTTGCAGTTTCATACTGGAGCTCAAAGGCTGCAGTCAGTGGTTAAACTTACTGCTACTACTTAGGGCTCTCAGTAATTTTATTTTTAGAGGAGGGGTGGGGGGTAGTTTAGTTCTAGAGTCGTTTTTGAGCATTAAATGCTATTTAAGTGATGGGTCTGTAGTTATTCAAACAGAAAACCACATTTTTTGCACAGATGTGTGTGTTCTAGGTTCTAAGATGGCAATTATAGAATTTAATCTGCCTCCTTAAAGGGTATATCCACCCTTCAAACTAAAATTTGGCATCCTTGCAAGGTTTATAGCTTTCATCTCCCTAAATCTACTTTCCTGTCTTTTTAACCTCGCCACATTCTGTCTGTCTTCCGTGCCTTTTCCGTGCATGGAAGACAAGCAGAAGGAGCTCGACTGGCATCTGCTCCTGTGATTGGCTAAGGCACATTGCACTTGCGCATAGCATGGACCTGTCAGAGGACGCAGCAGAGTGAGAGATCAGGTAAGTTCCTTCCCTTCGTTCCTGCCTCTTGAATGTTTTATTGAAGAACGGGAGGTATGACACAGCTCCTTTACCTCCTCTTCTTCAAAAAAGCCAAATACCAAAAAGTGTTTTTACCAGTGGAGATACCCTTCAATATTTCAGGTTTATTTCTCATTTAGTTACTTACATTTCATATTTGTGTTTATTTTTTCCTCTGTTTTAGTCAAACATATATCTATTTAAAATTGATTTGGGCAATGGCATTTGCTATTTCTGAAATAAACGAGAGGGACGATATCCTGCCTAACATCACTCTGGGGTATCAGATATACGATTCAGGGCCCAGTGAAATACTGACCGTGGAAAGGACTTTCAGACTTTTATCAGGAAACCGCAAACGAATTCCAAACTACAGCTGCAGGGAAGATGGAAAACTAGTTGCATTTATTGGACATAAGTTTCCATCCTGTTCTAGTGCAATGTCATCTATCCTGTCTGCCTCCAGACATGTGCAGGTATTTAATATGAGTTCACATCTCTTTGGTCATATATTACATATATTAAAGAATAAGAGGTAGAAATACTATAATTTTCCAGTATACTGTATTTTAATGTAAAATGTTATAAGCTGCTTCCTGAACTTAATGGGGATCATAGTTAATTATAACATTTAAATAGCATCAACTTTACTGTGCACAGACATGCATATGGTCAAGTCTTATTTAAAAAGAGGTGCTAAATATTCTTAGTCTGCAGTGACCAATGAGATACCGTTTTACTGGTTTACAAACATCTGATTGGTTGCTGCAGTTTAAGAACACAGGCAAAATATTATTTTTAATTTTAGAAATGTATCCAGCTTTATCTTAAAGGGGAACTGCGGTCTCCATGCAAGTGGCCTTTAAACATGCTTCTAGCTTCAGTCTATTTACAGTTATAGCAGTATAAATGGTGTTTTTTTCCTTGCTAGTACTGTGATCTGTGACATCACCAGAACTTTGGTGTCGGACTACAAATTTAAAATTGGAGCATGCCCACTGCTGGGACAGAGCATCATCATCATAAGCCCTGCCCCTGATTGTCTAAATCCTTTTTAAAGCTAGCCACAAACCTGAAAAGAAAACTTTTTCTTTCCCCAAGGTGTCCATAAGTAGAGTAAAGGATAGAGAATGGCTGCAGGCCTGTAAATAGCTTTAGAAAAGATCACATTTTAGGAGTTGAGCTTCTTACACAGAAGCTGTGTAAGAAGCTCAGCACAGATCATGTGACTGTCACAGAGACTCAGACAGACAGGACAGAACAGGAACTGTAACTTTACAAAGCCTATAACTTAAGATCCAGAGAGCACTTGTATGGAGACCACAGTTACCCTTGACTATCCCATGAATTAGCCATTAGCACATTTGCTGGAAGAGAGTTTAATTTTTAACATTGTGTTTAGAAACAAAATAACCTTCCTAACCTGAAGAGGAAAACTACTTTTACCTATTTTACGTATATCCAATTGCTATCTATGATCTATTTGTGAACAATGCACAAGAAAGATTATTATAAGGCCCATTAACCCTTTGCCTGCCACAGATCGTATATTCACGATCTGTGCAGGAAATGCACAAACTGCCACAGATCGTGAATATACGATCTGTGGCTGTACCTGTAAAAAACAAATTGCCCCCTGCTAGGGGCGATCGGGGGGCAGCATTCAACTGCCCCCCCTATCCCCCTTGATCCCCCCTCAGTTTTGTCCAAATCCGAGGGGGGGATCGGGAGATTTCCTACCTTATCTGCCGTGGCCGCAAAGGAGCTGCCGGTCCCACTTGGAGTCTATGGAGGAAGCGTAAAGGGAGACTCCGGTGACGTCACGGAGCTTCCTCCTTCACCAGGGTCTTCCCTAGAAGAGGTACACCCTGGTGGTGTAGTGGAGGTACTGCACTGTGATCTCCATTCAGATCACAGTGCAGTACCTGGTATAGTAAAAGCTGTCATGCTGACAGCTTTACTATACTTTTTGTGAATGGAACTCAAAGTTCCATTCACAAATAGGATTTTTTCTAAGTCTTTGCTACTTAGCGAAGACTTAGGAAAAAAATGGGGACAGAGATCAAAATTTGGTGATCACTTCTGAAAATGATTTCCGGGAAGTGATTTTTCCGATCGGATTTCGAATTGGAAAACGGGCATTTGATTTGATGATCATCTTTGGGAATGATAAAAAAAAAAGGGGAAATGCACACACAAAAAATCTTAAAGTGATGCAAACACCTTTTTTTTAAAATTAGCAAAAAACGTTGTCTTCTCCAAGCTTCCCAATGTCCCCGGTGATATCGGTTAATTAAACACGGATCATTATTTGTTGGATTTCAAGGGAAACTAAGCCTATTTTAGTAGGAAATTTTGCAGAGGTACCAAAAAAAGACCGGATTGAATTTTTAGGATTAGTAAAGTGTACAAAAACGTGTTTGACTCTCCGTACTAACTGGTTTTCACTAAAATACCACTAAAAGGGGGAGTGGGGAAAGGGGTGGGTTGTGGCGTTTTTAAATTTTTTCTTGTAATTGCAATTGCGCATGGATCCCATTTGAGCTAGTTGGTGGCCCCGTCTCTGTTTGCACCCACCCATATGGTATACCGTTTGATTCAGGACATGTGGGAGATTGCCATATTTTTTACTTGCCAAGTGGGTTTAGGTAGGATTTCAACCATTGAGTCCTCTTATTTTATTTTTTCAAAAATCTCCTAAAAGCACGGAGTTCTATGAATAACAGTGTCTGGAATTCTTCATGTATATACGAAAGCATGATACTATCACGTAGCTGAAGGTGTGTAGCTTCCAAAAATATATAGTTTGTGGGGGGTATTTCCAAGTTGATTAGGCTGTTCAAATTACAGAACAATCAAAAATTAGGAATCCAATCTCATGAAATGTGAATCTTATAATGCTTACTTATTTGTTGTGGTGGTCCGGGTGTAAGAAACCCCAGACCCCTCGGTCCTCCAGATAGCAAGATAGAACACTTCCAATAGGAATTCAACAATATATATTCGGGACTTACCCGTGTTTCTTGGTGACCCAGGTGCAGAGTGCCCCAGGTCCGTCGCTAGAGACCAAATCCCACGGATATAGCAAAAAAGAAACGGCACTGCATCAACCAGGAAAAGAACAAGAGAACTCTGGTTACAACATGAATGAATGAATGAAATCACAGCTTTATTAACAATACACTTTGATTTTTTTCTTGTAATTGGACTTGTGCATGCGTCCTATTTGAGCTAGTTGGTGGCCACGTCTCTGTATGCACCCACACATATGGCATACCGTTTGATGCAGGATATGTGGGAGATTGACATTTAGTGGGGTTTTTGCTTGTCAAAAGGGTTTAGGTAGGATTTCAACCCTTGAATCATCTTATTTTATTTTTCACAAAACCTCCTATAAACACGGAGTTCTTTGGATCACTGGGTCTGGAATTCTTCATGTATGTATGACAGCATGGCATCGTAACGTAGCTGAAGGTGTGTAGATTCCAAAAATATATAGTTTGTGGGGGGGATTTCCATGTTTCGGGACCTTTTCCTTAGAAAAAGTGTAGGCTGTTCAAATTACAGAGCACTTTGATTTTTTCTTGTAATTGCATTTGTGCATGCGTCCCATTTGAGCTAGTTGGTGGCCACATCTCTGTGTGCATCCACGCATATGGCATAACGTTTGATTCAGAATATGTGGGAGATTGATATTTAGTGTGGGGGTTATTTGTGGGGGGCATTTCCAAGTTTTGGGGCTGTTTGAAATTACAGAGCACTTTGATTTTTTTCTTGTAATTACACTTGTGCATGCGTCCCATTTGAGCTAGTTGGTGGCCACGTCTCTGTGTACATCCACGCATATGGCATACCGTTTGATTCAGAACATGTGGGAGAGTGATATTTAGTGGGGGGGTTTATTTGTGGGGGGCATTTCCAAGTTTTGGGGCGTTTGAAATTACAGAGCACTTTGATTTTTTTTCTGTAATTACACTTGTGCATTCGCCCATTTGAGCTAGTTGGTGGCCACGTCTCTGTGTACACCCCCACATATGGAATACCCTTTGATTCAGAACATGTGGGAGAGTGATATTTAGTGGGGGGGTTTATTTGTGGGGGGCATTTCCAAGTTTTGGGGCTGTTTGAAATTACAGAGCACTTTGATTTTTTCTTGTAATTACACTTGTGTATGTGTCCCATTTGAGCTAGTTGGTGCCACGTCTCTGTGTGCACCCACATATGGCATACCGTTTGATGCAGGATATGTGGGAGATTGACATTTAGTGGGATTTTTTGCTTGTCAAGTTGGTTTAGGTAGATTCAATCCTTGAATCATCTTATTTTATTTTTCACAAAACCTCCTAAAAACAGAGTTCTTTGGATCACTGGGTCTGGAATTCTTCATGTATTTATGAAAGCATGGTCCCGTAACGTAGCTGAAGGTGTGTAGATTCCAAAATATATAGTTTGTGAGGGGGAATTTCCATGTTTTGGGACTGTTTCCTTAGAAAAGGGGTAGGCTGTTCAAATTACAGAGCACTTTGATTTTTTCTTGTAATTGAATTTGTGCATGTGTCCCATTTGAGCAAGTTGGTGGCCACGTCTCTGTGTACATCCACGCATATGGCATACCAATTGATTCAGAACATGTGGGAGAGTGATATTTACTGGGGTTTTTATTTGTGGGGGGCATTTCCAAGTTTTGGGGCTGTTTGAAATTACAGAGCACTTTGATTTTTTTCTTGTAATTACACTTGTGCATGCATCCCATTTGAGCTAGTTGGTGGCCACGTCTCTGTGTACACCCACACATATGGCATACTGTTTGATGCAGGATATGTGGAAGATTGACATTTAGTGTGTTTTTTTTGCTTGTCAAGTTGGTTTAGGTAGGATTTCAATCCTTGAATCATCTTATTTTATTTTTCACAAAACCTCCTAAAAACACAGAGTTCTTTGTATCACTGGGTCTGGAATTCTTTATGTATGTATGAAAGCATGGCACTGTAACGTAGCTGAAGGTGTGTAGATTCCAAAAATATATAGTTTGTGGGGGCAATTTCCATGTTTCGGGACTGTTTCCTTAGAAAAAGGGTAGGCTGTTCAAATTACAGAGCACTATGATTTTTTCTTGTAATTGCATTTGTGCATGCGTCCCATTTGAGCTAGTTGGTGGCCACGTCTCTGTGTACATCCACGCATAGGGCATACCGTTTGATTCAGAACATGTGGGAGATTGATATTTAGTGGGGGGTTTTATTTGCGGGGGGCATTTCCAAGTTTTGGGGCTGTTTGAAATTACAGAGCACTTTGATTTTTTTCTTGTAATTAGACTTGTGCACGCATCACATTTGAGCTAGTTGGTGGCCAACGTCCCTGTGTGCATCCACGCATATTTCATACCGTTTGATTCAGGGCATTTGGAAGATTGGACATTTAGTGTTGTTTTTTTTTGCTCGTCAAGCTGGTTTAGGTAGGATTTCAATCCTTGAATCATCTTATTTATTTTCACAAAACCCTAAAAACACGAGTTCTTGTACACTGGGTCTGGAATTCTTTATGTATGTATGAAAGCATGGCACTGTAACGTAGCTGAAGGTGTGTAGATTCCAAAAATATATAGTTTGTGGGCAATTTCCATGTTTCGGGCTCTTTCCTTAGAAAAAGGTAGGCTGTTCAAATTACAGAGCACTGATTTTTTCATGTAATTGCATTTGTGCATGCGTCCCATTTGAGCTAGTTGGTGGCCACGTCTCTGTGTACATCCACGCATAGGGCATACCGTTTGATTCAGAACATGTGGGGAGATTGATATTTTGTGGGTTTATTTGTGGGGGGCATTTCCAAGTTTTGGGGCTGTTTGAAATTACAGAGCACTTTGATTTTTTTCTTGTAATTAGACTTGTGCACGCGTCACATTTGAGCTAGTTGGTGGCCACGTCCCTGTGTGCATCCACGCATATTTCATACCGCTTGATCCAGGGCATTTGGAAGATTGATAATTGCAAGATTTTCTTTACATCATGAAATTTGCCATGATTTTTAACTTTGAATTGTATTTTTATAAATTTTTCCTGAAAATCTGGTAAAAAAGCGAAATTTTACATGAAACTGCGCCCACACCATTGGTATGCATAAAGGAATCACACCATTGTGTAGCTGAAGGTGTGTAGATTCCAAGAATATATAATTTTGGGGGGTATTTCTAATATAGAGGGGTGTTTAGTCTGACAAATCTGAAAAGTTGCTGTAATTGGGCCATTGTTCATTGGCTCACTTTGTGGCTAGTTGATTCCACGTTTGCATGTGTAACCATACATAGGGCATACCCTTTGATTCAGGACATTTAGGAGATTGATATTTGGTAATTTTTTTTTACATTACTTGGGATTTTGGCATGATTTCTACCTTTGAGAGTGTTTTTTTTCAAATTTCTTAGAAAATCTGCGAATTTCTACGAAGAACTGCGCCCACACCATTGATGGTACTAATGAACAAACTACAGAATTACGTAGATAAAAGTGTGTGGATTCGAGAAATATATGGTTTGTGGGGGTTGTTTTGTGGTGAAAAATTGCAGACTGTTCAAATTCAGATTTGGCTGAATATTTTTGCTGTTTCTGAGCCATTGTGCATTGTTTCACTTCGTGGCTTTTGGCTTCCACGTCCACATGTGTAACCACACATATGGCATACCGTTTGATTCAGAACATTTGGGAGATTGATATTTAGTAACTTTTTTTACATTCCATGAGGTTTTGGCATGATTTCTACCTTTTGAAGCTGTTTTTTGTTAATTTTTTCAGACAAATGCGAACTTCTACGAAGAACTGCGCCCACGCCATTGATGGTATGAATGAACAAACTACAGTTTTACATAGCTGAATGTGTTTAGATTTCAGGAATATATAGTTTGTGGGGGTTATTTCTAAGTTACGGGGGTGTTTTGTGGAAAAAACTGCAGACTGTCCAAATTCGGAGTTGGCTAAATATTTTTGCTGTTTCTGAGCCATCGTGCATTGTCTCACTTTGTGGTTTTTTGCTTCCACGTCCGCGTGTGTAACCACACATATGGCATACCGTTTGATTCAGGACATTTGGGAGATTGATATTTAGTAACTTTTTTTTTACATTCCATGAGTTTTGGCATGATTTCTATTCCTTTTTGAAGTTTTTTTTTTTGTTCTTTGTCAGACAAATGCAAACTTCTACGAAGACTGCGCCCACACACATTGATGTATGATAAACAAACTACTGCCTTACATAGCTGGAGGTGTGTAAATTCAGGAATATATAGTTTGTGGGGTTATTTCTAAGTTACGGGGGTGTTTTGTGGAAAAAACTGCAGACTGTCCAAATTCAGAGTTGGCTAAATATTTTTGCTGTTTCTGAGCCATCGTGCATTGTCCTACTTGTGCCTTATCCCTTCCCCGTCCACTGTGTGACCACACATATGGCTAACCGTTTTTGATTCAGACATTTGGGAGATTGAATTTAGTAACTTTTTTTTAGATTCCAAGAGGTTTTGGCATGATTTCTACCTTTGGAAGTTGTTTTTGTTCATTTTTCAGACAAATGCGAACTTCTTCACGAAGAACTGCGCCCACACCATTGATGGTATGAATGAACAAACTACTGCGTTACATAGCTGGAGGTGTTTAAATTTCAGGATATATAGTTTGTGGGGGTTTTTTCTAAGTTACAGGGGTGTTTTGTGAAAAAAAACTGCAGACTGTCCAATTCGGAGTTGGCTAATATTTTCACTGTTTCTGAGCCTCGTGCATTGTCTCACTTTGTGGCTTTTTTCGCTTCCACGTCCGCGTGTGTAACCACACATATGGCATACCGTTTGATCAGGACATTTGGGAGATTGATATTTAGTAACTTTTTTTTCATTCCATGATGTTTTGCATGATTTCTACCTTTGAAGTTGTTTTTTTGTTATATCTGTTGTTCAATTAGATCAACTGGACTTGAAATGTAGTTCTGAAGACGTTTCCCTAGTCATCCGACTGGCTTTCTCAATTCAGAATGACTTGTACAAGAATCGTGGCAATTATGTACCCTGGAAAATCACCATTAGCATATCACACCCGGTGTTAAGGGTGTCATTAGTAGTGGCTAAGAGGTGTTATAGGAACGCCCCGATAAGGTGTTAAAACAGCATTGTACATGGCAGACAGTTGGTGTCGAACCCCCCCACCTCTATTAGGCTTGGTTTCTTTATTTCACATAAATGGCCTCCTTAACACCTCCTTGAACCAGTCACGTTCCTTCGCCAGTTATGTTAACATTACAATCTTCAAAGTATGTCCTTATCCTTAAGATGCAGATACACGGCTGATTCCTGACCAGGGAATTGGCTCTTCTGTGCTGGGCCATACGTTGATGCAGTTGCGTTTTGGTCTCCCCCACATACAAATCAGAGCATTCTTCACTGCACTGCACCGCAATATGATGTCGCTTTTCTTTGTGTTTTGTATATGGGACATCCATTTTCACCTATTGTGGCCAACCTTTACATGGAGGAGGTAGAAACACAGCGCTTATACCTTAAGGGCATAGCACCCGCCACTGGTTCAGATATGTTGATGACACCTGGGTTAAAATCCACCAGAAGGAAGTACAAGCTTTCACAGAACACATAATGCGGTGGACCAAAACTTAAATTCACAAAAGAGGTACAAAACAACAAACTGGCTTCTACTGCTTGGTAGAAGTTAGGAAAATGGTAACTGGAAGTAGAGGTTTACAGAAAACCAACACACACAGATCAGTATTTGTTGTTTGACTCCCACCCCCTTTAGATCCACAAGCTGGGGGTCATCAGAACCCTGCAACACAGCCGAGAACCTCCCCACTAGCACAGAGGCGAAGGCTAAGAAATGAAACATCTCAGAGGAGCCCTTAAAACTTGTGGATATCCAGCTGGGCCTTTGTCAAAGAGTAGAAGGAAAGAAAAGACACAAATACCAACAGTGAAGGGAAAGCAAGACAAGGAAGAACATGGTCATCCCATATGTAGCAGGGGTCTCCGAGAAATTAAGAGAATTTTCAAAAAACATCGTTTCCCTTCTGCTTAAACCGAACAACACACTGAGGCAGCAATGGTACTCCAAAAGACCCAATACCAAACACACAAGAAAGCGACATCATATATGCGGTGCAGTGCAGAGAAGAATGCTCTGATTTGATGTGGGGGGAGACCAAACAGCAACTGCATCAACCGTATGGCTCAGCACAGAAGAGCCAATTCCTCGGGTCAGAATCAGCCGTGTATCTGCATCTTAAGGATAAAGGACATACCTTTGAAGATTGTAATGTTAACATACTGGCGAAGAACGTGACTGGTTCAAGAGAGTGTTAAGGAGGCCATTTTGTGAAAAAAAGAACCAGGCCTAAAGTAGAGGTGGGGGGGTTTACGTGACTTCCAACGCTGCCATACAATGCTTATGAGGTGTGGTACAAAACTGCTGCTTAAGCGTAAAACCTTAATCTGGGTGTCCTGTGATCGCAAAACTTTAGCACACATCAATCACCCAACACGTGGAGCAGGGACAGGCAAATGCCACAGATCTTGACAAATCATTCTGAATTGAGAAAACCAGGCATACTAGCGAAACGTCTTCAAGAACCCATTTCAAGTCCGTTGATCAATTGAATACAACAGATATACCATGACCTGATGAATGAGAACTTCACAAGCTTTTTGTTCATTTTTTTCAGACAAATGCGAACTTCTACGAAGAAATGCGCCACACACCATTGATGTATGAATGACAAACTACAGTGTTTATTGGATCTAATGTGTTTTAGATTTCAGAAAATATAGTTTGTGGGGGTTATTTCTAAGTTACGGGGGTGTTTTTGTGAAAAAAACTGCAGACTGTCCAAATTCGGAGTTGGCTAAATATTTTCGCTGTTTCTGAGCCATCGTGCATTGTCTCACTTCGTGGTTTTTTGCTTCCCACGTCCGCGTGTGTAACCACACATATGGCATACCGTTTGATTCAGGACATTTGTGGAGATTGATTTTAGTAACATTTTTTTTGAATTCCATGAGGTTTTGGCATGTGATGTATCAGTAAGTCTGATTTGAGGTAGTTTGTTGCATTTAACGAAGTTGCAGACAATGCGAACTTCTTAAAGAACTGGCCCACATCCATTGTATGTTTATCAGAACGGAAACAACACAGCGTTACTAGCTAAGGTGTGTAATTCAGGAATATATACGAATGAGCTTGTGGGGGTTATTGATCAAGTAAACCGTACATATAAGGGGGTGGTCTAAATATAATTGGTGGAAAAAAAACTGCAGACTGTCCAAATTGCGGAATTGGCTAAATATTTTCGCTTTGGGGGGTATTTCTGAGTTGGGGGGGTGTTTTGTGAAAAACTGCAGACTGTTCAAATACAAAACTGGCTACTTTTTTTTTTGCTGCTACTGACATTTGCACTGGTGCCGGCGGTCGTTGGTTAGTTGTGCCATGTCTCTGGGTACACCCATGGAGGATGGCATACCGTGTTTATTGTGTGAGGGTGTTAGGCTTTCATATGGTTGAGATGTGTTTGTGAACTTTCCTCCACAGTTTTTAGCTGTAGAAATTCGCATTTGATTTTGTCTCTGGTGTTTACAGTTGGTGGGAGCGAGAAATGTGAGAAAATAAACTACAATTGGACAAAGAGTGCGTTCCAGGTATCTGCATTTGATCAGAACTAACCTCACTCATAAAATCTTGTGGGGTGTAGTTTCTAAAAATCTCATTGTGGGCATATGTTTGGAGTTGGGATATTTGTTGATTAACTTGTACAGTAGTGGTAGACAGGTAATTTGGGTATAATATTCTTGAAGGTGCAGTGAGTTTGGGGATGTCTCCGACAGGAAAAGGGGTGGGACCTACATAGCTGGTATCGTTGTACTCAGATATCAGAGCTTTTGGAAACAGTAAATTTTGTGTGTAACCTTAGATAACTAAAGTAAAAATGGGAAAAAAATTCATGAAAATTTGCAAATTTTTTATTTTTTTCATATTTTACCCATATTCCAGAAAAATTTCCAGAAAAGTTACAAAATTCTGTTACCATGTTAAAGTAGACTTTGTGCTGAAAAAACAATGTTAATATTCCTGATTTACTGCAAGGTTTCCTACTGTAAAATTAGTCTAAAGCAATTAGGGCAAAATCCTGAAATTCTTCTGGCAGTTACGCAAAAAAAAAATAAATGAATTCTCCTGGCAGTGTGAAGGGTTAATATATTTGTATAATCAATTACAAACAACACAAACTTAATGTCAACTAGCCATAATTTGTCTGCACAGTCATCTCCTTCCATTCCCCTTACTATTTAGCTGCCCATCTCTGAACATTTTCTATTTCCACAGTCTCTGAACATTTTCTATTTCCAGTGTCCTTTTTAGATACAGGATTATAAAACCACTGTTTATTCCAATGAGGCCTTACCAATGATTGAATAAGGGAGTGTAATATTTTTCTTCTTTGAATCTATACCCCTATATATACAAGAGAATATCCTGCTGTTCTACTAGCTGTTGCTGCTTGGCACTGGTAAGCCACATTTACAGCTAATTCTGTTGTCTCACAGCACTGTTGCCCCTTTTGGAGCATAAGCAGCACATCTCATCTCATCCGCCACTTTGCTGCCCTATTGACAACCTGTCTAGAGCTGCCTGCAACATTGTACATCATCTGCATAAATGAACAGGGAGTCAATAAAAGTTCTTAACATTAAAATGGTGCTTATTCGCCCTAACCAATCAGATGTTAGCGTGAAATGTTAAATTAGATCTGATTGGTTGGACAAAATTAGTACTTTTTTATTGATTCTCCCTGTAATGTTTAATTAAACACTTTTCAATGAATAGTTAAACTGCTGTGAAATGCTAAACTCTCTCTCCATAGGTCAGTTATGGGGCTATGATCCAGTCTTTGATGACAAATTATTTTCCCACAATTTTTCCGTACAGTGCCCAGTGAAACATTCTCTGTATGGAGCCATCGTTGAAGTCCTTAGTACTTTCAGTGGAGCTGGGTTGGCATTGTCACTGATCCAATGAAAATTCTGTGACATCAGCAACTCAATCAAAAATGAAATAATAATGAGTGGTTTTTGTGTAGAATTCTTTATAGTTGCCAATGGAGGATTTGAGTTTAGGAAGTATAATAATATTCACTGCAAATGTAATAATTATATTCACATGATGGATGACGTTTTTATTCAACTAAAACAAAAAATTTTGTAAACCTTAAAACAAACTAATAATAAGTTTTGATGAAATAAAGCTATCAAATATCAATTTAATGTAAAATCGCTAAATTCCTTAAATGTGTTCCCTATTGCTGACCGTGCAAAATGAAGATATTCCGGGCCTAACAGATTTCATCCAGTCTGCAAGTGATTTTATCTTGAAATAATTTTAAAATTCCTGAATACGTTCCATTTTTATATATCCTGGAAATTCTACTGTCTATAATGAGACAGAACAAGCTATCCTATATCCTTTGATAAACTGAAGGATCTCAATAATCCTTACAGTGTTTACACAGCTGTATATGGAATAGCACACGCTCTGCATGATTTACTGATTGGACAAAATATTGAGAAGGGAAACAGCTACACAGCAAACAACTTTAGCTCTTTCAGGTAATGTTAAAAATCAATACGGTATATACTCGAATATAAGTCAATCCGAGTATAAGCCGAGGTCCTATTTTTACCTGAAAAATTAGTAAACATAATTGACTCAGTATAAGTTGAGGGTAGAAATTATGATCACCACTGCCTCTGATTCTATATTATTTGAGGCTTAAGTTGCCCTTTAAAAGGACAGCAGAATTCCATAACAGTAGTCCATACAGTAATACCCAATCCAGTATATTACTTTAGGGACTACTGTATGGAATTATTCTGTCCATTTAAAGGGAACTAAAGCCTCAAAACATACAGATCAGAAGGCAATCTTTAACAATAGATACATCATCTGATTCTTTATAGTTTAAAGCATTAGTTGCCCTTTAAAAATAAGAGTAATCACACCAGTAACCTCCAATTCCTGTGCCATCCAGATGTTTGGAAACTACACTCCCAGCATGCTTTACTTGCTGGGAGTTGAGTTCCCTAACATCTGCAGTGGCAAGCACTACACTCCTCCAGACCTTCCAGTTCAGTTGACTTGCCTTGTGTAGTCTGCTGAATAGCTGCTCCTGGTGTTGTCCATCTGGATTTCTGGAACCATAATAATGGCAGCCGTATGTCAGGTCCATAACCACCACCTTCCAACAAGGCCCTCTGACCTGGGTTTCTCTCTCTCACCAGAGAGGGGCTCTGGCTATGCTATTTTATCAAAACTTCGTGCTGCCCTAAGTCCAGTAATCAGCCGGCCGCTTTACCCGCATTAACTCCTCTGGTGGGTGGCGTCATTACTCTGTGCCGTCTCTTCCCGGCGCCGAGTAGTGACGTCACCTACCAGAGCATTTGACGCGGAAAGCAAGCGGCCAGCAATTACTGGACTGCAACTGTTGTGACTCGAGTATAAGTCGAGGTACGATTTTTAGGCCTAAAAACCACTAATACTCCGTATATGGTAACTTTGCTTTGTTTTTTTTCTCTCTCTTTATCACCCCATCTATGGCCTTGATTCCCAAAGAAACATGGACTCCTCTGGTCCAAGACCTGAAAATAATAAAAAAAAAGCAAATTATTTAAATAGGATTCCTATTTTCTATATTGGTTTTGGATTTTTCAAAGTTGTTGGAAGCCTTGAAAGCTACACATATAACAAATATAAAAAGAAACAATATAATCCCCCCCCTCCTCATTGTAGTGCACACATAGTGCACCGATTATAACTTTCTGGAAGTAGGTTCCACTCTCCTAGTTCACTTCCCCCAACTCTGAACCTGCTCAATTATACAAGTTGACTTCTGAATCACTTGCACGATTGATCAGTCTTGTGAAGGATGTAAAGAAGGAGGAGGAGTCGTGGCAGCCACAGTGGTACGGCAGACGCGAACAGAGTGAGAAGAAATGCAAAAATTGTGAGCCTAAAGGGGGGGCCAAGGGGGGGGGGAGTGTGGGGGAAATGAGGGGGAAGGGTGTTTAGAGTAAGGAAATGATTGGGGGACAGGTCATTGCACAGAGGCCAGGAATATTCTTTAATGAGGGGGGGGATTTGAAAGGAAAACCACTGTGTTATAAAGTTTAAATAAAAACAGTTAAAACTGAAAAGTACCTGGGACAGGGATATAGGACTGGTAATTCTACTACCTCCCAATATTTTTTCTGTGAGGAGCACCAGCCCAAAAAAAACGGATTCTGCCGTCTTCCTCCTGGCTTCAGCACTATCTTTAATACAGGAATAGTCCGGACTAACCTGGCAAAAGAAACCTGTGGTGCTGCAGCTCCTCAACAAAAAGATATTGTGAGGTAGGAATAGTGTAGATATCCTTTAAAGGATAACTGTATTGCCTCAAGTATTTTTTTAAAAATTACTTTTAAAACGAGTTAAAGGTATGCAGCCCTCCCCATACATTATTTTCTGATTTTGAGTCTCTCCTGACTTCAACTAGCCTCAATTAGCCCGGCTGTGAAGGGGGGGGCATAATGACTCTGTCTTCCACAACTGTCACTCAGAGCTAGCATGCGAGAAAAACTCCTCCACCCACCCTTCATCAGCTTGATTAGTGCTGTATCCTAGCAACCAGACATTTCAAGTTTGTAAACCGGCAGAGAGAGAGAGAGGTTGTAACAGACATTCCCACCAGCGAAGATAATTGATAAGTTAATCATGGCTCTGGCATCTAGGAGGTGGGCTTCTGGCACTCATCTTTGCTGTGTGAATTCTAAGGGAGGGCAGCATGGCTGTAATGTAGTAAGTGATTTCTGCTGCTGGAAGTGTGGACATGTAATGGGGGAGATGTTTTTTTTTTTGGATATTGTTGTCCTTTAATAGATAATGCACCCCCTACAAAAAAGTATTCAGATATTAGAAGTCATCTTGGAGTTCATGCCCCTTTGCAAAAGCTCTCAGCCTTTCAGAACTCCTCGTGACTTCTAATATCCCTAGAATTAACAGAAGGGGGTGCATTAGCTACTATATAAAGACTGTATTAACAACAATCTATTATTTAAAGGGTATGTCCACCCAAAAATAACTTTTTATATTTTCTTTATATAATAGCACCAACCTCAAACGCCATGTTCATTTTTCCTCAAAATCATTTGCTTTGCCCGATATTTATGAGATATTATCAGGCTGCACTTCCTCCTCCACTTCCACTTTAGATGACCCCGGCTGCAGCTTAGAAAAAAAAAAAAAATCTTGCCTGTGTTTTGTGTGTCTCTCCTCTATCTCTCTCTCTGGGCTGGCTGGCTGCAGCTGTTGATCCTGGATTTCTTCAGTACACATAACTTTACAGCTGTGATTGGTTGAGAGGGAAAATCCAGGGGTCAGACCATTACTGATGCAACTTCCTCTGTTCTCATGCTGGATGCTAACAGACATGCTCAAAACATGAAAGAACAGAGAACAGTTATTGTACCTGTCTCGGTTCATCACTGTATTGGTCCATGCTGCAGGTTTAAGCCAGCTACAAGGTCTGTAACTTTTGAACCACTGGACCGATTTACATGCTGTAAAGTTTGGAGCACTTATTTGGGCCAAATAAATATAAAAGTTAGTTTTGGGGTGGACTTGCCCTTTAACCTATGTATGAAATTTGTATTTATATATTATTATTTTTTGTATATTTATATTATTTTTGTTATTATATTTTGTATAATTTTTTTTATCTGTATAATTGCTTGCACTGTATGTCTTTTATATTGTTTATCTGTATGATTGTTATGCTATACATACTACTACATACATACATACATATCTATCGATATACCTAACTAGCTATAAAGTTACACCTGCAGATTAGCCATACCCAGTTTTTATTTATAACACTGCATAGAAATACTTGCAATCACATTGGGAGCTCTCACAGGATCAACAGTGAACGTAATCTGCCACATGTACCTCCATTTCTGGTCCACCATCCGGTATAATTCAGTTAAACAAAAAGAAAACGAGGATAGCACGATACTGATTATAAGAGTATACATATATAGAAGGTATAGATTATTACTAAACAAAACATGGACATAGGTGAGACATGGGCTGACTTCAGCTTCCTTAGCAGCCATGAGTCTGCATAGGCAATTGCAGTCAAAACTATTCCCATTTTTGTGCTTGAGTTTTTGTGAATTCTACCGACTAGCCCAGATATTGTATTACATATATCCACCATAATGTACTTAATAATGTTTACTAACACTTTTTATACATTATTTCATCTTTGTTTTTATTGTTCTATGCAGTATCATCTGAACGGTTACATGCGTAAAGTTTTGTTTAAAGACATGAAAGGCAATGATTTTGTTCTTTGATGATAAAGGGAAGGTTCCTGGTTACTTGACATCCAGAACTATATAAAATCCCCCAATAATACTTACAAGTTTATCAAGGTTGGGAGGTTTCATTCATCCGCTCCAGAAAAACTGAAAATAGTGTGTGGATAAAATCGATTGGCCTCCGCATTTTGCTCAGGTAAAATAAACGTTTAAAGGAGAACTAAACCCAATTTTTTACTCCAGAATCTGAAAAACACCCCCTAAAAACCCAATACACTATAAAATCCCACCTCAGTAAATTGTATTAAAGTAAATGTAAGCCTGTTAAGACTGGATGAAGTATCTGTGTGTATATGCAGTGTCAGACCAACACCTCCTGACCCCATGTCACATGCTTCCTTGCTTTATCTGTCCTGTAAAAGGATTGGCTAGAGATTATTATGGGTGTGACCAACTGTAACAAGTTTCTGCCATAGCTAAGGACTGAGCATGTGCAGACATAATGGTCGTTGACAAATTGTGTGATACTGAAACTGTAATTAAAGCCACATATTTTCCAATGCCCGTTAAAATAGAGGTAAGACACAGATTACTAGTTTTATATCAAGTGTGTTCTGCCTTCTTGTTCAGTGTTGTTCTGTGGCTTTAGTTGTCCTTTAACATTTCTTCTGTTTTTACCTGTGATGATTCACGTTTCCTATTGGGTTTATGGAAGTTATTAACTTAAGCAACATTATTGAAAACACTGTGAAATTACATTTATACATTTATACTATGGCATGTAATATAACTCATGTTATCAGTTTTGGGTATGTTATCAATATGGTGATGTGGGTGGTTCCACTGATTGTTTGGATCATTCCTCAGTTTGGCATATCCTGTTTTGTTGAGAAGCTCAATAGGGTAACTGTGGTCTCCATACAAGTGTTCTCTATTAAAAGAGCTCATACCTTTTAAACAAGTCTGGGGTTATGTCTCTAGCTTCTCTGGTCTGAAGTTATGGCTGAAATTTACACTGAGGACAGTCAGAATAAACAAGGATGTGTGACAGCCACATGATGAGCAGTGTAAGAAGCCCCGCCATACAAATAACAATCTTTTTTCTGAAGCAATTTAAAGACAAGTTAAAGCAGTAGGCTACAACTGGGCATGCTCGCGTATCTCATGGGTCAGAGTAATGGTGCTTGGGATGTCACAGTGCTATTATTTGAAAAGACCAACCTTTATACGTGCTATAGTTTTGGATAGTTGCAGCTAGAAGCATGATGCTGGAACCATTTTAAGGTAGGAATGTCCTCTTTAATAAAGGCCACTTGTATGGAGACCACAGTTACCCTCTCAACCTCCGTTGTTGTTTTTCTTGGGTAGCAGCCATCAGTCACACCCATAAAGTTAAGGTGGTCGGTGGTGCATTACAATCTGCCTGCTCTGTGGCTGTGCAAGCTCATAAAGAGCTAATAAGATGTAGGAGCGTTGTAAAAACTTCTAGATGGTAGCAGGCATGGGCAAGATCAGATATAAAGACTGAAAACATTGTATTCTGATACTGCCTGCCAGTGATGACAAAGGAGCGATATAGTGCAGTATTTGAAATACTGGCCAGTATCAGTATTTTTGATTGCAGCAACAATTGTTGGTGAGTCAAAAAATACCCATAAATATTTTTTTCAACTGTGGTAAAGGATTGCTATCATCATTACTGATAGCAATCATTTATAAATACTAGCCTTTATTCTTTTTTTTGAGGCAGGAATTGGCCTTTAATATTGCCCGGCCTTCTGCTTGCACAGAGAGGCAGCCAATCCACAGATCGCTGCCTGCCGTTCAGAATGCCGGAGGAAGAGGGAAGGTAAGTAAAGATTGGGGGACTTTCTTATAAATATTTTATTGCGGTTGGGGCTGGGGGAACTATCCCTACTATCTGAGAAAGGGTTTTTACACAAGGGGAGGGAGAAGAAAACGGGAGGGAGGGGGGGGGGGGAGGAGTGAAGGGCTGCTCTGAAGCTAAAACCTCTGAGGACAGCTCAGAGGTGGAAACAATTTCACTGTGGCCAGCCGCCTGGTGGACAGTTTTTTTTTAACTTTGGGGGGACATTACAGGAGAACCATCTGGAGCTGGAATGTAAGGTAAGGATTTTATACACTACAGAGTGGGGCCAGTAGTTGGGTTAAATTTAGTTTGGGAGTTTTGGGGGTGGACATGCCCTTTAACAGGAAATTACAAAATAGAAATAGTTTGTTCCTCGTCCAAGGTCACAAACTTAATAGGCAGTCAAGAAATAACAAGGATATTCTACAAAAGAATGTCTTAGTTGTCTGGTCTAATTCTTATTTAAAGTCTGTTCGGATGGAAACTTGTTTTGGACAGCAGCAACTTTTTAGGCTGTGGATGTGCATTTCTTTTCGTAGCTGGTTTCAGCTGTCCTGTTTTTACATTAACCTGGTGTCTTCATCATCATCTTTCCTTCAAAACCATCTTTCCAGACAAATTCAACTCTCTCCCCGCCAACTCTCTCACCCACCAACTCTCTTACTACATATATACCCATTTTATACAATATATACCCATTTTATACAATTATACCCATTTTATACAGTATATACCCATTTAATAACTAATAGCCATTTTATACAAATATACCACCTATTTTGTACCGTATATAACAATTTTAATACAGTATAATACTTATTTTGTACAGTATATACCCTTTTATACAGTGTATACCCATTTTATACAGTGTATACCCATTTTATACAGTATACCCATTTTATACGTGTATACATTAACGTGTATACACCATTTTATACGTGTATACCCATTTTATACAGTGTATACCCCATTTTTACAGTAGATACCCATTTTATACAGTATTAACCCATTTATACAGTGTTACTATCAGTATACCCATTTTATACAGTATTACCCATTTTGTACAGTATATACCCATTTTATAATACGTGTATACCCATTTTATACAGTGTATACCCATTTTATACAGTATTAACCCATTTATACGTGTATACCCATTTATACAGTATATACCCATTTTATATCAGTATACCCATTTTAATACAGTATATACCCATTTTGGTAGTACGTTTTACTATAACCTATTAGCATATTTGTTTCTAGTTTTTGCCCTATATGAATTGCACTGACATTTCTTATCGTGCAAGAATGACTACACAGGTGCATTCTTTACTTACAAACTGTCATTAATTATAGAAAATAGAATTTTCAAAAATTATACCTTTAATACAGCGATATTCCATTGCTCTCAAAACTTTTCAGATTTTAAATCTGGGCTGTAGATTCTGAGAAATCATCATTTTATCACAGCATTTACAGAGAAAGACCTGTCACTCCAGGACAGAGATTGTAATATGTACCTTTAATGACCTCTTACTAGGATCTTTAGCTGCCTGCCAGCACGCTCTGATTTGTATGTGGGGGAGACCAAACAGCAACTGCATCAACGTATGGCCCAGCACAGAAGAGCCAATTCCTCGGGTCAGGAATCAGCCGTGTATCTGCATCTTAAGGATAAAGGACATACCTTTGAAGATTGTAATGTTAACATACTGGCGAAGGAACGTGACTGGTTCAAGAGAGGTGTTAAGGAGGCCATTTATGTGAAAATAAAGAAACCAAGCCTAAATAGAGGTGGGGGGGTTCGACACCAACTGTCTGCCATGTACAATGCTGTTTTAACACCTTACTCTGGGCGTTCCTATAACACCTCTTAGCCACTATCTAATCACAAAACAACAAACATCAACAAAACAAAAAAAAAATAAATCACAAAACAACAACAACTCACAAAAAATTCACACCCTTAACACCACCTTGGTGTGATATGCTAATTGGGATTTTCCAGGGTACATAATTGCCACAGATTCTTGTACAAATCATTCTGAATTGAGAAAGCCAGTCGGATGACTAGCGAAACGTCTTCAAGAACTACATTTCAAGTCCAGTTGATCTAATTGAATACAACAGATATACCATGACCTGGATGAATGAGAACCTTCACAAGCTTTTTTGTTCATTTTTTCAGACAAATGCGAACTTCTACGAAGAAATGCGCCCACACCATTGATGGTATGAATGAACAAACTACAGTGTTATATAGCTGAATGTGTTTAGATTTCAGGAATATATAGTTTGTGGGGGTTATTTCTAAGTTACGGGGGTGTTTTGTGAAAAAAACTGCAGACTGTCCAAATTCGGAGTTGGCTAAATATTTTCGCTGTTTCTGAGCCATCGTGCATTGTCTCACTTCGTGGTTTTTTGCTTCCACGTCCGCGTGTGTAACCACACATATGGCATACCGTTTGATTCAGGACATTTGGGAGATTGATATTTAGTAACTTTTTTTTACATTCCATGAGGTTTTGGCATGATTTCTACCTTTTGAAGTTGTTTTTTGTTCATTTTTTCAGACAAATGCGAACTTCTACGAAGAACTGCGCCCACACCATTGATGTTATGAATGAACGAACTACAGCGTTACATAGCTGAAGGTGTGTAGATTTCAGGAATATATAGTTTGTGGGGGTTATTTCTAAGTTATGGGGGTGTTTTGTGGAAAAAACTGCAGACTGTCCAAATTCGGAATTGGCTAAATATTTTCGCTGTGGGGGGTATTTCTGAGTTGGGGGGGTGTTTTGTGGAAAAACTGCAGACTGTTCAAATACAAAACTGGCTACTTTTTTTTTGCTGCTACTGACATTTGGCACTGGTCACGCTCTGGGTTAGTTGGTAGCCATGTCTCTGGGTACACCCATGAATGTGGCATACCGTTTTATTTGTGAGGGGTTAGGCTTTCATATTTGAGATGTGTTTGAACTTTCCTCCACAGTTTTTAGCTGAAATTCGCATTTGATTTTGTCTCTGATTTTACAGTTGAGGAAAAAAAGGAAAATGTGAGAAATTAACTTACAATTGGACGAAGAGCTGCGTCCAGGTATCTGCATTTTGATCAGAACTAACCTCACTCATAAAATCTTGTGGGTTTGTAGTTTCTAAAAATATCTCACTTGTGGGGGTATTTTAGTTAATTTGGTAGATATTCTATGTTAACTGTCAGTAGTGGTTATACATTTTAATTTGGTGTAATATTCTTGAAGGTGCAGTTTTAGTTTGGGGAGGTCTCCTGTACAGGAAAAGTGGGGTACCTACATATATCTGGTATCATTGTACTCGGGAGTATCAGAGCTTTTAGAAACAGTAAGATTTTTGTGTGTAACCTTAAGATAACTATAAGTAAAAATGGGAAAAATTCATGAAAATTTGCACATTTTTTATTTTTTTACATATTTTACCCATAATTCCAGTAAAATTTCCAGAAAAGTTACAAAATTCTGTTACCATGTTAAAGTACACTTTGTGCTGAAAAAAACAATGTATAATATTCCTGATTTACTGCAAGGTTTCCTACTGTAAAATTAGTCTAAAGCAATTAAGGGCAAAATCCTGAAAATTCTTCTGGCAGTTAACGCAAAAAAAAAATAAATGAAATTCTCCTGGCAGTGAAAGGGTTAATATATTTGTATAATCATATTACAACACAACACAAACTTAAGTTCAACTAGCCATAATTTGTCTGCACAGTCATTCTCTTCCATTCCCCTTACTAATTTAGCTGCCCATCTCTGAACATTTTCTATTTCCACAGTCTCTGAACATTTTCTATTTCCAGTGTCCTTTTTAGATACAGGATTATAAAACCACTGTTTATTCCAAATGAGGCCTTACCAATGATGTGAAATAAGGGAGTGTAATATTTTTCTTCTTTGAATCTATACCCCTATATATACAAGAGAATATCCTGCTGGTTCTAGCTGTTGCTGCTTGGCACTGTAAGCCACATTTACAGCTAAGTCTGTTGTCTACAAGCACTGTTGGCCCCTTTTGGAGCATAAGCAGCACATCTCATCTCATCCGCCACTTTGCTGCCCATATTGACAACCTGTCTAGAGCTGCCTGCAACAATTGTACATCATCTGCATAAATGAACAGGGAGATTCAATAAAAGTTCTTAACATTAAAAATGGTGCTTATTTCGCCCTAACCAATCAGATGTTAGCGTTGAAATGTTAAATTAGATCTGATTGGTTGGGACAAAATTAGTACTTTTTTTATTGATTCTCCCTGTAAATGTTTAATTAAAACACTTTTCAATGAATAGTAAACTGCTGTGAAATGCTAAACTCTCTCTCCATAGGTCAGTTATGGGGCTATGGATCCAGTCTTTGATGACAAGATTATTTTCCCACAATTTTTCCGTACAGTGCCCAGTGAACATTCTCTGTATGGAGCCATCGTTGAAGTCCTTAAGTACTTTCAGTGGAGCTGGGTTGGCATTGTCACTGATCCAAGTGAAAATTCTGTGACATCAGCAACTCAAGTCAAAAATGAAATAATAATGAGTGGTTTTTGTGTAGAATTCTTTATAGTTGCCAATGGAGGATTTGAGTTAAGGAAGATAAATAAATACACTGCAAATGTAATAATTATATTCAGCATGATGGATGACGTTTTTATTCAACTAAAACAAAGAAATTTTGTAAACCTTAATAACAAACTAATAATAAGTTTTGATGAAATAAAGCTAATCAAATATCAATTTAATGTAAAATCGCTAAATTCCTTAAATGGTTCCCTATTGCTGACCGTGCAAAATGAAGATATTCCGGGCCTAACAGATTTCATCCAGTCTGCAAGTGATTTTATACTTGAAAATAATTTTAAAATTCCTGAATACGTTCCATTTTTATATATCCTGGGAAATTCTACTGTCTATAATGAGACAGAACAAGCTTATCCTATATCCTTTGATAAACTGAAGGATCTCATAAATCCTTACAGTGTTTACACAGCTGTATATGGAATAGCACACGCTCTGCATGATTTACTGATTGGACAAAATATTGAGAAGGGAAACAGGCTACAGCAAAACAACTTTAGCTCTTTGCAGGTAATGTTAAAAATCAATACTGTATATACTCGAATATAAGTCAATCCGAGTATAAGCCGAGGTACCTATTTTTACCTGAAAAATTAGTAAAACATAATTGACTCGAGTATAAGTTGAGGGTAGAAATTATGATCACCACTGCCTTCTGATTCTATATTTATTTGAGGCTTAAGTTGCCCTTTAAAAGGACAGCAGAATTCCAATACAGTAGTCCCATACAGTAATAACCCAATCCAGTATGGATATTACTTTATGGGACTACTGTATGGGAATTATTCTGTCCATTTAAAGGGCAACTAAAGCCTCAAAACAATACAGAATCAGAAGGCAATCTTTAACAATAGATACCATCATCCTGATTCTGTATAGTTTTAAAGCATTAGTTGCCCTTTAAATAAAGAGTAATCACACACAGTAACCTCCAATTCCTTGCCACTCCAGATGTTTGGAAACTACAACTCCCAGCATGCTTTACTTGCTGGGAGTTGTAGTTCCCTAACATCTGCAGTGGCAAGCACTACACTCCCTCCAGAGCCCTTCCAGTTCAGTTGACTTGCCTTTGTGTAGTCTGCAATAAGGCTGCTCCTGGTGTTGCCATCTGGATTTCTGGAACCATAAATATGGCAGCCGATTGTCAGGTCCATAACCACCACCTTCCAACAAGGCCCTCTGACCTGGGTTTCTCCTCTCACCAGAGAGGGGCTCTGGCTATGCTATTTTATCAAAACTTCTGCTGCCCTAAGTCCAGTAATCGGCCGGCCGCTTGTACCCGCATTAACTCCTCTGGTGGGTGGCGTCATTACTCTGTGCCGGTCTCTTCCCGGCGCCGAGTAGTGACGTCACCTACCAGAGCAGTTGACGCGGAAGCAAGCGGCCAGGCAATTACTGGACTGCAACTGTGTGTGACTCGAGTATAAGTCGAGGTACGATTTTTAGGCCTAAAAACCACTAATACTCCAGTATATACGGTAACTTTGCTTTGTTTTTTTTCTCTCTCTTTATCACCCCATCTATGGCCTTGATTCCCAAAGAATACAATGGACTCCTCTGGTCCAAGACCTGAAAATAATAAAAAAAAGCAAATTATTTTAAATAGGATTCCTATTTTCTATATTGGTTTTGGATTTTTCAAAGTTGTTGGAAGGCCTTGAACAGCCTACACATATCTAAATATAAAAAGAAACAATATAATCCCCCCCCTCCTCATTGTAGTGCACACATAAGTGCACCGATTATAACTTTCTGGAAGTAGGTTCCACTCTCCTAGTTCACTTCCCCCAACTCTGAACCTGCTCAATTATACAAGTGACTTCTGAATCACTTGCACGATTGATCAGTCTTGTGAAGGATGTAAAAGAAGGAGGAGGAGTCGTGGCAGCCACAGTGGTACGGCAGACGCGGAACAGAGTGAGAAGAAATGCAAAAATTGTGAGCCTAAAGGGGGGGGGGAGAGGGGGGGGGGGAGTGTGGGGGAAATGAGGGGGAAGGGGGTTAGAGTAAGGAAATGATATGGGGGACAGGTCATTGCACAGAGGCCAGGAATATTCTTTAATGAGGGGGGGGATTTGAAAGGAAAACCACTGTGTGTATAAAGTTTAAATAAAAAACAGTTAAACTGAAAAGTACCTGGGACAGGGATATAGGACTGGTAATTCCTACCTCCCAATATTGTTTCTGTGAGGAGCACCAGCCCAAAAAAACGGATTCTGCCGTCTTCCTCCTGGCTTCAGCACTATCTTTAATACAGGAATAGTCCAGGACTAACCTGGCAAAAGAAACCTGTTGGTGCTGCAGCTCCTCAACAAAAAGATATTGTGAGGTAGGAATAGTGTAGATATCCTTTAAAGGATAACTGTATTGCCTCAATGTATTTTTTTTAAAAATTACTTTAAAACGAGTTAAGGTATGCAGCCCTCCCCATACATTATTTTCCTGATTTTGAGTCTCTCTCTGACTTCAACTAGCCTTCAATTAGCCCGGCTGTGAAGGGGGCATAATGACTCTGTCTTCCACTAACTGTCACTCAGAGCTAGCATGCGAGAAAACACTCCTCCACCCACCCTTCATCAGCTTGATTATGTAGGCTGTATCCTAGCAACCAGACATTTCAAGTTTGTTAAACCGGCAGAGGAGGAGGAGAGAGGTTGTAACAGACATTCCCACCAGCGAAAGATAAGTGATAAGTTAATCATGGCTCTGGGCATCTAGGAGGTGGGCTTCTGGCACTCATCTTTGCTGTGTGATATCTAAGGGAGGGCAGCATGGCTGTAAATGTGAGTAAGTGATTTCTGCTGCTGGAAGTGTGGACATGTAATGGGGGAGATGTTTTTTTTTTGGATATTGTTGTCCTTTAATAGATAATGCACCCCCTACAAAAAAGTATTCAGATATTAGAAGTCATCTTGGAGTTCCATGCCCCTTTGCAAAAGCTCTCAGCCTTTCAGAACTCCTCGGTGACTTCTAATATCCCTAGAATTAACAGAAGGGGGTGCATTAGCTACTATATAAAGACTGTATTAACAACAATCTATTATTTAAAGGGTATGTCCACCCAAAAATAAACTTTTTATATGTTCTTTATATAATAGCACCAACCTCAAACGCCATGTTCATTTTTCTCAAAATCATTTGCTTTGCCCGATATTTAATGAGATATTTATCAGGCTGCACTTCCTCTCCACTTCCACTTTAGATGACCCCGAGCTGCAGCTTAGAAAAAAAAAAAAAATCTTGCCTGTGTTTGTGTGTCTCTCTCTCTATCTCTCTCTCTGGGCTGGCTGGCTGCAGCTGTTGATCCTGGATTTCTTCAGTACACATAACTTTACAGCTGTGATTGGTTGAGAGGGAAAATCCAGGGGTCAGACCATTACTGATGCAACTTCCTCTGTTCTCACTGCTGGATGCTAACAGACATGCTCAAGAACATGAAAAGAACAGAGACAAGGTAATGTAACCTGTCTCTGTTCATCACTGTATTGGTCCATGCTGCAGGATTAAGCCAGCTACAAAGGTCTGTAACTTTTGAACCACTGGACCGATTTACATGCTGTAAAGTTTGGAGCACTTATTTGGGCCAAATAAATATAAAAAGTTAGTTTTGGGGGTGGACTTGCCCTTTAACCTATGTATGAAATTGTATTTATATATTATTATTTTTTGTATATTTATAATTATATTTTGTTATTATATTTTGTATAATTTTTATTTATCTGTATAATTGCTTGCACTGTATGTCTTTTATAATTGTTTATCTGTATGTATTGCTTATACATACATACATACATACATACATACATATCTATCGATATACCTAACTAGCTATAAAGTTACACCTGCAGATTAGCCATACCCAGTTTTATTTATAACACTGCATAGAAATACTTGCAATCACAGTTGGGAGCTCTCACAGGATCAACAGTGAACGTAATCTGCCACATGTACCTCCATTTCTGGTCCACCATCCGGGTATAATTCAATTAAACAAAAAGAAAACGAGGATAGCACGATACTGATTATAAGAGTATATACATATATAGAAAGTATAGATTATTACTAAACAAACATGGACATGAGGTGAGACATGGGCTGACTTCAGCTTCCTTAGCAGCCATGAGTCTGCATAGGCAATTGCAGTCAAAACTATTCCCATTTTTGTGCTTGAGTTTTGTGAATTCTACCGACTAGCCCAGATATTGTATTACATATATCCCACCATAATGTACTTAATAATGTTTACTAACACATTTATACATTATTTCATCTTTGTTTTATTGTTCTATGCAGTATCAGCTGAACGGTTACATGCGTAAAGTTTTGTTTAAAGACATGAAAGGCAATGATTTGTTCTTTGATGATAAAGGGAATGTTCCTGGTTACTTTGACATACAGAACTATATAAAATACCCCAATAATACTTACAAGTTTATCAAGGTTGGGAGGTTTCATTCATCCGCTCCAGAAAAACTGAAAATAGATGTGGATAAAATCGATTGGCCTCCGCATTTTGCTCAGGTAAATAAACGTTTAAAGGAGAACTAAACCCAATTTTTTATACTCCAGAATCTGAAAACAACCCCCTAAAAACACCAATAAACTATAAAATCCCACCTCAGTAAATTGTATTAAAGTAAATGTAAGCCTGTTAAGAACTGGATGAAGTATCTGTGTGTATATGCAGTGTCAGACCACACCTCCTGACCCCAGTCACATGCTTCCTTGCTTTATCTGTCCTGTAAAAGGATTGGCTAGAGATTATTAATGGGTGTGACCAACTGTAACAAGTTTCTGCCATAGCTAAGGACTGAGCATGTGCAGAACATAATGGTCGTTGACCAAATTGTGTGATACTAGAAAGCTGTAAAGTAAAGCACATATTTTCCAATGCCCGTATAAAAATGAGAGGTAAGACACAGATTACTAGTTTTATATCAAGGTGTTCTGCCTTCTTGTTCAGTGTTGTTCTGTGGCTTTAGTTGTCCTTTAACATTTCTTCTGTTTTTACCTGTGATGATTCACGTTTCCTATTGGGTTTATGGAAGTTATTAAACTTACAAGCAACTTATTGAAAACACTGTGAAATTACATTTATACATTTATACTATGGCATGTAATATAACTCAGTGTTATCAGTTTGTGGGTATGTTGATCAATATGGTGATGTGGGTGGTTCCACTGATTGTTTGGATCATTCCTCAGTTTGGCATATCCTGTTTTGTTGAGAAGCTCAATAGGGTAACTGTGGTCTCCATACAAGTGTTCTCTATTAAAAAGAGCTCATACCTTTTAAACAAGTCTGGGGTTATGTCTCTAGCTTCTCTGGGTCTGAAGTTATAGGCTTGTAAATTTACACTGAGGACAGTCAGAATAAACCAGGATGTGTGACAGCCACATGATGAGCAGTGTAAGAAGCCCCGCCATACAAATAACAATCTTTTCTGAAGCAATTTAAAGACAAGTTAAAGCAGTAGGCTACAACTGGGCATGCTCAGCGTATCTCATGGGTCAGAGTAATGGTGCTTGGGATGTCACAGTGCTAGTTGAAAAGACCAACCTTTATACTGCTATAGTTTTGGATAGATTGCAGCTAGAAGCATGATGCTGGAACCATTTTAAAGGTAGGAATGTCCTCTTTTAATAAAGGCCACTTGTATGGAGACCACAGTTACCCTCTTCAACCTCCGTTGTTGTTTTTCCTGGGTAGCAGCCATCAGTCACAGCCATAAAGTTAAGTGGTCGTGGGTGCATTACAATCTGCCTGCTCTGTGGCTGTGCAAGCTCATAAAGAGCTAATAAAGATTGTAGGAGCGGTGTAAAACTTCTAGATGGTAGCAGGCATGGGCAAGATCAGATTATAAAGACTGAAACATTGTATTCTGATACTGCCTGCCAGTGATGACAAAGGAGCGATATAGTGCAGTATTGAAATACTGGCCAGTATCAGTATTTTTGATTGCAGCAACAATTGTTGGTGAGGTCAAAAAAATACCCATAATAGTAATATTTTTTCAACTGTGATAAAGGATTGCTATCAGTCATTACTGATAGCAATCATTTATAAATACTAGCCTTAATATCTCTTTTATTGTGAGGCAGGAATTGGCCTTTAATATTGCCCGGCCTTCTGCTTGCACAGAGAGGCAGCCAATCACAGATGCGGCTGCCGGCAGTTCAGAATGCCGGAGGAGAGAGGGAAGGTAAGTAAAGATTGGGGGACTTTCTTATAAATATTTTATTGCGGTTGGGGCTGGGGGAACTATCCCTACTATCTGAGAAAGGGATTTTACACAAGGGGGAGGGAGAAGAAAACGGGAGGGAGGGGGGGGGAGGGAGTGAAGGGCTGCTCTGAGCAAGCTAAAAACCTCTGAGAGGACAGCTCAGAGGTGGAAACAATTTCACTGGTGGCCAGGCTCCTGGTGGACAGTTTTTTTTTAACTTTGGGGGGACATTACAGGAGAACCATTTGGAGCTGGGGTGTAAGGTAAGGATTTTTATACACTACAGAGTGGGGCCAGTAGTGGGTTAAATTTTAGTTTGGGAGTTTTGGGGGTGGACATGCCCTTTAACAGGAAATTACAAAATAGAAATAGTTTGTTCCTCGTCCAAGGATCACAAACTTAATAGGCAGTCAAGAAATAACAAGGATATTCTTACAAAAGAATGTCTTAGTTGTCTGGTCTAATTCTTATTTAAAGTCTGTTCGTGATGGAAACTTGTTTTGGACAGCAGCAACTTTTAGGCTGTGGATGTGCATTTCTTTTCGTAGCTGGTTTCAGCTGTCCTGTTTATTACATTAACCTGGTGTCTTCCATCATCATCTTTCCTTCAAACCATCTTTCCCAGACAAATTCAACTCTCTCCCCGCCAACTCTCTCACCCACCAACTCTCTTACTACATTATATACCCATTTTATACAATATATACCCATTTTATACAATATATACCCATTTTATACAGTATATACCCATTTTATAAACTATATAGCCATTTTATACAATATATACCTATTTTGTACCGTATATAACAATTTTATACAGTATATACTTATTTTGTACAGTATATACCCATTTTATACAGTGTATACCCATTTTATACAGTGTATACCCATTTTATACAGTATATACCCATTTTATACAGTGTATACCCATTTTATACAGTATATACCCATTTTATACAGTATATACCCATTTTATACAGTATATACCCATTTTGGTAGTACGTTTTACTATAACCTATTAGCATATTTGTTTCTAGTTTTTGCCCTATATGAATTGCACTGACATTTCTTATCGTGCAAGAATGACTACAACAGGTGCATTCTTTACTTACAAACTGTCTATTAATTATAGAAAAAAATAGAATTTTCAAAAATTATACCTTTAAATACAGCGATATTCCATTGCTTCAAAACTTTTCAGATTTTAAATCTGGGCTGTAGATTCTGAGAAATCATCATTTTAATCACAGCATTTACAGAGAAAGACCTGTCACTCCAGGAGCAGAGATTGTAATATGTGACCTGTTAATGACCTCTTACTAGGATCTTTAGCTGCCTGCCAGCACACTTTCTGCAACAATTAAAGGAATCAGCAGAGAAAGAAAGGAGGGAGAGATAAGCAGAGTAGTGTCCTTGGTGAGGCTGTGCAGAACTTATAAGTGTCGCAGACACCACAAGAAGGCAGTGAGTAAGGGAGGGTGGGGGGAATTAGGAGCACTCACTAAACATTAATAATTTAACGACAAAGCAAGCACAGATAAATATGTGAGTACCACCATTTTACTTCTCTCAAATTGTAGTTTCAGATAATGTAAAGTTGTTTCAGTGAGTATAGTGACCCATTAACTATAGTAGTATTATCTCTATTTATTTTTAGATTAAAAAAATATCATTGTGTAACAAATATAAATATAACTGAACAAAAAGACTAAATAATGTGGCATCATTATAGTTTAATTACTTCATTAGAACTACTAGGCACCTTTGTTTGAGACCTTACCACACATTGTTTTGTTATCAGGAAGACATTTTTTTTTACATATATTAATGTTTGTATATTTTGGTAGATACCTTAAGATTTTAACTCCTTTGTTGTCTTCAAATGATAAATCTGAAGCCCTTTCATGTGTCAGAAGTCTGAAGGATGACTCCGTTTATATGTGTATGTTTTTACACAGGCCTTGATTCAATTTGAATAAACTCTAAACATCTATACTGTGAAAATGTTTCTTTAATTTCTAATTAATTATTGTCTATTGTCAAAACTCATTTTCTGTGTACTATTCTGTTCATGCAGGTTACAGGTACCCATGATCCCCATGATGGCGCATAGTGACCGCAGTTTCGGCGCTTCAAATATTGATATGCCCATATAGCATCTTCTAAGCCTGCCCTCCCATTATATATATATATATATATATATATATATATACATATATATATATATAAAATTGAGTTTTGTATTATATATAATACTTTGGGAAGTATACAGTTTTGAACCAAATTCATTTTCCCACAAAGGTTTAAAGTAACAACAAAGGTTTAAGATAGAGTAATAACCTCTCTCTCTTACAATGGTAAGATATGCAAATTTTAAAAAGTCTTCTGTACTTTTCATTATAAATATACCTAAGTGTGTTTAAATGACTCTACAATTGGAATGGCGTGTTGCCAATATCCTAATTCACATTTCTAATAACATAATATTTGATTTCTTCCAATGAACACATATCCCAGAGTTAAATTCAAAATCTGTAATTATTTGCATTGTTTCTGATAATGAGTCATTAGAAGCATCTAAAAACATAATCATATTGTCTCCATATAACTTAATATGGTCCCAACTTTAGTTAAATCAATGCTGGTACATACTGTATTTTTATAGCCATCACTAGAGATATATTGTGGGTTGGACCCTGTTTCTAATCACATCTGAGAGTTTTCGAAGTTCCAATGAAACGATTTTTCTTTCGAAAATTAGATAATTATCAAAAACATGGTAACCCTTGAATTTAAAATTTTCTATTTCAGTAACCTTAAAAAAAGCCATTGATTTCGGTAACTCCTTGAAATCAGAATTTTCGGTTTTGGTAACCATCGAATATGCAAGTCGTTTTCAGTAACCAGCAAATTAATGATATTGTTAACCCTAAAATCTAAAAGTCAATTTCAGTAACCCTCGAATATAAAACTGGGAAACTAGAAAACATTGCGATTATGAAGAAGATTAGTTTTCAAATCAGATCAGAACTCCCTTTGACTTCTATGGGTTCGTTTTCAAATATTTGAACATTTTCAGAATTATGAAAATTTAAAAACGGACAAGTCGCCAGTTTCGAACACCCCTACCCACCACCACAATTACTAATACAAATAAAAGTGTGGGGAAGAGGACATCCCTGTCTCGTCCCCCTGTGTACTGATTTACCCCTGTGTACTTCCGATATCCTATCTTGCATGTATATTCTTGGCATCAGATCATTATACAACTATTTTATCCATAATACATTCTGGCCCAAATCCAGAATGTCATTACAGAAAGTTCCATTTTACAGTATCAAAAGTTTTCTGTGGCCTATATTATTATAAATAATTTGTGATACCGTATTAGCCTCCCCAATAGATAATAGTAACAATTAGATCAACTGGACTTGAAATGTAGTTCTTGAAGACGTTTCGCTAGTCATCCGACTGGCTTTCTCAATTCAGAATGACTTGTACAAGAATCTGTGGCAATTATGTACCCTGGAAAATCCCAATTAGCATATCGCAGCCAGGTGTTAAGGGTGTGATTGGATAGTGGCTAAGAGGTGTTATAGGAGTAAGGTGTTAAAACAGCATTGTACATGGCAGACAGTTGGTGTCGAACCCCCCCACCTCTATTTAGGCTTGGTTTCTTTATTTTCACATAAATGGGAAAATGGTAAACTGGAAGTAGAGGTTTACAGAAAACCAACACACACAGATCAGTATTTGATGTTTGACTCCCACCACCCTTTAGATCACAAGCTGGGTGTCATCAGAACCCTGCAACACAGAGCCGAGAACATCCACACTAGCACAGAGGCGAAGGCTAAAGAAATGAAACATCTCAGAGGAGCCCTTAAAACTTGTGGATATCCAGACTGGGCCTTTGTCAAAAGAAGTAGAAGGAAAGAAAAGAACACAAATACCAACAGTGAAGGGGAAAAGCAAGACAGGAGGAAGATTACTCTGGGCGTTCCTATAACACCTCTTAGCCACTATCCAATCACACCCTTAACACCTGGCTGTGATATGCTAATTGGGATTTTCCAGGGTACATAATTGCCACAGATTCTTGTAAAAGTCATTCTGAATTGAGACCAGTCGGATGACTAGCGAAACGTCTTCAAGAACTACATTTCAAGTCCAGTTGATCTAATTGAATACAACAGATATACCATGACCTGGATGAATGAGAACCTTCACAAGCAGATAATAGTAACATTTTTATTTTAAATGCCTGTTGAAGAATATCTAATAATGAACCACTTAAAATATTCTTATATCTTTCAATTGGTATTCCATCCAATTCTGATGCTTTTTCTGACTGAATCGGTTGGATTGCACCTTTTACTTCTTCCAGTTATTCCAGCATTCAATTTACTTTTTTTTCTCTAATTAACTGTGGTAATTCTAACAGATAGCACCTCACTTCTTGATAAGAAAGTCTTGATTGAAATTTATAAAGATTATAGTAATATTTTCTAAAGCTACCAACTTTTTCTTGTATATTAAACAGCAAACCTAACAGTTTACAGCTTAGCAAAATTGGTTGCCCAATTCAAGTTGTCATTGCCTTTTTTATAATTGCCTTTTCCTGCAACTAAGTATTCTTGTTCTGCTAGGTGTACACTCTTTATTTTCCCTCTTCTATCAAGGACAGTTTCTTAATATGGGAAGTAGTAATTTTAAGAATTCCAAGTAAAAAAAAGCTTTTAATGTATCCCATTTCGTCAAATATGATAGAGGTCCTTGGTCAATCGTGAAATACCTCTCTTATTATTTTCTTATTGTAGCTATCTCAATATCTGGGGAAAGAGAAATCCTAAAAAGAATTAACAGACTTACTGCATTGCGGATTTCCGGTCTGGTAAGACAAAACTTTTTTTAGGATTACATTGGCCCCATACACCACTGGAGCAACGGGCATTAAGATTAGTTGCGCTAATCTTAACTAAGCCATTGCTACATTGGCTAAGCCACGATATTTCCCAAAATTTTTGGAAATGGTGCAGCCAACGCACAATTTCTGCAAAAACGCTAACATGGTATTACATTGGGTAGCGTAGATTTGCACTAATTTCGGACAAAAATGGTGGATAGTGCATCGACCCCTAGATTTCCAATATTTATCTCTACCTCAGTGATTCCTAGTTAAATACAGGGGGTATGATTTAGAGCTCACCAGCCTACCAATATATAATTTTCCTAATTGCCTTGCCTTCCTCTTACCTATCTTCTTTTGCCTAATCTGCCCTTATTTTTCTCCCTCTCCTCCAACATTCATTTAATCTATCTCTCCAATATTATATTGGACTCTTAGATCAAAGATACATACAAAAACATTTAATACATAAGAGCTGATCCAGTTTAATTGACAAAGCATAAAAGTGTGTAAAGCACTTTCTAAAACATTTAAAAGGGTCAGTAGAGAAAAGAAGGCAAGGGGAAGGGAAAATAACCTCGAACATTCGTTAACCCCCAAAAATACAGTCCGAACCAGATTTTCAGGTCTTCAGGTTTTTCCTGATTTCCATAAATCCAAACACTGAGCAAAACTTACAAAGAGGGAGAATGATATTGTTTCCCTTTGAATCCATACCTATCTTTAAACAAGACAATCAGGGAGATTCAATAAAAGTTCTTATTGTTAAAAATGAAGCTAGTTTTGCCCCAACCAATCAGATGTTAGCTTTCAAATGTTATTACATTTTAACGATAAGGGCCTCATTTACCTAGGCGCGCTGTGCTAAAAAAAGGGGCTAAAACTCATTCTAATCAATATTGTAAAGGTTAGCACAAGTTTAATTCGATAATTGCAATGACTGCACGAGTTTTGCAAAAGAAACCTGTGCAACCGGCACACTGTATTTAATAAAGAATTTGCACCACTTTTAACTCCACAATTTAAGACCAACTAATGGCTGGTCTAAAAGTGGAGCTGGGGTAAAATTCCTATTGGGATTTGCTCCCAGGAGCAATTTGCGAATCTGGGTAAAGGAGGCCCAAGAACTTTTATTGAATCTCCCTGAATATCTTGCTGTCTCTGGCTGTTTGCTGCCTGCCACTGCTTGCTACATTTAGGTTTGTTATCCACCAAAATTCCAATAGAGATTCAGTTAACACAGAGCCATTTATAGTATAAGCAGCACAAGGGACAGTTCAGTGGAAATTATCAATATTTGTTAAATTGTTAGTTTCTGTAATGCATACTTAGCTATTCTACATATTCTCTTCCATTTTGAAAAATCAGTTGATTTCATACCCTTTGCTGTTAACAATAGTGAGCTGACTTTTCAGGTTCTAACAGTCCTTCTTCTTCCCAGGATGCACCACATCCTTGGAATGTTCCTAACAGTTATTTCTACTGATTGGCTGTTGGATGGGTCAAACATGCTCAGATCTCTAATGAGCAACTGTATCAACCCAGGCGCTGGGTCAATAATGGTCTCTATTAGGGGTCCTGCAAACAGGAAGTCAGTATTTCAGTTGCATTTATTTATACACAGACAAAATGCTGAATTGGCAGATTAAGGTCATTGGGATGATAAAATACTGCTCTTTATTCTGAAAAGTACATGTATTGCACCTTTTATGTCCAAAACAAACCATCATACTTGTATCATTATCCTTTAAAAAAGTATTATGTCCACCCTTAAAAAAAATATTTTGTATGTTACTCCCCCTGTCCCTCCAGCCCCAACTGCTCTATTTATTTTATCAGAAAATGCCCCGAACTTTACTTACCTCCCCTCTTTCCTCCGCCGAGCTGCCGGCCCTCTGCTTGCGAGAAAATGCAAGCAGAGGGGTGGGACTGGCAGTCGCGTCTGTGATTGGCTGAGCGGCAGCCAATCATGGAATCGGCTGCCGGGAGTTCATTTCAGCAGAGGAAAGAGGGGAGGTAAGTAAAGTTTGGGGCACTTTCAAATAAAATAAATAGAGCGGTTGGGGCTGGGGGGACAGGGGGAATGTTACATATAAAGGGATTAACACTAGGGGGAGGGAATGCTAATCGGGAAGGAGAGGGAGGGGGAGAAGGGCTGTAGTACGCATGCCAAACTTCTCCCGGAGGCCAGATAGGAGGCAGAGTCCTATATGGACTCTGCTATCCTCCTGGTGGGCAGTTTTTGGGACTTTGGGTGGGGGGGACTACAGGAGAACCCTATGGAGCTGGGATGTGAGGTAAGGATTAAACTACACTACATGATGGGGCCAGTAGTGGGGGGGATTATAGTTTTGGGAGTGGACATGCCCTTTAAGGTAATTATTTTAAGGTAGAATCATAATTACTGAGGTTAGATTTTCCCTGCCAAACTCTTTTATTAGCCTACAAATTTGTCATGTTCAGGAAAGACAATAATCCAATATTTTGGCGCTGAACTTCTCTGTTGGAAGTTATGCACATTCTGGCAAATCAGGTTGACAACTATTGTTATTTCTTCCACCAATGCCATACTCCAGTCCCTATGCTGCACCTCATCGCTGTTTGATTGGCTGATGTTGTTACTTTCATCCTGCTGCTTGGTGTCCAGGGACTTCCAAATTTACTTAAGCACTCTACTGCAGACCGCTCGCACTTTCTTTCTCAATCTCTCAATGACCAATATGAACCAAAAATTAGAGTTCTGATCCATGTGTCCACTCGCTATCTTGGACACGCCACAGAATATCTATGTCCCCATTTTTAATCAGGACCTATCATTTGTATATTCAAATGCACACATTTGGCTTTGATTTTTCCAGAAGGGCTGATTGGCTGAAACAACAAATTTTGCTAAAAATTAGTTATTTACACTCAATCCCATGTGTACTAGCCATAAGCTGTGCAAATTTCTGCACAATTACCATCTAACCTTATAAAAAAAAACTGGACAGGAGATAGATTGGATAGAATTTATCTGCCAATGTGTACCAGCTCTTAACTGTGCACATACACAGGGCTATGCATGGAGAGACAGTATCGCTCTCTATTGCCTCCTTTAGGCAATGCACTGAGCCGATAGCGGCTCTCAGTGCATAGCGAATGGGGTTCAAGGGTTATCTAATTTTGAGGGTTAACATAACAGAACTCACCGGTTTCAAACATCTTTAGTATTTATCTTTGTGTAACGTGATTTGTATTTAAGATGGCATTAGAAACTTTCTCTGCTCTCGGCAAGAGCAGAGGAAGTTGCAAGTGTCTAGAAAGTATTGCTTTACTAATGGTAGTTCTAAATTCTTTATGTTACCACTTGATATTCTTATAGGCTTATTTACCGAGGAGTGCTGCAACCACGATGCGCTCTCTCCTGCTCTTAAAGTCGGGCTAACTGATTTACAATCGGCTAGCCCTACTTTAAGCCTTGGTTTGCGGCAGCTGCGCAAGAACCAGAAGAGACACTTGTGCAGCCGCCGCAAGCCTATTTACCCGAGGCTGCATGGCTGTTTGCATGTAGCTGCGTTAAATACTTGCTTGCTTGTGAGATTCACCCAGAGCAGCCCAGCCTCTGGTAAAGCCACTACAGGAGATTTGCCCAGAGCGCTTGTGGCTCTAAATGAAACTCCCTGCAAGTTATTTTTTTTCATTCTCCCCTTTTGATTAGGTTCCCAAATCCACATGCAGTAAGAGTTGCTTACCTGGTTACAGAAAAGCTCCTCGTAAAGGACAACAACTTTGCTGCTATGATTGTGTCTTCTGCTCTGAAGGAGAAATTACCAACTCATCTGGTGAGTGTCTTAAAAAAAAAAGAAATATTCTTGATTTATACTGCTCATGGAATGCTGCTAAAGCCTACTAGAAGGTACAGCATTTCCTTAATGCTGCCATGGAAACATTACCCAGAAGTCTCAATTTCTTATTTGAATATGTGTGTGTGACGGGGGCAGCTCTATAGCCTTAAAGGGGAACTGTGGTCAAAAAATAACTTTAGGTAAATTGATAGGAATTGCTCTCCTGAGAATTTTTGCAATTTATTGTCATTGTTTATTTTGCATCGTTTTGAAGATATTTACATTTTTGTGTGTGATATGGCAGCAGCATGACCAGGTCTCCTGTACTTCCTGCTTCCTGCTCTGAAACCATGGATGACAGTCAATACGCCCTGTGTCTCCTCCTCCCCTTGCAGCCCCCCTCCTCCTCTTGCAAGCTGCCCAGCCCCTCCCACTCATGCACCCTATGGCCCCTCCATTTGCAGGCTCCCCGAGTCAGGTATCATTCATCAGTTATCAGAGTCAGGTATCATTCATCAGTTATCAGAGTCAGGTATCATTCATCATGTATCAGTCAGGTATCATTCATCAGTTATCAGAGTCAGGTATCATTCATCATGTATCAGAGTCAGGTATCAGAGTCAGGTATCATTCATCATGTATCAGAGTCAGGTATCATTCATCAGGTATCAGAGTCAGGTATCATTCATCATGTATCAGAGTCAGTCAAATCAAACTGGCTACTTTTTTTGTGCTACTGACATTTGGCACTGGTCACGCTCTGGGTTAGTTGGTAGCCATGTCTCTGGGTACACCCGATGAATGTGGCATACCGTTTTATTTGTGAGGGGTTAGGCTTTCATATTTGAGATGTGTTTGAACTTTCCTCCACAGTTTTTAGCTGTGAAATTCGCATTTGATTTTGTCTGATTTTACAGTTGAGGAAAAAAAGGAAAATGTGAGAATAAACTTACAATGGACAAGAGCTGCGTCCAGGTATCTGCATTTTGATCAGAACTAACCTCACTCATAAAATCTTGTGGGTTTGTAGTTTCTAAAAATATCTCACTTGTGGGGGATATTTTAGTTAATTTGGTAGATATTCTATGTTAACTGTCAGTAGTGGTTATACATTTTAATTTGGTGTAATATTCTTGAAGGTGCAGTTTTAGTTTGGGGATGTCCTCCTGTACAGGAAATGGGGGTACCTAAATATCTGGTATGTTGTACTCGGAGTATCAGAGCTTTTAGAAACAGTAAGATTTTGTGTGAACCTTAAGATAACTATAAGTAAAAATGGGAAAAATTCATGAAAATTTGCAAATTTTTTATTTTTTTTACATATTTTACCCATATTCCAGAAAATTTCCAGAAAAGTTACAAATTCTGTTACCATTTAAAGTAACTTTGTGCTGAAAAAAACAATGTATAATATTCCTGATTTACTGCAAGGTTTCCTACTGTAAAATTAGTCTAAAGATTAAGGGCAAAATCCTGAAAATTCTTCTGGCAGTTAACGCAAAAAAAAAATAAGAAATATTCCTGGCAGTGAAAGGGTTATATATTGTATAATCATATACAACACAACACAAACTTAAGTTCAACTAGCCATAATTTGTCTGCACAGTCATTCTCTTCCATTCCCCTTACTAATTTAGCTGCCCATCTCTGAACATTTTCTATTTCCACAGTCTCTGAACATTTTCATTTCCAGTGTCCTTTTAGATACAGGATTATAAAACCACTGTTTATTCCAAATGAGGCCTTACCAATGATGTGAAATAAGGAGTGTAATATTTTTCTTCTTTGAATCTATACCCCTATATATACAAGAGAATATCCTGCTGGTTCTAGCTGTTGTGCTTGGCACTGTAGCCACATTTACAGCTAAGTCTGTTGTCTACAAGCACTGTTGGCCCCTTTTGGAGCATAAGCAGCACATTCATCTTCATCCGCCACTTTGCTGCCCATATTGACAACCTGTCTAGAGCTGCCTGCAACAATTGTACATCATCTGCATAAATGAACAGGGAGATTCAATAAAAGTTCTTAACATTAAAATGTGCTTATTTCGCCCTAACCAATCAGATGTTAGCGTTGAAATGTTAAATTAGATCTGATTGGTTGGGACAAAATTAGTACTTTTTATTGATTATTCTCCCTGTAAATGTTAATAAAAACACTTTTCAATGAATAGTAAACTGCTGTGAAATGCTAAACTCTCTCTCCATAGGTCAGTTATGGGGCATGGATCCGTCTTTGATGACAAGATTTTTTTCCCACAATTTTTCCGTACAGTGCCCAGTGAACATTCTCTGTATGGAGCCATCGTTGAAGTCCTTAAGTACTTTCAGTGGAGCTGGGTTGGCATTGTCACTGATCCAAGTGAAAATTCTGTGACATCAGCAACTCAAGTCAAAAATGAAATAATAATGAGTGGTTTTTGTGTAGAATTCTTTATAGTTGCCAATGGAGGATTTGAGTTAAGGAAGATAATAAATACACTGCAAATGTAATAATTATATTCAGCATGATGGATGACGTTTTTATTCAACTAAAACAAAGAAATTTTGTAAACCTTAATAACAAACTAATAATAAGTTTTGATGAAATAAGCTAATCAAATATCAATTTAATGTAAAATCGCTAAATTCCTTAAATGGTTCCCTATTGCTGACCGTGCAAAATGAAGATATTCCGGGCCTAACAGATTTCATCCAGTCTGCAAGTGATTTTATACTTGAAAATAATTTTAAAATTCCTGAATACGTTCCATTTTTATATATCCTGGGAAATTCTACTGTCTATAATGAGACAGAACAAGCTTATCCTATATCCTTTGATAAACTGAAGGATCTCATAAATCCTTACAGTGTTTACACAGCTGTATATGGAATAGCACACGCTCTGCATGATTACTGATTGGACAAAATATTGAGAAGGGAAACAGGCTACAGCAAAACAACTTAGCTCTTTGCAGGTAATGTTAAAATCATACTGTATATACTCGAATATAAGTCAATCCGAGTATAAGCAGAGGTACCATTTTTTACCTGAAAAATTAGTAAACATAATGACTCGAGTATAAGTGAGGTAGAAATTATGATCACCACTGCCTTCTGATTCTAATTTATTTGAGGCTTAAGTTGCCTTTAAAGGACAGCAGAATTCCAATACAGTAGTCCCATACAGTAATAACCCAATCCAGTATGGATATTCTTTATGGGACTACTGTATGGAATTATTCTGTCCATTTAAAGGCAACTAAAGCCTCAAACAATACGAATCAGAAGGCAATCTTTAACAATAGATACCATCATCCTGATTCTGTATAGTTTTAAAGCATTAGTTGCCCTTTAAATAAAGAGTAATCACACACAGTAACCTCCAATTCCTTGCCATCCAGATGTTGGAAACTACAACTCCCAGCATGCTTTACTTGTGGGAGTTGTAGTTCCTAACATCTGCAGTGGCAAGCACTACACTCCCTCCAGAGCCCTTCCAGTTCAGTTGACTTGCCTTTGTGTAGTCGCAATAAGGCTGCTCCTGGTGTTGCCATCTGGATTTCTGGAACCATAAATATGGCAGCCGATTGTCAGGTCCATAACCACCACCTTCAACAAGGCCCTCTGACCTGGGTTTCTCTCTCACCAGAGAGGGGCTCTGGCTATGCTATTTTATCAAAACTTCTGCTGCCCTAAGTCCAGTAATCGCCGGCCGCTTGTACCCGCATTAAACTCCTCTGGTGGGTGGCGTCATTACTCTGTGCCGGTCTCTTCCCGGCGCCGAGTAGTGACGTCACCTACCAGAGCAGTTGACGGGAAGCAAGCGGCCAGGCAATTACTGGACTGCAACTGGTGTGACTCGAGTATAAGTCGAGGTACGATTTTTAGGCCTAAAAACCACTAATACTCCGTTATACGGTAACTTTGCTTTGTTTTTTTTCTCTCTCTTTATCACCCATCTATGGCCTTGATTCCCAAAGAATACAATGGACTCCTCTGGTCCAAGACCTGAAAATAATAAAAAAAAGCAAATTATTTTAAATAGGATTCCTATTTTCTATATTGGTTTTGGATTTTTCAAAGTTGTTGGAAGGCCTTGAACAGCCTACATATCTAAATATAAAAAGAAACAATATAATCCCCCCCTCCTCATTGTAGTGCACACATAAGTGCACCGATTATAACTTTCTGGAAGTAGGTTCCACTCTCCTAGTTCACTTCCCCCAACTCTGAAACCTGCTCAATTATACAAGTGACTTCTGAATCACTTGCACGATTGATCAGTCTTGTGAAGGATGTAAAAGAAGGAGGAGGAGTCGTGGCAGCCACAGTGGTACGGCAGACGCGGAACAGAGTGAGAAGAAATGCAAAAATTGTGAGCCTAAAGGGGGGGGGCAGAGGGGGGGGGAGTGTGGGGGAAATGAGGGGGAAGGGGGTTAGAGTAAGGAAATGATATGGGGGACAGGTCATTGCACAGAGGCCAGGAATATTCTTTAATGAGGGGGGGGATTTGAAAGGAAAACCACTGTGTGTATAAAGTTAATAAAAAAACAGTTAAACTGAAAAGTACCTGGGACAGGGATATAGGACTGGTAATTCCTACCTCCCAATATTGTTTCTGTGAGGAGCACCAGCCCAAAAAAAACGGATTCTGCCGTTTCCTCCTGGCTTCAGCACTATCTTTAATACAGGAATATCCAGGACTAACCTGGCAAAAGAAACCTGTTGGTGCTGCAGCTCCTCAACAAAAAGATATTGTGAGGTAGGAATAGTGTAGATATCCTTTAAAGGATAACTGTATTGCCTCAATGTATTTTTTTTAAAAATTACTTTAAAACGAGTTAAGGTATGCAGCCCTCCCCATACATTATTTTCCTGATTTTGAGTCTCTCTCTGACTTCAACTAGCCTTCAATTAGCCCGGCTGTGAAGGGGGATAATGACTCTGTCTTCCACTAACTGTCACTCAGAGCTAGCATGCGAGAAAACATCCTCCACCCACCCTTCATCAGCTTGATTATGTAGGCTGTATCCTAGCAACCAGACATTTCAAGTTTGTTAAACCGGCAGAGGAGGAGGAGAGAGGGTTGTAACAGACATTCCCACCAGCGAAAGATAAGTGATAAGTTAATCATGGCTCTGGGCATCTAGGAGGGGGCTTCTGGCACTCATCTTTGCTGGTGTGATATCTAAGGGAGGGCAGCATGGCTGTAAATGTGAGTAAGTGATTTTCTGCTGCTGGAAGTGTGGACATGTAATGGGGGAGATGTTTTTTTTTTGGATATTGTTGTCCTTTAATAGATAATGCACCCCCTACAAAAAAGTATTCAGATATTAGAAGTCATCTTGGAGTTCCATGCCCCTTTGCAAAAGCTCTCAGCCTTTCAGAACTCTCGGTGACTTCTAATATCCCTAGAATTAACAGAAGGGGGTGCATAGTACTATATAAGACTGTATTAACAACAATCTATTATTTAAAGGGTATGTCCACCAAAAAAACTTTTTATATGTTCTTTATATAATAGCACAACCTCAAACGCCATGTTCATTTTTCTCAAAATCATTTGCTTTGCCCGATATTTAATGAGATATTTATCAGGCTGCACTTCCCTCCACTTCCCTTTAGATGACCCCGAGCTGCAGCTTAGAAAAAAAAAAAAATCTTGCCTGTGTGTTGTGTGGTCTCTCTCTCTATCTCTCTCTGGGTGGCTGGCTGCAGCTGTTGATCCTGGATTTCTCAGTACACATAACTTTACAGCTTTGATTGGTTGAGAGGGAAAAAATCCAGGGGTCAGACCATTACTGATGCAACTTCCTCTGTTCTCACTGCTGGATGCTAACAGACATGCTCAAAACATGAAAAGAACAGAGACAAGGTATGTAACGTCTCTGTTCATCACTGTATTGGTCCATGCTGCAGGATATGCCAGCTACAAAGGTCTAACTTTTGAACCACTGGACCGATTTACATGCTGTAAAGTTTGGAGCAATTATTTGGGCCAAATAAATATAAAAAGTTAGTTGTGGGGTGGACTTGCCCTTTAACCTATGTATGAAATTGTATTTATATATTATTATTTTTTGTATATTTATATTATATTTTGTTATTATATTTTGTTATATTTTATTTATCTGTATAATTGCTTGCACTGTATGTCTTTATAATTGTTATCTGTATGTATTGCTTATACATACATACATACATACATACATACATATCTATCGATATACCTAACTAGCTATAAAGTTACACCTGCAGATTAGCCATACCCAGTTTTATTTATAACACTGCATAGAAATACTTGCAATCACAGTTGGAGCTCTCACAGGATCAACAGTGAACGTAATCTGCCACATGTACCTCCATTTCTGGTCCACCATCGGGTATAATTCATTAAACAAAAAGAAAACGAGGATAGCACGATACTGATTATAAGAGTGATCAGATATACAATATAGAAAGTATAGATTATTACTAAACAAACATGGACATGAGGTGAGACATGGGCTGACTTCAGCTTCCTTAGCAGCCATGAGTCTGCATAGGCAATTGCAGTCAAAACTATTCCCATTTTGTGCTGAGTTTTGTGAATTCTACCGACTAGCCCAGATATTGTATTACATATATCCCACCATAATGTACTTAATAATGTTTACTAACACATTATACATTATTTCATCTTTGTTTTATTGTTCTATGCAGTATCAGCTGAACGGTTACATGCGTAAAGTTTTGTTTTAAAGACATGAAAGGCAATGATTTGTTCTTTGATGATAAAGGGAAGGTTCCTGGTTATTTGACATACAGAACTATATAAAATACCCCAATAATACTTACAAGTTTATCAAGGTTGGGAGGTTTCATTCATCCGCTCCAGAAAAACTGAAAATAGATGTGGATAAAATCGATTGGCCTCCGCATTTTGCCTAGGTAAATAAACGTTTAAAGGAGAACTAAACCCAATTTTTTTATACTCAGAATCTGAAAACAACCCCCTAAAAACACCAATAAACTATAAAATCCCACCTCAGTAAATTGTATTAAAGTAAATGTAAGCCTGTTAAGAACTGGATGAAGTATCTGTGTGTATATGCAGTGTCAGACCACACCTCCTGACCCCAGTCACATGCTTCCTTGCTTTATCTGTCCTGTAAAAGGATTGGCTAGAGATTATAATGGGTGTGACCAACTGTAACAAGTTTCTGCCATAGCTAAGGACTGAGCATGTGCAGAACATAATGGTCGTTGACCAAATTGTGTGATACTAGAAAGCGTAAAGTGTAAAGCAATACAATTTTCCAATGCCCGTATAAAAATGAGAGGTAAGACACAGATTACTAGTTTTATACAAGGTGTTCTGCCTTCTTGTTCAGTGTTGTTCTGGGCTTTAGTTGTCCTTTAACATTTCTTCTGTTTTTACCTGTGATGATTCACGTTTCCTATTGGGTTTATGGAAGTTATTAAACTTACAAGCAACTTATTGAAAACACTGTGAAATTACATTTATACATTTATACTATGGCATGTAATATAACTCAGTGTTATCAGTTGTGGGTATGTGATCAATATGGTGATGTGGGTGGTTCCACTGATTGTTTGGATCATTCCTCAGTTTGGCATATCCTGTTTTGTTGAGAAGCTCCATAGGGTAACTGTGGTCTCCATACAAGTGTTTCTCTATAAAAAGAGCTCATACCTTTAAACAAGTCTGGGTTATGTCTCTAGCTTCTCTGGGTCTGAAGTTATAGGCTTGTAAATTTACACTGAGGACAGTCAGAATAAACCAGGATGTGTGACAGCCACATGATGAGCAGTGTAAGAAGCCCCGCCATACAAATAACAATTCTTCTGAAGCAATTTAAAGACAAGTTAAAGCAGTAGGCTACAACTGGGCATGCTCAGCGTATCTCATGGGTCAGAGTAAGTGGTGCTTGGGATGTCACAGTGCTAGTTGAAAAGACCAACCTTTATACTCTATAGTTTTGGATAGATTGCAGCTAGAAGCATGATGCTGGAACCATTTAAAGGTAGGAATGTCCTCTTTTAATAAAGGCCACTTGTATGGAGACCACAGTTACCCTCTTCAACCTCCGTTGTTGTTTTTCCTGGGTAGCAGCCATCAGTCACAGACCATAAAGTTAAGTGGTCGTGGGGGTGCATTACATCTGCCTGCTCTGGTGGCTGTGCAAGCTCATAAAGAGCTAATAAGATGTAGGAGCGGTGTAAAACTTCTAGATGGTTAGCAGGCATGGGCAAGATCAGATTATAAAGACTGAAAACATTGTATTCTGATAACTGCCTGCCAGTGATGACAAAGGAGCGATATAGTGCAGTATTGAAATACTGGCCAGTATCAGTATTTTTGATTGCAGCAACAATTGTTGGTGAGGTCAAAAAAATACCCATAATAGTAATATTTTTTCAACTGTGGTAAAGGATTGCTATCAGTCATTACTGATAGCAATCATTTATAATATAGCCTTAAATACTCTTTATTGTGAGGCAGGAATTGGCCTTTAATATTGCCCGGCCTTCTGCTTGCAAGAGAGGCAGCCAATCACAGATGCGGCTGCGGCAGTTCAGAATGCCGGAGGAGAGAGGGAAGGAAGTAAAGATTGGGGGACTTTCTTATAAATATTTTATTGCGGTTGGGGTGGGGGAACTATCCCTACTATCTGAGAAGGGATTTTACACAAGGGGGAGGGAGAAGAAAACGGGAGGGAGGGGGGGGGGGGGAGGGAGTGAAGGGCTGCTCTGAGCAAGCTAAAACCCTGAGAGGACAGCTAGAGGTGGAAACAATTTCACTGGTGGCCAGCTCTGGTGGGACAGTTTTTTTTTAACTTTGGGGGGGGGCATTACAGGAGAACCATTTGGAGCTGGAATGTAAGGTAAGGATTTTATAACACTACAGAGTGGGGCCAGTAGTGGGTTAAATTTTAGTTTGGGAGTTTTGGGGGTGGACATGCCCTTTAACAGGAAATTACAAATAGAAATAGTTTGTTCCTCGTCCAAGGATCACAAACTTAATAGGCAGTCAAGAAATAACAAGGATTTCTTACAAAAGAATGTCTTAGTTGTCTGGTCTAATTCTTATTAAGTCTGTTCGGATGGAAACTTGTTTTGGACAGCAGCAACTTAGGCTGTGGATGTGCATCTTTTCGTAGCTGGTTTCAGCTGTCCTGTTATTACATTAACCTGGTGTCTTCCATCATCATCTTCTCCTTCAAACCATCTTTCCCAGACAAATTCAACTCCTCCCCGCCAACTCTCTCACCCACCAACTCTCTATACATTAATACCCATTTTATATATACATTATAATATACCCATTTTATACAGTATATACCCATTTATAAACTATAAGCCATTTTATACAATATATACCTATTTTGTACCGTATATAACAATTTTAACAGTATATACTTATTTTGTACAGATATACCATTTTATACAGTGATACCCATTTATACAGTGTATACCCATTTTTACAGTATATACCCATTTTATACAGTGTATACCATTATCAGTTTATAAATTACATTTACAGTATATACCCTTTTTAAGTATATACATTTTATACAGTGTATACCCATTTTATACAGTATATACCCATTTTATACAGTATATACCCATTTTATACAGTATATACCCATTTTATACAGTGTATACCCAGTTTATACAGTATATACCCATTTTATACAGTGTATACCATTTTAACGTATATACATATCAGTATATACCATTTTATACAGTGTATATACCCATTTTATACAGTTTACCCATTTATACAGTATATACCCATTTACAGTATAACCCATTTTTATACAGTATATACCCCATTTATACAGTGTATACCCATTTTATACAGTATATACCCATTTTATACAGTTTACCCATTTATACAGTATATACCATTTTGGTAGTACGTTTTACTATAACTATAGAATTTGTTTCTAGTTTTTGCCCTATGAATTGCACTGACATTTCTATCGTGCAAGAATGACTACACAGGTGCATTCTTTACTTACAAACTGTCTATTAATTATAGAAAAAAATAGAATATTTCAAAAATTATACCTTTAATACAGCGATATTCCATTGCTTCAAAACTTTTCAGATTTTAAATCTGGGCTGTAGATTCTGAGAAATCATCATTTTAATCACAGCATACAGAGAAAGACCTGTCACTCCAGGAGCAGAGATTGAATATGTGACCTGTTAATGACCTCTTACTAGGATCTTTAGCTGCCTGCCAGCACACTTCTGCAACAATTAAAGGAATCAGCAGAGAAAGAAAGAAAGGAGGGAGAGAAAGCAGAGTAGTGTCCTTGGTGAGGCTGGGGCAGAACTTAAGTGTCGCAGACACCACAAGAAGGAGTGAGTAAGGGAGGGGGGGGGGAATTAGGAGCACTCACTAAACATTAATAATTAAGAAAAAGCAAGCACAGATAAATTGTGAGTACCACCATTTTACTTCTCTCAAATTGTAGTTTCAGATAATGTAAAGTTGTTTCAGTGAGTATAGTGACCCATTAACTATAGTAGTATTATCTCTATTTATTTTTAGATTAAAAAAATATCATTGGTAACAAATATAAAATAACTGAACAAAAAGACTAAATAATGTGGCATCATTATAGTTAATTACTTCATTAGAACTAATAGGCACCTTTGTTTGGAACTTACACACATTGTTTTGTTATCAGGAAGACATTTTTTTACATATATTAATGTTTGTATATTTTGGTAGATACCTTAAGATTTTAACTCCTTTGTTGTCTTCAAAGATAAATCTGAAGCCCTTTCATGTGTAGAAGTCTGAAGGATGACTCCGTTTATATGTGTATGTTTTTACACAGGCTTGATTCAATTTGAATAACTCTAAACAATCTATACTGTGAAAATGTTTCTTATTTCTAATTAATTATTGTCTATTGTCAAAACTCATTTTCTGTGTACTATTCTGTTCATGCAGGTACAGGTACCCATGATTCCCTTCTGATGGCGCATAGTGACCCGCAGTTTCGGCGCTTCAAATATGAATGCCATATAGCATCTTCTTAAGCTCTGCCCTCCCATATATATATATATATATATATATATATTATAATAAATATTACATATATAATATATAAAATTGAGTTTTGTATTATATATATACTTTGGGAAGTATACAGTTTTGAACCAAATTCATTTTCCCACCAAGGTTTAAAGTAACAACAAAGGTTTAAGAATAGAGTAATAACCTCTCTCTCTTACAATGGTAAGATATGCAAATTTTAAAAAGTCTTCTGTACTTTTCATTATAAAATATACCTAAGTGTGTTTAAATGACTCTACAATTGGAATGGCGTGTTGCCAATATCCTAATTCACCTTTCTAATAACTAATATTTGATTTCTTCCAATGAACACATATCCCAGAGTTAAATTCAAAATCTGTAATTATTTGCATTGTTTCTGATAATGAGTCTTAGAGCATCTAAAAACATAACATATTGTCTCCATATAAACTTAATATGGTCCCAACTTTAGTTAAATCAATGCTGGTACATACTGTATTTTTATTTAGCCATCACTAGAGATATATTGTGGGTTGGACCCTGTTTCTAATCACATCTGAGAGTTTTGAAGTTCCAATGAAACGATTTTTCTTTCGAAAATTAGATAATTATCAAAAACATGGTAACCCTGAATTTAAAATTTTCTATTTCAGTAACCTTAAAAAAAGCCATTGATTTCGGTAACTCCTTGAAATCAGAATTTTTGGTTTTGGTAACCATCGAATATGCAAGTCGTTTCAGTAACCAGCAAATAATGATATGTTAACCCTAAATCTAAAAGTCAATTCAGTAACCCCGAATAAAAAATGGGAAACTAGAAAACATTGCGATTATGAGAAGATTAGTTTTCAAATAGATCAGAACTCCCTTTGACTTCTATGGGTTCGTTTTCAAATATTTGAACATTTTCAGAATTATGAAAATTTAAAACGGACAAGTCGCCAGTTTCGAAAACCCCTACCACCAACACACTACTAATACAAATAAAAGTGTGGGGAAGAGGACATCCCTGTCTGTCCCCCTGTGTACGATTTAACCCCTGTGTACTTCCGAATCCTATCTTGCATGTATATTCTTGGCACAGATCATTATACAACTATTTTATCCATAATACATTCTGGCCCAAATCCAGAATGTCATTACAGAAAGTTCCATTTTACAGTATCAAGTTTTCTGTGGCCTATATTATTAAATAATTTGTGATACCGTATTAGCCTCCCCAATAGATAATAGTAACAATTAGATCAACTGGACTTGAAATGTAGTTTGAAGACGTTTCGCTAGTCATCCGACTGGTTCTCAATTCAGAATGAATTGTACAAGAATCTGTGGCAATTATGTACCCTGGAAAATCCCAATTAGCATATCACAGCCAGGTGTTAAGGGTGTGATTGGATAGTGGCTAAGAGGTGTTATAGCGAGTAAGGTGTTAAAACAGCATTGTACATGGCAGACAGTTGGTGTCGAACCCCCCCACCTCTATTTAGGCTTGGTTTCTTTATTTACATAAATGGGGAAAATGGTAACTGGAAGTAGAGGTTTACAGAAAACCACAACACAGATCAGTATTTGATGTTTGACTCCCACCAACCTTTGATCACAAGCTGGGTGTCATCAGAACCCTGCAAACACGAGAGCCGAGAACATCCACACTAGCACAGAGGCGAAGGCTAAAGAAATGAAAAAATCTCAGAGGAGCCTTAAAAATTGTGGATATCCAGACTGGGCCTTTGTCAAAAGAGTAGAAGGAAGAAAAGAACACAAATACCAACAGTGAAGGGGAAAAGCAAGACAGGAGGAAAGATTACTTGGGCGTTTCCTATAACACCTCTTAGCCACATCCAATCAACACCCTTAACACCTGGCTGTGATATGCTAATTGGGGATTTTCCAGGGTACAAATTGCCACAGATTCTTGTAAAAGTCATTCTGAATTGAGAAAGCCAGTCGGATGACTAGCGAAACGTCTTCAAGAACTACATTTCAAGTCAGTTGATTCTAATTGAATACAACAGAATACCATGACCTGGATGAATGAGAACTTCACAAGCAGATAATAGTAACCATTTTATTTTAAATGCCTGTTGAAGAATATCTAATAATGAACCACTAAAAATTTCTATATCTTTCAATTGGTATTCCATCCAATTCTGATGCTTTTTCTGACTGAATCGGTTGGATGGATTGCACCTTTTACTTCTTCCAGTTATTCCGCATTCAATTTACTTTTTTTTCTCTAATTACCTGTGGTAATTCTAAACAGATAGCACCTCATTCTTGATAAGAAAGTCTGATTGAAATAAAAGATTAGTAATATTTTCTAAAAGCTACCAACTTTTTCTTGTATATTAAAACAGCAAACCTACAGTTTACAAGCTTAGCAAAATGGTTTGCCCAATTCAAGTTGTCATTGCCTTTTTTATAATTGCCTTTTCCTGCAACTAAGTATTCTGTGTTGCTAGTGTACACTCTTTATTTTCCCTCTTCTATCAAGGACAGTTTCTTAATATGGGAGTAGTAATTTTAGAATCCAAGTAAAAAAAAGTTTTAAGATATCCATTTCGTCAATATGATAGAGGTCCTGGTCAATCGTGAAATACCTCTCTTATATTTCTTATTGTAGCTATCTCAATATCTGGGGAAAGAGAAATCCTAAAAAGAATTAACAGACTTACTGCATTGCGGGATTTCCGGTCTGGTAAGACAAAACTTTTTTTTAGGATACATTGGCCCCATACACCAATGGAGCAACGGGCATTAAGATTAGGTGCGCTAATCTTAACTAAGCCATTGCTAAATGGCTAAGCCAAGATATTTCCAAATTTTTGGAAATGGTGCAGCCAACGCACAATTCTGAAAAAGCTAACATGGTATTAATTGGGTAGCGTAGAGTTTGCAACTAATTTCGGACAAAAATGGTGGATAGTGCATCGACCCCTAGATTTCCAATATTTATCTCTACCTCAGTGATTCCTAGTTAAATACAGGGGTATGATTTAGAGCTACCAGCCTACCAATATATAATTTTCTAATTGCCTTGCCTCCTCTTACCTATCTTCTTTTGCCTAATCTGGCCTATTTTTCTCCTCTCTCCAACATTCATTAATCTATCTCTCCAATATTATATTGGACTCGTAGATCAAAGATACATCACAAAACATTTAAACATAAGAGCTGATCCAGTTTAATTGACAAAGCATAAAAGGTGGTAAAGCATTTCAAAACATTTAAAAGGGTCAGTAGAGAAAAGAAGGCAAGGGGAAGGGAAAAAACTCGAACATTCGTTAACCCAAAAATACAGTCCGAACCGGATTTTCAGGTCTTCAGGTTTTTCCTGATTTCCATAAATCCAAACAATGAGCAAACTACAAAGAGGAGATAGTATTGTTTCCCTTTTAATCCATACCTATCTTTAAACAAGACAATCAGGGAGATTCAATAAAAGTTCTTATTGTTAAAAAGACGCTAGTTTGCCCAACCAATCAGTGTTAGCTTTCCAAATGTATTTACTATTTACGATAAGGGCCTCATTTACCTAGGCGCGCTGTGCTAAAAAAAGGGGCTTAAACTCATTCTAATCAAATTGTAAAGGTTGCACAGTAATTCGATATTGCAATGACTGCACGAGTTTTGCAAAAGAAACCTGTGCCACCGGCCACACTGTTTTAATAAAGAATTTGCACCACTTTTAAACTCCACATTTAAGACCAACTAAGGACTGGTCCTAAAAGTGGAGCTGGGGTAAAATTCCTATTGGGATTTGCTCCCAGGAGCAATTTGCGAATCTGGGTAAAGGAGGCCCAAGAATTTTATTGAATCTCCCCTGAATTCTTGCTGTCTCTGGTGTTGCTGCTGCCACTGTGCTACATTTAGGTTTGTTATCCACCAAATTCCAATAGAGATTCAGTTAACACAGAGCCATTTAAGTAATAAGCAGCACAAGGGACAGTTCAGTGGAAATTATCACATTATTTGTTAATTGTTAGTTTCTGTAATGCATACTTAGCTATTCTACATATCTCTTTCCATTTTGAAAAATCAGTTGATTTCATACCCTTTGCTGTTAACAAGAGGAGCTGACTTTTCAGGTTCTAACAGTCCTTCTTCTTCCCAGGATGCACCACATCCTTGGAATGTTCCTAACAGTATTTCTACTGATGGCTGTTGGATGGGTCACAAACATGCTAGATCTCTAATGAGCAACGGTTCAACCAGGCGCTGGGTCAATAATGGTCTCTATTAGGGGTCCTGCAAACCAGGAAGTCAGTATTTCAGTTTGCATTTATTTATACACAGACAAATGCTGAATTGGCAGATAAGGTCATTGGGATGTAAATACTGCTCTTTATTCTGAAAAGTACATGTATTGGCACCTTTATGTCCAAAAACAACCATATACTTTTGATCATTATCCTTTAAAAAGTATTATGTCCCCCTTAAAAAAATATTTTGTATGTTACTCCCCCTGTCCTCAGCCCCAACTGCTCTATTATTTTATCAGAAAATGCCCCGAACTTTACTTACCTCCCCTCTTTCCTCCGCCGAGCTTGCCGGCCCTCTGCTTGCGAGAAAATGCAAGCAGAGGGTGGGACTGGCAGTCGCGTCTGTGATTGGTGAGCGGCAGCCAATCATGGAATCGGCTGCCGGGAGTTCATTTCGCAGAGGAAGAGGGGAGGTATAGTAAAGTTTGGGGCACTTTCAAATAAAATAAATAGAGCGGTTGGGGCTGGGGGGACAGGGGGAATGACATATAAAGGGATTAACACTAGGGGGAGGGAATTGCTAATCGGGAAGGAGAGGGAGGGGAGAAGGGCTGTAGTACGATGCCAAAACTCTCCCGGAGGCCAGATAGGAGGCAGAGTCCTATATGGACTCTGCTATCTCCTGGTGGCAAGTTTTTTTGGGACGTTGGGTGGGGGGACTACAGGAGACCCTATGGAGCTGGATGTGAGGTAAGGATAAACTACACTACATGATGGGGCCAGTAGTGGGGGGGTTATAGTTTTGGGAGTGGACATTGCCCTTTAGGTAATTATTTTAAGGTAGAATCATAATTACTGAGGTTAGATTTCCTGCCAACTCTTTTATAGCCTACAAATTGTCATGTTCAGGAGGAAGACAATAATCCAATATTTTGGCGCTGAACTTCTCTGTTGGAAGTTGCACATTCTGGCAAATCAGGTGACAACTATTGTTATTTCTTCCACAATGCCATAATCCAGTCCCTATGGGCACCTCATCGCTGTTTTGATGGCTGATGTTGTTACTTCATCTCTGCTGCTGGTGTCATAGGGACTTCCAAATTTACTTAAGAACTCTACTGCAGACGCTCGCACTCTTCTTCTCAATATTCTCAATGACCAATATGAACCAAAAATAGAGTCTGATCATGTGTCCACTCGATATCTGGACACGCCACAGAATATCTATGTCCCCATTTTAATCAGGACCTATCATTTGTATATCAAATGCACACATTTGGCTTTGATTTTTCCAGAAGGGCTGATGGCATGAAACAACAAATTTGCTGCTAAAAATTAGTATTTACACTCAATCCCATGTGTTACTAGCCATAAGCTGTGCAAATTTCTGCACAATTACCATCTAACCTTATAAAAAAAAACTGGACAGGAGATAGATTGGATAGAATTTATCTGCCAATGTGTACCAGCCCTTAACTGTGCAACATACACAGGGCTATGCATGGAGAGACAGTATCGCCTCTAGTGCCTCCTTTAGGCAATGCACGAGCCGATAGCGGCTCTCGTGCATAGCGAATGGGGTTCAAGGGGTATCAATTTGAGGGTAACATACAGAACTCACCGGTTTCAAACACAATTTTCTTTTAGTATTTTATCCTTTGTGTATGTTTGTATTTAAGATGGCATTAGAAACTTTCTCTGCTCTGGGCAAGAGCAGAGGAAGTTGCAAGTGTTCTAGAAAGTATTGCTTTACTAATGGAGTTCTAAATTCTTTATGTTACCACTTGATATTCTTATAGGTTATTTTCCGAGGAGTGCTGCTGCAACCACGTGCGCTCTCTCTGCTCTTAAGTGGCTAACTGATTTACAAATCGGCTAGCCCTAATTTAAGCCTTGGTTTGCGGCAGCTGCGCAAGAGAACCAGAAGAGACACTTGTGCAGCCGCCGCAAGCCTATTTACCCGAGGCTGCATGCTGTTTGCATGTAGGCGTTAAATACTTGCTGCTGTGAGATTCACCCAGGCAGCCAAGCCTCTGGTAAAGCCATGGAGATTTGCCCAGAGCGCTGTGGCTCTAAATGAAACTCCCTGCAAGTTATTTTTTTCATTCTCCCCTTTTGATTAGGTTCCCAATCCACATGCGTAAGAGTTGCTTACATGGTTACAGAAAAAGCTCTGTAAAGGAAACCACACTTTGCTGCTAGATTGTTGTCTTTCTGCTTGAAGGAGAAATACCAACTCATCTGGTGAGTGTCTTAAAAAAAAAGAAAATATCTTGATTATACTGCTCATGGAATGCGCTAAAGCCTACTAGAAGGTCAGCATTTCTTAATGCTGCCAGGGAAACATTACCCAGAAGTCTCATTTCTATTTGAATATGTGTGTGTGAAGGGGCAGCTCTATAGCCTAAAGGGGAACTGTGGTCAAAAAATAACTTTAGGTAAATTGATAGGAATGCTCTCCTGAGAATTTTTGCAATTTATTGTCATTGTTTATTTTGCATCGTTTTGAAGATATTTACATTTTTGTGTGTGATATGGCAGCAGCATGACAGAGTTTCCGGTATTCTGCGTTCCTGCTCTGAAACCATGTCGGTGGATACAGTCAATACGCGCTGTGTTCCTCCTCCCCCCTTGCAGCCCCCTCCTCCTCTTGCAAGCTCCCAGCCCCTCCCACTCAATGCACCCTATGGCCCCTCCATTGCGCAGGCTCCCATGGCCCCTTCCCTTACAAGCCCCATGTGGGCTCACGGTTTTAGCCCGCCCACTGTGGGTGTCTAGTCCACCCACTTGCAGGTGTTTTAGCCTCGCCCACTTGCGGGTGTCTTAGACCACCCACCCACTCGCGGTTGCAGTTGCACCTCCCACTCACAGGTGCGTCGGTCCACTCAGAACCTGCCTCTACAGAAACTGTGTGAAAACAGTCTTTCAAGCAAAGTGAGAACTCTGCCTGAAAAGGCTGTTTCACATAGTGAGAGAGAAGGGGTGTAGATTCACCTTCTCTGCGCTGCAGGTCCTTCACACAGCAGGGAGGGGAGGGACTTCCTGTCCTCCTGTCCTGTCACTGAAGTATGAGGCTTCTGCGCGTGGCGCGAGGTGGAAGAGCAGGAGGAGGAATGTCACATGTCAGCTCCCACCCATTAACTTTCTGGTCAGTAGTTCTTATATCTTGAGCTTGGAGCAGGTAGAGAGGTGGGTGGTGGCTCATTTTAGGTAGATACTGGTCTTATGAAAAACTCAACTTGTTTGGAGACCACAGTTCCCTTTTAAACTCTCCTTAAACCTGGCTATTTGATTCCGGGCCATGTTAAAAACCCAGTTTTCATTATTGTACGGGCCAGCCCGTACATTTACACTGAAAATTTAAAAAACATTTGGGTACAATACCATGCGGTAGAAAACTACTAAACGAACCAGATGGCAAAATAACCACCTATATAAAGACCCCCCCGCACTCGTAGATCACATGAGTAGTGTACTCTACTGTTTAAGTGCACATAGAACTCACTTCATAAAACCAATTACAAAACATACACGCAAAAATAGCTAAATACATACAAAAAAAACCCCTACTGAATGGTATTCTATGGAGATCGTAAATCTATGCCTTATCGTAGATTTACGTTCGATATTGATAATTTACAATAATTGTTAAACCGGTTGTTAAGGGCATGGTACCGCTTTTTAGCCATACTATGGCTTAATAAATATGGCCCCTGAGTGGTACAGAATGATGACATACAAGAAAATGAATAGCACTGTGGTTCCAGAGATGACACTGCACTGGTCTAGCACTAAGGATCCTGAACTGGGTTCACTAGGCCTGGCAAGGATCTGTCACTGATTATAATTGATAATGTATATTCTCCATAATTATACAGATATAGAAGTCACTTTGCATTTCCATGACCAAGTTTTTATTTCCGATTCTCCTAACTTTAATATCATTTAGATGTACATTCCCCACCATGTGATAAACCCATCAGCTATGTCACGGACAAGGCCCTTCAAAAAGGAATTGGGCCTGGGCCTCCCTCAGTACAGGACCCAGGTTGAATGACAACTCCCACCATTGTTAACAGCATTTCCTAGCATTTGGGACAGCAGGTCACGTGAAATCTGTGAATGTCCCAGTACAATCCGGGAAAATGGGAGGTATGACTGTAATACAGAAAATGTTTAATAATATTTCCCTTGATAACATTCATTATTTCCATTAATTTTTTTAGGTTTTCTGCTTAATTCATCTACTGGAGTCTTTGCTTAAATGGACCTCAGATTTTCTTTTAATAGACATGAAAGCTGTAAAAATGCCTTTGAAGATCAATGGAGCAACCTTGAATAAAAAACTTGAATGTATTCAAAGAGAAATAGATATCTTCCTTTCCTGATTATCTGGCAAACTTCTAACGGCCCTTTCATGGTCTTATTTCACAAACAGCAGCAGTAAAGTAAATCTTCTATAAACATCGCACCACTACATCATCGTGAAGCCAATAATTTAGTCCTCCAGCTAACGTCCTTCTTCTCACCCTCCTGTTGTCCTTTCTTCTAAACCTTGTTGTTTCCTGGACGTCCAGACTTAATCATAACTTGTTTACCCGACAAGGTGACATTTTGGGTTATATTCGCAACTGACTTTCAAACAGTTTTAGGAAAAACTCTCACGTTGTTATTGCTTTCAAGCCCACAAGGCCAGGAAGTAAACTTTCAAAGCTAAAGGGACTCGATTTACAACGCTTTGTATTTAACAGCTTGACAAGTTCGTATATGTACACTTGGTTGATTTTTCTCCTCCTTTCCAGCACTTGATACCATTATCCACCACTGGCGAAAATGATCTTCAGTGTAAGAAGTCAGTGGTGCTTTCTATATAATGATTGGATACATTGGACTGTTGGCGTGTGTAGCTTCTTATTAGCATACTGTGCTCGCAGGTTACACAGGACAGTTTAATGAATCTCAGTGAGGAACTTTTAGCAGTGGTGTTCCTCAGGTCTGGATCTCTTCATTCCGCTATAGAAACACCAAGGTAGATCCATGGTGGCCATGGAAGTGTTTGCCATCTTGGCTTCAAGTGCAGGGCTCTTGGGTTGTATTTTTTTCCTAAGTGCTACAAATTGTGTTCAAACTTGAACCCCAATACAAAGGACACTTGAGGAGACAAATGTAAAATTCTAGCCATTTCAAGTTTTTTTTTTTTGTTGTATAAGTATAAATCTGGAATAATTTGTTTGAGATATATAAATGGACTATAGCATGGCTGTTACTCCTATAGTACTATGGAGTTAAGTGATGTCATATACTACACATTCATTAATAACATATAGGGAAGACCTCTGTTAAGACAAAATGTCACCCACGTGTAGTTTATACAGTATGTATTGACGTAATTAGTACTGACTTAATAGGAACTAAAGTTGCCAGAAAACACTTGTGTCCAATTGTTTTAGAAAACATTTCACAAACTACAAGCTGTGTCTTGCCTATCCCTATGAAGTTAACAGTTGGGTACTAGGGGTCACAAGCTCCTTTCGTGCACAGCAGATCAAAACAAGGAAGCTGAGCCTTGCCCCCTGACATGACAATAATATTAAAGCAGAGACCCGCCTCCAATGGCCCAGATAATTAAAGGACATCTGCCTCTCAGACACCGGAGCAGGGATTAACAAGTAAAACTATTTTTTTAATACATTGCTTCCCCAACAAAAATGAATAAATAAATAAATCAGTTTATTGGGAGGTATTATAAAACAAAACAAAGATTCACAAGTATCTGGAGATTGTAACTGTAACCTTGTGGGCTATTTATCTAAAAGTAGAGCATTAAATCTGGGCGATATGAGAGATAATAAAAAGAAAAACATGGACATTTAGAAACGTTAGCTTTACTAGCAATGGAAGCAAAAGTGTCGAACAATCTGCTGACTATTTAGGATTGTCAGGGTAAGCGGGTTATTTTTGCCACTAATGCCTGACTGGAAAATGCATGCAGTGGTAACATAAAGCTTTCAAAAGTCTTATCAGGAGACGTCCATATTGGTGTAAAATGGCTGCTAGAGGAACAGTGGGGTCAGGGATGTGTGGCCAAATAGGTAGCTTATGCTCACAGACTCTTGAATGATTAAATTGTAAAAAGGTAGTACTGTCAACAACATGGAAACCTTCTTAGTTATACAATATAACATATTGCATGTGCATAAGCAAATTACTAGAGAAAGTATTGTGTATGGTCCATGTGCACACAGTTCGCACTGGGTCCATTGTCATTCACATTCTGGGAGAAGCTTAGGAAGTACAGGACAGGCCTATCAAGTGTGGATGTGGAATGATCCAAAAATCTTCTCCTAGGAACAGACTGACAACCTGCCCCACAAAACGACCATGTTGGACCCAGAAACACATAAAATTCTGCCTCTCTGCCGCTTACCCACTCAATTTAAATACCATCAACTTATGTATATAGACGTGTCTATAGTCAGGTAAAAAAATATGTTAATCTGTACCTCTCCCAAGTACTAATAATCCAATGTAAGTGTGGGATTGAAACAGAGTGCATGGTTTTCTGCCCTCCTATTTTCCTATATTCCAGTGAGAGATTACGGGTAAGGGGGTTCTGGGGCTGCCTGCCCCAGGCGATTTCTTCACAGGCGAAAAAAGACTCCATATTTATGGGGGTCCTTATCCTGAATACAGTTTGACTGCATTTGGCACTGACGCAACTGAGATTAAACAAAAGGCCTTGGGTTAAATGCAACTAGGCCACTCTTAGATTTGGTGGACGTTCTTATGCCCTACCAAGTATAACGATATTTGTTTTGTGGATGCTATAAATGCCGCTAGCTAATGCCTTACACTATTCTTGTACTGAATCACTAATAATGTTTTTTTTTTAATGATGCATATTTATTACTGCCAATCAAAAAAAAACTATGTCGATGTTACCTGTACAATTTAATTCACACTAAACAAATCGAATAAATAAATAAGGATCTATATCTTAATAACCAGGAGAATTGTCTTTTGTGGGCATATACTGTATATTTAAAAAATATCTACAACGAGGCGGGATACACTAAGAAAACCTGGTTTAGCAACTCAGAGAGGGACAGGCTGGAGGTCTCAACGCACAGATGTCAGGTCAAATCCAAACGAAGCATAATAAAAGGGTCTGGCAAAAGTCGTAACAGGCAAAAGGTGGGTCCAGGCACTGATCTAATAATAGTCAGTAAAACAAGAACAGTTGCTTTGATAGTGAGCCAAGTGGGTTAAAGTGGGGCACACTATCCAAATATTTACTGTATTAACCTCAATACAGACTATACTAATACTCTACTTACTATACAACTTTTATACTCACTTGACGACGTGATCGGTAAAACGGCGTGGTTGTTATTGCGACTTTAAGGAATTGGGCCCAATCCACACATGCCACAAAGATGTAATAATAGAGATGTATAACAGTCTACTCTCTACATAAGTAGCACTTAAGTAAGTGAGTAGTAAGTAGGATAATCCTAATGTATAATACAGGAGTTATTAAATCTATAGAACCAGCAATGTCAAGGAAGTGTTGATCATGATTCAGTTAAATATAAAATAAAACAATGAAAAAGTATTAACAGTTTCTCTTACAGACCAAGTTTTGCTCTTTTTTATTTTTTTTTTTTGTTGCACAATTACAGATCAATAAATTGTCCATTTTTAATTAAATCGCAAACATTTTCTCGTTTATTTTTACCGCTGCAAAGGTAATGTTCCCTTTATTTCCAGTTGAAGGAAGTAATTCTGCCTTCATTATCACGAAGGAAGTTCTGCTGATATGACAAACAGGTAATAAGGTAAAAGGGAATCAATCATTCAACATGTTGCTTTTACATCTTGGAAAAATTGCAAATAAAGGGGGGGGATGTAATAAATTCCCTATCGTAAAGTTACCTGACCTCGTTCCCGCCCCAAATATAGTGATCCCTTTGCGACCCTCAAGTAATGTGTAGGGAGTGTTAGTGTAAGTTGCAACCTTATCGGTCAAAAATAAACTGCTTAGGTAAGAAGTGTTTATTTATGGCACATTGTAAACTACAAAGGTACAAACACAGAAAGCTAGACAATGGTGTGGGCCGGGAGGACACCGGGGCCAGATTTTAACGCGGGTATTTATAGCAATTTAGGCGATAAAACGAATGCCGGTATGGAGAGTGCGGGGAGCAGTGGCGTAAATGTACGGCGCGGGGGCCATAAAAAACCAGCGGTACACAAGGTATCTATGGAGATCGTTAAATCGACAATGCGTTATAGTTATTTACTTTGTTCCCGAGTAATTTACGTTTGTTATTGTTAATTCCGATCGTACATTATCGAATGTAAAATGATCAGAAATTACGATGAGGAATGCGCCGTATCGCTTAAAAATGCAGCACCACGCCTTTAATGGAATATGGAGTGAGTGTTAAAACAAGTAATGACATTGTGTAGTGAAAATTCAGACACGAAACCAATTTCACAGAAATTTAGACTTCTTATCTCCTTATTATATACTATAAAACGTTAGTATAGTTAAATAGAAAACACAGCAGAATAGAGAAATCCGTGAAGGGGGTGTCGGCTTAACAATAATTTGGCAAGTTATGAAACTAATGGCTTTAATTTATAGAGAGAGAAGGGCAGGCTTTTAAGTCGCAATATAATAAAAATAAAGGGAAAGCAAAATGTAAACAAATTATTGATGTGCACTAGACTTCTATTTTTGTATGTATGAATAAAATTTGGTCACTAGTTGAACACAGAGTGCAACTAGAAAAGATCTATCGCAAACATCCCATAAGGAGACATAACCAAAAGTGTAAGAGAATGGTCAATGAACTAGAAGTGAGTTTAGTTGGAGCACTGCATGATAATATGGGATTGAAAAGATGTATTAATTTCGTACATATGCTCTGCAGTGAAGTTGTATTTCTGCAGGTGGAGCTCGCGGCCATAAAACATAATCTTGAGCTCTGCACCGGAATATCTTTACACAATAGGGAAACAAAGATAACAAGGATAAAACTTTACCTAACACAGCCCAGTACAGAACTACCGTTCATTTTACAGGAATGTACCAACTACAGTGTATGTTTTTCCTGCAAGAACTCAGTTGAAATGTAACGTTTGAAGGCTCTCTCAGTGTTTTCTTATGGTAACGTATTTCTCAAGGCTGCGTTTTCTTAGAACGGCTAAAATATAGAAAATGCCTTTAGTTCAGTAAGCACATCACGTTTATCCACAAAGTGTTTGACAAGCAGATGATTTTCTTGCAGATCTAAAGATACAACCTATGACCTCTCTCCCTTCGCCTTCGCTTACAGGACAATGGACATGTGGAGACCATTTCATATCTCAAATGTAATTTGCAACTTGTTATATTGCCATATTTTGTGCTAGCTTCCATTGACTGTTCAATTTTAAAAAAATGTGATATATATATTGTATATTCTTAGGTATCTTTATTTTAGTTTTAAACACGTCACATCACGATTGGATAAATGTATATTAAAATGGTCACTAAATTGTTAAAATAGGTCATTTTAATTAGTATTTTAATCGACATTGGAGAATTGTCACCACTGGATTGGAATGAGGGGTTTGCATATTAATGAGGTCACACAAACAGATTTGTGATAGCTAAAAAATTGTTTGAATTATTTGTGACATTTTCTCTGGTTAGGGAAATTATTTTCAGGGATTATTTGGTGAAGGGTCATGGGGGTCTGTGAATTTGTGACACTGCCATGATTATTGGTAGAAAGGGTCATTGAGGATCTGTGACATTTGTGACCTGCCCTGATCTGGTAGAAAGGGTATGCTTCCATACCTACAGAACAATTAATACAATTTTACAATTAGAAAATGAGCTGAAAAGCTGTAGGCCTGAACATGTATAGTTAAAGTATGAACTGTCTTCCAGGGACGTTGTTGTGTTATGCGCAGGTTCATTGGTCCTCAGTTTAAAAAAAAAGCTGGATGAGTTTCTGCAAACAAGGAATGTTGAAGTTACTGGTATTGATTACATAAAGTAGAGTTGATCCAGGGAAAATACCGATTTGCCACGGAGTCAGGAAGGAATTTTTTTCCCTTCATAAATTGGGGGTTTTTTGCCTTCCTCGGGTCAACAGTTAGTCAGGAATGAGTATATTGCTAGATGGGTTGGACTGGATGGGGACATATGTCTTTATTCAACCTCAAATACTATACTACTATACTAAGCTGTAACCATTCCATATTGAAAATTGCGGACTTGGACTTCCATATGTGTGGAAAGCTTCTGTATAGAAAATACTCTGCATAGAGACAGTTGAATACTGGGTGCTCTTTTTTAAGATATTAACTCTTAAAGATATGCGAGGTCAGTGGGTTTTTCACTCCAACAATAACCCTCCTTTTCAGTCGGCCTTCTTAAACTTTCTGAAAATAAACAACAATATTCTTTCTTTGTTTGCAGTTATAATCATGGATCTGTGTTGTGCTATTATAAAACCCATAAAGGGAGTTCAAGGTTTGTTGTAGACTTGGTTATATATGACTTTGAGTTCAATCTTTCAGATAGCCAGACTACCGATGACCAGTTAACGAATAAGTAAGGAGTGCAGCCGAAACATTCCAGCCATTGTACCGAAGGCAATGTTAACCGGTGTTTCGATCGAACCGTCGGCCAATTTAACAAAAAGGGCTGTTGTCGCCGCTTTAAATTTCACATCCGTATTTCAATAGAATCAGCCACCATGGAGACCTTTGTGTATCAGTAATGAGGGGTAAGGCCGCCCTCATAATTCATTATGATTCAAAAGACATGCAATGAAAGTGATTTAGTGTGCGTTCTATGGTCGGTATAGAGGGTGGATTTTGGTTTAGAATAAACAATAGATTAGATACCAAATATAAAGGGAACCTTAAGTGTTCAAGCCGGACTCCTAGTATCTGACAGTATGTAGGCCTATGTAGTCTGGTCACGTGTTTTTTAAAGAGAGTGTTTGCAGAGGACTATTAAATGTAGACTGGAACCCTTAGAGATATTTGACATGTCAGTCTTTTCTCAGCATTAAAAAAAAAAAACAAAAGAAATCGCTGAGTAAAGGGCAACTTTATAGTGAAAAAATGACTTTGCATACCTTAATCTATAAATTAATACATGTAAGTAAGCCATCTCACATACTCAGGTTTTGTGGTATCGCCAGATGCTTCAATACAGTAATTGGTTTGTTCAGGGCTCAGTATCTCTCCTCCAAGCTTAACCTGGCACCTCCTTCCAGCTGGCATTGCTTGTCTTTAAGGGCAAGATGATCAGTAATCACTAAGAAGGCAGTATTGGAAGAGGGAATTTCCCATCATGCAATTTACATTGATTTGCAATGAACACTGTGTCCATTTCCAGTTATTGAAACAAAAAAATGAAGACAAAAATGGCAGCACACTGACAGACTCCATACCCTCCGTGAGGTGCGTGGCACGGTCCGAAATCACCCTCCATCTCCAGGTACCGAAATATAATTTTTTTATAGGGGCTAGTTTTAGACAGCGCCATCACGAAAAGCTCGTGTAAAAAGTTTAAATTTATTCCTTCATTTTAAATTACAAGTAGGTATACACAAACTCAACAGTTTCTTGTCGGGAGGACAGCCCCCTACGTGTTCGTGGGCGTTGTCTAGTGCTTTACCTTTATATTGACACAGAACTCCTCAGTGAACTTTAATATCCTTAAATTTACAGTAGGGGATACATGGTCCCTTATAATTCACAAGTGGTACTCAGAGTTCCCGGACAGTATAATTCAGCCGTGTCCTTGTACCTTTATATAGATAGAGATCTTTCAGTGACATCGAAAAATATCCTTTCCAGTTTACAGTAAGGGATACATATCAACTATATTTTTATAGTTGGACTGTGAAGAAGGGGATAAAACAATAATCTACTTATGTAAACCTTTAATATTTATGATATGTTGTTCCTATATTAGTATTATGATTATTAATATAATATTAAGTTAATATTTTGGATTTTGTAATAAGAAAAATCTAGGAAGATTATGTAAATCCTTGATGATGTAATCCGTTTGATGTCACTCACTAGTGAAAAACATGAAATTTGATATCCTCCCTGTGATGTCATAAAAAACCAGTAAAAAACATTTTATTAATTGTGAGACAGCGATTTGTGAGCAGGAGGTTTTTATCAACTTTCTGCTTTTGCTGATTCTTTTTCCATCTTGTACCCTCAGCTCCCTCCTATGTTATATGTATCTTCTCTGGTGCTGGATGTTGGTTTCTGGTCTGGCACAAGTTCACCGTTCGTAGTACTTCATCTTCACTTTATTTGAAGGGGGAACGGTCTCAATTCTTCAAAACTAGTAGTGTTTGATAGAACAAAGCTCCATGGGATCTTCAATATGAACCTAATCACATCTCTATAGACAGTTGTAGGATTATTTTCAGCCATGTGACCGGCTTATCGTCATGTGACCAGGTATAGTCATGTATCCATCTCGGAGGTCATGTGACCGGCTTATAGCCATGTGACCAGTTTATAGCAATGTGACAGCTTTAGCCATGTGACCAGTTTATAGTCATGTGACAATTAATAGTCAGTGTTCCAGCCTTTCCCTGATTAATTGGCTCTCCATCCCAATGTCATTGTTAAAATGTTCTGTCAAGGTTGTTCCTGTTTCCCACATTAATCCGTAACTGATCATGTTTACCTCTGGGCAGAGGGGAAGCATGAGGGACAATGAGTCCAATAAACAAACTGAAGCAGGATATTTCAACATTTACCCAATATCATTTCTCCAGGATACCGCAGGGGTCATTAGTCCCTATTGGGATGGGATTGTCCCGAAGCAGGTACGAGATCCTGAGTTCCCGCATCAGGGCTTAAATCCGTCTAAGTGCACGGCCACACGCCAACGCACAGCAAATGCAAATCCGCATTGATTTCATGCGCGATTTTTTTTTTTGCGTTTGCACTTGCGAATTTCTTAATAAGTATAGGAAAAACGCATGCGATTGCGATTAAAAAATGCCCAGAACGCAAAACTGAATCGCATCGCACCGAAAAACGTGCATTTTGTTGTGTAGTGCCGTTTTCAATGATTTTTTAAAAAAGCAAGCGCAAACGCAAGAAAACGCAGCAGTGTGTTGGCTAGCCCTAACAGAGAAAAATGTCAGAGAAGCCCCCTGGTGGTGGTACCCACAGTTCCCTGTCCTGTATAACATATAACTTTTAAATGGACACATATCTCCCAGTGACTTCTAATATCCTTCAATACAGTAGGGGATACATTATCCCTTATAATACATGGTGTACCCAGAGTTCCCTGTCCTGTATACATATAACTTTATATGGACCACAGAAAACTCCTCAGTGACTTCTAATATCCTTCTAATTTACAGTAGGGAATACCATTATACCTTATAAAAAATAGTGGTACCCAGAATTCCCTTTCCTGTAGAACCCATATAACTGTATATGGACAGAGAACTCCTCAGGGACTTAAAAGATCCGTATAATTTACTGTAGCGCTTACATTATCCCTATATAATATATAGTGGGTACCAGAATTCCCTGTCCTGTAGAACATACCAACTTTATAAGACACAGAAATCCTCGGGACTTCTAATATCTTATAATTACCAGTAGGGATCCATTATCCATTATAATATTGGTTGTACCCAGAGCTCCCTGTCCTCTATAACAAACTTTATATAGGACACAGAAATGCTCGCGACTTCTAATATCCTTATAATTTACAGTGGGGGGATACATTATCCTTATAATACATGGTGTACCCAGAGTTCCTTGTTTTGTATAACATAAACTTGATATGGACACAGAACTCCTCTCAGTGACTTCTATATCCTTATAATTTACAGTAGCGGATTACATTATCCATTATAAGACATAGTGGACCAGAAATCCCTGTCCTGTATAACATATAACTTTATATTGGACAAAGACCTCCTCAGTGACTTTTAATATCCTTATAATTTTACAGTAGGGAGACATATCCTTATTACATTGTGGTACCAGAGGTTCTCTGTCCTCTATACCAAAATTTTATATCGGACACAGATCTCCTCAGTGACTTCTAATTTCCTTATAATTTACAGTGGAGATTACATTATCCATTATAATACATGGTGGTACCCAGAGTTCCCTTTGTCGTATTACAGTATAACTTTTTATATGGAGACAGAATCCTCAGTTGACTTCTCAAATCCTTATAATTTACAGTAGGGGAACATTATCCCCTTATAATACATGGTGGTACCCAGAATTCTGGCCTGTATAACAAAATTTATATTGGAAACAGACTCTCAGGGACTTTAACTCCTTATAATTTACAGTAGTGGATACATTATCCTTTATAGTACATGGTGGTACCCAAAGTTCCTGTCTGTATAAACATATTACTTTATAGGACACAGAACTCCTCCGTGACTTCTAAATCATTATTAATTTACAGTAGGGATAAATTATCCCGCATAATACATAGTGGTACCACAGAATTCCCCTGTCCTGTATAAAAATATAACTTTATATGGACACAGAACTCCTTCAGTGACTTTTATATCATTATAATTTACGTAGGATAAATATCCCTTATAATGCATAGTGGTACCAGAGTTCCCTGTTCCTCTTTAACATAACTTATATAGACACAGAACTCCTCAGTGACTCTAATATCCTTAAATTTACAGTGGGCTACATTACCCTTATAATACATGGTGGTCCAGAGTTCGCTGTCCTCTATACCAAATTTTTATAAGACACAGATCCCTCAGTGACTTCTAATGTCCTTATAATTTACAGGTGGGAGATGACATATCCTTATAATACATGGTGGTACCCAGAGTTCAATGTTCTGTATACATAAACGTTATATGGAGCCAGAACTCCTACAGTGACTTCGTACAAAATCCTTATAATTTACAGTAGGGATACATTATCCCTTAATACATGGTGGTACCAAGAAGTTCCGTCCTGTATAACATAACTTTATATGGACACAGAACTCCTCAGTGACTTTTAATATCCTATTTAATTTACGTAGTGGACCTACATTATACTTATAGACCCTGGAGGCTGGTACCCAAAGTTCCCTGTCCTGTATAACATATTACTTTAATATGGGACAGAACTCCTCTGTGACTTCTAATATCATTATAATTTACAGTTGGCGGATAAATTATCCTTATAATAATAGTGGTACCCAGAATTCCGACTGTATAAACATATAACTTATATGGACACAGAACTCCTCAGTGGACTTTAATATGCTTATAATTACAGTAGGGATAATTTATCACTTATATGCCATAGTGGTACCCAGAGTTCCCTGTCCTCTTAACATAACTTTATATAGACACAGAACTCCTCAGTGACTTTAATATCCTTTAATTACAGTGGGCCTACATTATCCCTTAAATACATGGTGGTACCCACGAGCTCCTGTCCTCTATAAAATTAATTATATAGACACAGAACGCCTCAGTGACTTCAATATCCTTATAATTACAAGTGGGGATACATTTATCAATTATAATACATTGTGATACCAAGAGTTCCCTGTTCTGTATAAAATATAACTTATATGGAGACAGAACTCCGTCAGTGAATTCTAAAAGCCTTATAATTACAGTAGGGGTAAATTATCCCGTATAATAATTGTGGTACCCAGACTTCCCTCTCCTGTATAACATATAATTTATATGGACACAGAACTCTCGAGTGAATTCTAATATCCTTATAATTTACAGTTAGCAGATACATTATCATTAAATAATAGTGGTACCCAGAATTCCCTGTCCTGTATAAACATATAACTTTATATCGACAAAGAACTCCTCAGTTGTCTTTTAATATCCTTATAATACAGTAATGGATACTTATCACTTATAATACATTGTGGTAACCAAAGTTCCCTGTCCTCTATAACCAAAACTTTATATAGACCACAGAAACTCCTCAGTGACTTCTAATTTCCTTATAATTTACATTGGGGAATACATTATCCAATCTATAATAATACAGCGTGGTACAGAGTTCCCTTTCTGTATTACATATAAACTTTATATGCACAAAGAAACTCATCAGTGACTTCTAATATACTTATAATTTTACAGTAGGTGATGACATATCCCTTATATACATGGTGGTACTCAGAGGTCCTGTCTCTATAAACATAATTTATATAGACACAGAACTCCTCAGCGGACTTCTTATATCCTTATATTTACAGTGGGAGAGACATTAATCCATATAATACATGGTGGTCCCCAGAGTTCCTGTTGCTGTATCACATTAACTTTATATGGAGACAGAACTCCTTCAGTGACTTCTAAAATCTTTATAATTTACAGTAGGGGTACATTACCCTTATAATACATGTGGAAACCCAGAATTCCCTGGTCCGGTATAATATTAATTTATATGCACACAGAACCCTCAGTGACTTCTAGATCTTATAATGTACAGTAGGGGATACATTATCCCCTTATAAGAAATAGTGGACAGAATTCCCTGCAGTTTTTGGATTAACAGATAACTTTATATGACACAACACTCCTCAGTGACTTCTAATATCCTTATAATTTACAGTAGCGGATTCATTATCCCTTTAATTAACATAGTGGTACACAGAATTCTGTCCTGTATAACATATAAACTTTATATCGACAAAGAACTCCTCAGTGACTTTTAATATCCTTATAATTACATTAGGGGATAAATTATCCTTTAATTACATGTGGTACCCAGATATCCCTGTCCTCTATACCAAAACTTTATATAGACACAGAACTCCATAGTGAACACTTCTAATTTTCCTTTCAATTTACAGTGGGGGATACATTATCCATTATAATCAATGGTTGGTACCCTAGAGTCACTGTTCGTATTACATATAACTTTATAGCGGAGACAGAAACTCCTCGTGACTTCTAAAATCCTTATAATTTACAGTAGCGGGATACATTATCCCTTATAAGACATGGTGGGTACCCAGACTTCCCTGTTCATGTATAACCATAACTTTATATGGACACAGAACTCATCAGGGACTTCTAATACCTTATTAATTTACAGTAGCGGACATTATTCCTTATAGTACATGGTGGTACCCAAAGTTCCCTGTCCTGTATAAATCTAACTTTATATGAACCACAGAATGCCTCCCAGTGAACTACTTAATATCTTACAATTGACAGTAGGGAACATTATCCCTTATATAATACATGGTGATACCCAGAATTCCCGCCTGTATAAATATAAATTTATAGGACACAGAACTCTCAGTGGACTCTTATATCCTTATAATTTACAAGAGGCGATACATCATCCCTGATTAAGACATGTTGGTACTCAGAGGTCCCTGTCTTTATAACTCAGCCAGTTGTCCTTTTACTATAAATGGACACAAAAACTACTCATTGGAACTTGTGACATTCTCATAGTTACAGTCGGGGATACATTATCCTTATAATACAGATTGGGGGAATAGCTAAGTCTATGTCCTTGTGCCTCTATAGGTTCCCTGGCCCTTTATACCTCAGCCTGGGGCTTGTACCTTTATATAACACAGAACTCCTCAATTACTTCGAATATCCTATTATTACAGTAGGAGAAATTATAAACTTTATTTTTACGTTGTCTTTTAGGGGATAAATGGTTAGGGGGGGGGATATGGGGATATAAAGTGAAATAAAAACTCTATCTAAATCTTTACATATTTGATTCTGATGTGCCTATATTATTATTATTTATATTATGTTGTTATTTTGTAGATTTATAGCGTCAACATTGTCGTGGCGCTTTACAGTTGCATTAATATCATTGAGGAAAACATACAGTACATACTATGGGTAGTGCAAGTAATAACGTGCAAAATTTCAAGTGATGCCGTCCATTGTAATAATTATATTATTTAGTAATGTTTGCAAATAAGAAAAATCTAGAAGGATATGTAAATTCTTGATGATGTATCCGTGATGTCACCTCACTAGTGAAATAACATTGAAATTTGTATCCTCCATGCGATGTCATAAAAACCAGTAAAACATTTATAATTGTGACGGGACAGCGATGAACGCAGGATGTTTTTATCAACTTTTCTGCTTTGCCTAAAGATTTTTTCATCTTGTTACCTACAGCGCCATCCATGTTATGTTATTTCTTCTGGTTGGCTGGTGTGGTTTTCTGGTCCTGTAACCAAGTTCACTGTTCAGTAAGTACTTCATATTACTTTATTTAAAGGGAACTGTCTCCAATTCTTCCCAAATTAGTTAGTGTGGTATAACAAGCTTCCAGGGATCTTCAATATGAACCTAATCACATCTCTATATACAGTTTGTTTAAGATATTTTCAGCCATGTGACCGCTTATAGTCATGTAACCAGTTATAGGCATGTGACAGTTTATAGCAATGTGACCAGCTAATAGCCAATGTGACCAGTTTTAGCATGTGACCAGTTTATAGTCATGTGTCAGCCTTCCCTGTTATTAATTGGGCTCTCCATCCCAACTGTCATTGTTAACTGTCTGTCCAGGTTGTTCTGTTCCCACATTAAGCCGTAATCTGATCATGTCTCCTCTGGGCAGAGGGGGAAGCAGAGGCCAATTGATGTACAACAATTAACAAAACTGGAAGCAGGATATTTCAAACATTTACCCAATATCATTTCTCAAGGATACAGCAGGGTTGTCATTTGTCGCTATTGGGATGGAAGTCCCGACTGCAGGTTACGAGATCTGAGCCCGCAGTCAGGGTTAAATCCCGTCTAAGTGCACGGACACACTGCAACGCAACGCCAAATTTTTGGGGGGGCCCCAATCGCATGTGATCATGTGCGATATTTTTTTTGCGTTTGCATTGCGATTTTCTCAATAGTATAGGAAAACGGCATGCGATTTAAAAATGCAGAACGCAAAACTGAATCGCAATCGCACCGAAAAACGTGCATTTTTTTTGTGTAAGTGACGTTTCATGATTTTTTAAAACGCAAGTGGCAAACGCAAAGAAAAACGCAGCAAGTTGTGGCCTAGCCCTAACAGAGAAAATGTCAGCGAAAGACCTGGTGGTACCCAGAGTTCATGTCCTGTATAACATATAACTTAAATGGAACACAGATCCTACCCAGTGACTTCTAATATCCTTACAATTACAGTAGGGGATAACATTATCCCTTATATACATGGTGGTACCCAGGAGTTCCCTCGCCTGTTATGTAACCATTAACTTTATCTGGGACACAGAAAGCCTCGGTTCTTAATATCCTTCTAATTTACAGTAGTTTACATTATACCTATAATAAAGAGTGGTACCCAGAATTCCCTTCCTGTATTAAAACATATAACTTATATGGAATAGAACTCCTCAGGACTTAAAAAAAATCCTTATAATTTACGTAGCGCTTACATTTATCCCTTATAATATATAGTGGTACCCCAGACTGCCCTGGCCTGTATAACATACAACGTATATAGACACAGAACTCCTCGGTGATTCTAATATCCTTATAATTTACAGGTACACCCCGGGGATCCATTATCCCTTATATACATGTTGTACCAGAGCTCCTGTCCTCTATCACTAACTTTTATATAGACACAGAAGCTGCTAAGCGACTTCAATATCCTTATAATTACAGTGGGGATACATTATCCATTCTAATACATGGTATGTACCCAGAGTTCCTTGTTTTGTATAACATATAACGTTATATGGGACACAGGAACTCCTCAGTGACTTCTAATATCCTATAATTTACAGTAGCGGTACATTATCCCTTATAATTACATTTAGTGGTACCCAGAATTACTGTCTGGATAACATAAACTTAGTGACAAGAACTCCTCAGTGACTTTAAATATCATTATAATTTACAGTAGGGATAATTATCCGTATATTACCGTGATGGTACCCAGAGTCTCTGCCCTCTATACCAAAATTGTAATAGACAAGATCTCTCAGTGACTTCTACTTACTTATAATTTACAGTAGGGATACATTATCCCTTATAATAACATGGTGGTACCCGAATTTCCTGGTCCTGTTTGATAACATAACTTTATAGGACACAGAACCCGCAGTGACTTTTAATATCCTTATAATTTCAGTAGTGGATACCATTATCCTTTATAGTACATGGTGGTACCCCAAAGTTCCTGTCCTGTATAACATTATGTACTTCTATGGACACAGAACTCCCCTGATGACTTCGATATCATTATAATTACAGTAGGGATAAAATCCCTTTATAATTACATAGTGGTCCCCAGAATTCCCTGTCCTGTATAACATTATACGTTATATGGACACAGAACTCCTCAGTGACTTTATATCATTATTAATTAACAGTGGGGATAAATTATCCCCTGATATAATACATAGTGGTACCAGAGTTCCCTGTCCTCTTTAAAAAAAAAAAACAAACTTTATATAGACACAGAACTCCTCAGTGACTTACTAATATCCTTATAATTTACAGTGGGGACTACATTTCCCGATAAATACATGGTGGTACCAAGAGCTCCCTGTCCTCTATAATATAAACTTTATATAGACACAGAGAACGCCTCAGTGACTTCTAATATCCAGTAGAATTTACAGTGGGGGATCCATTATCAATTATAATAACATGGTGATACCAAGAGTTCCCTGATTCTGTATAACTATAACTTTATATGGAAGACAGCACTCATCAGTGACTTCTAAAATCCTTATAAGTTACGTAGGGGATAAGTATCCCTTTTATAATTAAATTGTTTTTTGGGTACCCAGAATTCCCTGTCCTGTATAACAGATAACTTTATATGGACACAGCATCCTCAGGACTTCTCAATATCCTTATAATTTCCAGTAGCAGATACAGTATTCCCTTATAATAATAGTGGTACCCAGAATTTCCTGTCCTGGTGTAAAGAACTAAACTTTAATATAGACAACGCACTCCTCAGTGTCTTTATATCCTTATAATTACAGTAATGGAGACATTTATCCCTCTATAATACATTGGGTACACAAAGTTCCTGTCCCTCTATAACCAAAAACTTTATAAGAAACAGAAACTCCTCAGGACTTCTAATTCCTATAATGTAAATGGGGAATCTTAGCCTTATAATACAGCGTGTACCAGGAGTTCCATGTTCTGTATTACATATAACTTTATATGCACACAGAACTCATCAGGACTTCTAATATACTTTAATTTACAGTAGGGGATACATTCTCCTATAATACATGGTGGTACTCAGAGTTCCTTGTCTCTATAAAATAACTTGATATAGCCAACAGAATCCTCGCGACTTCTTATATCCTTATAATTTACAGTGGGGGATACATTATCCATTATAATACAGGTGGTAACCCAGAGATTCCCTGTTCGGTATAAAACTATAACTTTTATATGGAGACAGAACTCCTCAGTGATTCAAAATCTTTATAATTTACAGTAGGGGATGACATATCCAATTAGAATACATGTTGGGAACCCAGAATTCCTTGTCCTGTAGAAACATTTAATTTTATTATGCACACAGAACTCCTCAGTGACTTCTAAATATCCTTATTAATTACGTAGGAGGATACATTCATCCCTTATAAATAAATAGTGGTACCCAGAATTCCCGCCGTGTATAACATTAACTTTATATGGACACAGAACTCCTCAGTGACTTCTAATATCCTTATAATTCCAGTAGCGGAGAACATGATCCCTTATAATACATAGTGGTTCACAGAATTCCCTGCCTGTATTAACATATAACTATTAATCGACAAAGAACTCTCAGTGACTTTTAATATCCTATAAATTACAGTAGGGGAACATGATCCCTTTAATACATGGTGGTACCCAGATATCCTGTCCTATACCAAAACTTTATATAGACACCCGAAACCCATAGTGACTCTTATTTCTTATAATTTACAGTGGGGGATACTATTTCATTATATACATGGTGTACCCAGAGTTACTGTTCGGATTTAACATATTTAACTTTATATGGAGACAGAACTCCTCAGTGACTTCTAAAATCCTTATAATTTACAGTAGGAGGATACATTATCCCTTATAATTACATGGTGGTACCCAGAATCCCTGTCCTGATAACAAACTTTATATGGACACAGAAATCCTCATGTGACTTCTAATTATCTGATAATTTACAGTAGCGGATACATTATCCGTTATAGTTACATGGTGTACCCAAGTTCCCTGTCCTGTTATAACATATAACTTTATATAGACACAGAATGCTTCGTGGGACTACTAATATCCTTTACAATTGACAGTAGGGGATTAAATATCCCTTATAATACATGGTGTCTACCCAGAATCCCTGTCCGGTTATAAACATATAACTTTATATGGACACAGAACCCCTCAGTACTTCTTATATCCTTATAATTACAGTAGCGATTAAATCATCCGTTATAATTACATTAGTGGTACTCAGATGGTCCCTGTCTTTATAACTCAGCCAGTATCCTTTACTATAAATGACACAAAAACTCCTCATTGACTTCGACAGCCTCAAGTTAAGTCGGGGATACATTATCCATTATAATACATGAGGGGGAATAGCTAAGGTCTATGTCCTTGTGCTCTATAGGGTTCCTGGCCCTTTATAACTCAGCATGGTGCTTGTACCTTTATAATACACAGAACTCCTTCAATTACTTCTAATATCCTTATTATTTACAGTAGGAGATACATTATCACTTATATTTTACCGTTGGATCCTTTAGGGATACATGGTAGGGGGGATATAAAGGATATAAAAAATCTCTATCTAAATTCCTTTTTACTATTTGATTTATGTGCCTATATTATTTATTATTTAGATTATGGGTTATATTGTAGATTATAGCGTCAACATTTTCGTGGCGCTTTACAGTTGCATTAATATACATGAGGGAAAACATACATGTTACATACATGGGTAGTGCAATAATAAAAAGTGCAAATATTGCAAGTGATGAGCCATTGCTTAAATATTATAATATTTAGCTAATGTTTGCAATAGAAAAATCTAGAGATATTAAATTCTGGATGATGTCATCCGTGATGTCACTCACTAGTGAAATAACATTGAAATTTGATTCCGCCATGTATGCATAAAACCAGTAAACCATTTTATTAATTGTGAGGACAGCGAATGAAGCAGGATGTTTTATCACTTTTATGCTTTTGCTAAATTATTTTTCCATCTTGTTTACCTCCAGCTCCATCCTATGTTATATTTATCTTCTTCTGGTGCTGGTTGTCGGTTTTCTGAGTACTGGTAACAAGTCACGTTCAGTAAGTACTTCAACGTTACTTTATTTAAGGGGAATGTCGCCAATCTTCCAAATAGTTAGTTTGTATAAAAAGCTACATGGGATCTTCAATATGAACCTAATCACATTCTCTGTACAGTTTGTAAGGATATTGTCAGCAACATGTGACCGGCTTTATAGTAATGTGACCGGCTTATAGCCATGTGACCCAGCTTATAGTCATAACAGCTGTATAGTATGTGACCGTTTATAGCAATGTGAACAGCTTTATAGCCATGTGACCGTTTATAGGTTCATGTGACCAGATATAGTCATGTGTCCACCCTTTCCCTGTATAATTGGCTCTCCATCCCAACTGTCATTGTGAAACTGTCTGTCCAGGTTGTTCCTGTTCCCACATTAAGCAGTGACTGATCATGGTTCTCATTGGGGCAGAGGGGAAGCAGAGGACAATTGATGTCCAATAACAAATGTGGAAGCAGGATATTTCAACATGACCCAATTCATGTCTCCACAGGATACAGCAGGGTTGTCATAGTCCTATGGGGATGGGATTGTCCCGACTGAAGGTACGAATCCTGAGTCCGCGCAGGGCTTTAAAATCCCGTCTACGGGCACGGCCACACATGCAACGGCAAAACGCAAATCCATCGCATGTGATTCCTGTGCGATTTTTGCTTTGCCACTTGCGATTTCTTTCAATAAGTATAGGAAACGCATGCGATTGCGATTAAAAATGCAGCACGCAAAAATGAATCGCAATCGCACCGAAAAACGTGCATTTTTTTTGTGTAGTGCGGTTTTCAATGATTTTTTAAAAAACGCAAGCGGCAAACGCAGAAAAACGCAGCAGTGTGGCCTTAGCTCTAACAGAGAAAAATTCAGCGAAAGCCCCCTGGTGGTACCCACAGTCCCTGTCTGTATAAACATATAACTTTATATGGAGACAGAAACTCCTCAGTGACTTCTAAATCCTTATAATTTACAAGTAGGGGATACATTATCCCTTATAATAAATGGTGTTACCCAGAATGCCCTCTCCTGCTATAACAATAATTTATATGGACACAGGAACTCTCAGTGACTTCTAAGATCCTTATAATTTACAGTAGCAGATACATTATCCTTATAATTACATAGTGGTACCCGAATCCGTCCTGTATAAATAGAACTGTATATCGCCAAAGAAAACTCCTCAGTGTCTTTTACTATCCTTATAATTACAGTATATGGTAACATTATCCTATATACCCCATTGTGGTACCCAAAGTTCCGTCCTCTATAAGCAAAACTTTTAATAGACACAGAACTCCTCAGTGACTTCTAATTTCCTTATTAAGTTATCAGGCGGGATTACATTATCCCTTTAATACTGGTGGGGTACTCCAGAGTTCCATGTCCTTCTATAACATAACCTTTATAGAGACACAGAACTCCTTCAGCGTACTTCTTATATCAGTATAATTTACAGTGGGGGATTACATTAATCCATTATAATACATGGTGGTACCCAAGTTCCCTGTTCGTAACCATAAACTTTATATGGAGACAGAACTCATCAGTGACTTTAAAATCTTTTAATTACAGTAGGGGAGGACTTATCCCTTATAATACATGTGGAAACCCAGAATTCCCTGTTCCTGTATAACATTAATTTAATGCACACAGACACTCCTCAGTGGACTTCTAATATCCTTATAATTTACAGTAGGGGATACATTAATAACTTGTATAATACATAGTGGTAACCCAGAATTCCCCACTGCGTGTATTAAACATATACTTTATATGGACACAGAAACTCCTCAGGGACTCTAATCCTTATAATTACAGTAGCGATACATTATCCTTATAATACATAGTGGTACACAAATCCCTGTCCTATAACATATAATTTATTCGACCAAAGAAAACTCCTCAGTGACTTTTAATATCCTTATTAATTTACAGTTAGGGATACATTATCCCTTATAATACATTTGGTACCCAGATTATCCCTGTCCTCTATACCTAAACTTTATATAGACACAGAACTCCATAGTGACTTCTAATTTACCTTATAATTTACATGTGGGGATACAGTATCCAGTACATCATGGTGTCCAGATTTAATGTTTGAATTACATATACTTTATATGGGACGAACTCCTCAGTGACTTCTAAAATCCTATAATTTACAGTAGGGGATACATTATCCCCTTATAATACATGGTGGTACCCAGGAATTCCCTGTCCTGTAACATAACGTAATGGACACAAGAACTCCTCAGTGACTTCTAATATCCTTATAATTTTACAGTAGCGATACATTATCCTCTTATAGTAAATGTGGTACCCAAAGTTCCTGTCCTGTATAACATATAACTTATATAGACACAGGAATGCCTCAGTGCTACTAATATCCTTACATGACAGTAGGGGGGATACATTATCCCTTATAATACATTGGTGATACCAAGAATTCCTGTCCTGTTAAATATAACTTTATATGGACACAGCACTCCTCAGTGACTTAGTATATCCTTATTAATTTACAGTAGGCGCGAATCACCTTATAAGACATTAGTGGTACTAAGATGTCCCTGGCTTATAACTCAAGCCAGTGGCCTTTACGATAAATGTGACACAAAATCCTCATTGACTTCTGACATCCTCATAGTTTACAGTCGGGATACTTATCCATTATTAATAATGTGAGTGGGCAAATAGAAACGAATAGAAGAAAGGTAGAAGAAAAAAAAAATAGCTAAGTCTATGTCCTTGTGCCTCTATAGGGTTCTGGCTTTCTAACGCAGACTGTGTGCTTGTACCGTTATATATATACACAGAAACTCCCAATTACTTCTAATCTCCCTTATTATTTACAGGAGGAGATAAATTAATCAAACTTTTATATTTTACAGTTGGATCCTTTAGGGATACATGGTATGGTAGGGGGGGAAATTTAAAGTGATATTAACAAATCTCTAATGTAACTTTTACATATTGAATTGATGTGCCTATATTATTATTATATTTTGTTGTTATTATTGGAGATCGATTTTTTATAGCGTCAACATTTTCGGTGGCGCTTTACAGTTGCATTACTATACATTGCGGAAAACATAACTGTACATACCTGGGTAGTTCACGACTAAACCGGCAAATATTTCAATTGATGGTCCATTGCTTAAGATTATATATTTAGATAATGTTTTGCCAATAAGAAAAATCTGAAGTATGTAAATTCTTGATGATGTCAGCCGTGATGTCACTCATAGGATAATAACATTTGAAATTTGATATCCTCCTGTGATGTCATAAAACCATGTAAACATTTTATAAGTGTGAGACAGCGATGAAGCAGATGTTTTTATTCAACTTTTCTGCTTTTGCGAAATTCTTTTTTCCATCTTGTTACCCTCCAGCTCCACATCCTTATGTTATATTTTATCTCTTCTGGGCTGGTGTTGGTTTTCTGGTCCTGGTACAGTTCCACCGTTAGTAAGTACTTCATACTTTACTTTATTTAAAGGGGAACTGTCTACAATTCTTCCAAATTAGTTGTGTGTATAAAAAGCTTCCATGGGATCTTCAATATGAACCAATTCACATCTCTATATTACCAGTTGGTAAGGCTATTTTCAGCCATGTGACCGGCTTTATAGTATGTGACAAGATAGACAGGAACAGTTTATAGTCATGTGACCAGTTAATAGTCATGTGGCCAGCCTTTCACTGTATTATTGGCTCTCCATCCAAATGTCATGTTAAAACTGTCTGTCCAGGTTGTCCTGTTTCCCACATTAAGCCGTAACTGATCAATGTTTCTCCTCTGGGGCAGAGGGGGAAGACAAGGGACAATTGATGTCCAATAACAAACTGGAGCGGATATTTGCAACATTACCCAATATATTTCTCACAGGCTACAGGGGTTGTCATGTCCCTATTGGGATGGGATTGTCCCGACTGCAGGGTGGTACAGATCATGAGTCCCGCAGTAGTCAGGGCTTAAAAATCCCGTCAAGGCACGGCAACACTGCAACGCCAAACGGGGCAAAATTTGCAATCGCATGTGATTTCATGTGCATGTTGATTTTTTTTTGCGTTTGCACTGAGATTTCTTCAATAAGTATAGAAAACGCCTGACGATGCGATTAAAAAGGCAGAAACGCAAAAATGAATCGCAATAGCACCGAAAAAACGTGCATTTTTTTTGTTGTTTGTTAGTGCGTTTTCAATGATTTTTGAAAAAAAGCAAAGCGCAAACGCAAGAAAAAACGCAGCAGTGTGGCCTAGCTCTAACAGAGAAAAATGTCAGCGAAGCCCCATGGTGGTACCCAGAGTTCCTGTCTGTATAACAATAACTTTAAATGGGACAAAGATCTCCCCAGTGACTTCTAATATCCTTACAATTTTACAGTAGGGGAACCTTATCATATAATAATGGTGGTTACCCAGAGTTCCCTGTCATGATATTAACATATAACTTAATGACACAGAAACTCTTCTGCGACTTCTAATATCGCTTATTATTTACAGTGGGGAATACATTATCCCTTTATAAACAGATGGTGGAACCAGAGTTCCCTGTCCTTGGATAACATATACTTTATATGGACACAGAAATCCCTCAGTGACTTCTATTAAATCTTGATAATTTACAGTAGGGTTAATTTTCCATTATATACACGGTGGTGGTACCCAGAGTTCCCTGTCCTGTATAAACCTATAACTTTATATAGACTCCTCCAGTGGACTTCCAATATCCTTTATAAAGTTACAGTAGGGTATAACATATTTCTTATGATTTACATGAGTGGTACTCAGAGTTCCCTATCCTTGTATAACTCAGTCTGTGTCCTTGGACATTTATATAGACATAGAAACTCCTCAGTGACTTTAATATCCTTATTATATACAGTAGGGGATACATTATCCTTATAATACATGGGTGGTACCCAGAGTTACCTGATCCTCTTAACATTAACTTTTATATAGCCCACAGAATCCTCAGTTGGACTTCTAATATCCTTATAATTTACCGTAGGGATAATACCCTTTATATACATGTGGTACCCAGAATTCCTGTCCTGTCTAACATTTAAATTATTATGGACACAGAAACTCCTCAGTGACTTCTAATATCCTTCTAATTTACAGTGCAGGGGGAAACATTATACCTTAAAAATAAATAGTAGACAGACGTACCAGGAATTCCACACAGCACACTGTATACAACTCAACACTTATATGCACATAGAACGCTCAGGGAACTTAAAAATCCTTAGAAATTTACTGTACGCGCTTATACGGATTATCCATTTATAATATATAGTGGTACCCAGAATCCCTGTCCTGTATAACATATAACTTGCTATGAACAGAAATCCTTAGTGACTTTTAAATCCTTACAATTACAGTGGGATACATTTATCCCTTATAATACATGTGGTACCCAGTTAATTCCAGGTCCTGTATAACATAACTTATATAGACAAGAACTCCTCGGGGTGACTTCTAATCCTTATAATTTACAGTAGGGAATTCCATTATCCCTTATAATACATGGTTGGTGTAACAGAGCTCCCTTGCCTCTCTAACATAACTTTATATAGACACAGAACTGCTCAGGGACTTCTAAGATCCTTATAATTTACAGGGGGGATACATTATCCATTATAATACATGTGTTAAACAGAGTCCTGTTTGTATAAACATATAACTTATAGGACACAGACTCCTGCAAGTCCGGGACTTCTAATCTCCGTTATAATTACAGTAGCGAATACATTATCCCTTATAATACATAGTGTTACCAGAATCCCTGTCCTGTATAACATATAAACTTATAGCGAAAAAGAACTCATCGGACTTTTAATATCCTTTATAATTTACAGTAGGGATACATTATCCTTTAATACTGGGGTACCCAGAGTTCCCTGTCCTCTATACCAAAATTTTATATAGACACACATCTCCTCAGGACTTCTAATTTCCTTATAATTTACAGTGGGAGCTACATTATCCAGTATAATACATGTGGTACGCAGAGTTCACTGTTCTGTATTACATATAACTTTATATGGAGAAGAACTCCCAGTGACTTCTAAAATCCTTATTAATTGACAGTGGGGATACATTATCCTTATATACTGGTGGTACAGAATTCCATGTCCTTGTAGAACATAACTTTTATGGGCCACAGAATCATCAGGACTTCTAATATCCTTATAATTTAAATAGTGGATACATTATCCTTATAGTACAAGGTTGGTACCCAAAGTTCTCTGTCCTGTTAACATATAACTTTATATGGACACAAACTCCTCGGTGGACTTCCTAATTCCTTATAATTACAGTAGGGGATAAATTATCCCTTTATACATAGTGGTACCCAGAATTACTGTCCTGTATAACATTTAACTTTAGATGGACACAGAAAACTCCTCAAAGTGACTTTTAAATCCTTATAACTTTACAGTTAGGGGATACATTATCCCTCATAATACATCGGTGGTACCCAGAGATTCCCTGTCCTCTATTAACATAACTTATATAGACACGAAACGCCTCAGTGACTTCTAAATCCTTAGAATTTCACAAGTGGGGATACAGTATCAATTATAATACATCGGGATACCCAGAGTTCCCTGTTCGGTCTAACATATTAACTATTATATGGACGACTCCTCCGTGACTTCTAAAATCTTTATAATTTACAGTAGGGGGATACAATTAATACCTTATAATACCATGTTGGAACCCAGGAATTCCCCTGTTACTGTACAACATTTTAATTTATATGCAACAGAACTCCTCAGTGACTTGTAATATCCCTTATAATATACAGAAGGGGATACATTATACCTTATAATACATTAGTGGTCCCAGAACTCCCTGTCCGTATAAACATTATAAGTTATATCGACAAAGAAATCCTCAGTGACTTGTTAATATCCTTATAATTTACGTGGGGGATGACATTTGCAAAATTTAAAATTACATGGTGGTACCCAGAGTTCCCGTCCTCTATAACATAACTTTATATAGACACAGCACGGCCTCAGTGACTTCTAATATCATTATAATTTTACCGTGGGGGATACCTATCCCTTTATAATACATGGTACGGTACCCAGAGTTTCTGTCCTCTATAACATAACCTTATATAGACACAGAACGACTCAGTGACTTCTAATATCCTTATAATTTACAGTGGGATACATTATCAATTATAATCATGGTGGTACCCAGAATTCCCTGTCCTGTATAACATATTAACTTTATTAGACACAGAACGCTTCAGTGACTAAATAATATCTTACAATGAACAGTAGGGTACAGTATCCTTTATAATACATGGTGATACCCAGAATTCCCTGTCCTGGAAACATATAACTTTAAATGGCCACAGATTCTCCTTAGGAATTCTATATCCTTACAATTTACATTAGGGGAATACATATCCCTTATAGTACATGGTGGTACCAAAGTTCCTGTCTGTATGAAAATATAACATATATGGACACAGAACTCCTCTGTGCTTCAATATCATTATAATTTACAGTAGGGGATAATCAATATCCCTTATAATGAATGTGGTACCAGAGTTTCCCTGTCCTGTATAACCTATAAATTTATATGGACATAAGAAACACCTTAGTGACCTTCAATATCCTTATATTTACAGTAGGGGATACATTTTCCATTAAATACACGGTGGTACCCAGAGTTCCCAGTTCTGCATAACATATTACGTGTATAGACTCCTAGTGACTTCCAGAATCCTATAATTTACAGTAGGGTATACATTATTTCTCATAATACAGAGTGGTATCAGAGTTCCCATCCTGTATAACTCAGTCTGTTTGGTCCTTGCACATTTATATAGACACAAAACTCCTCAGTGCCTTTAATATCCTTATTATGTACAATAGGGTTAACATTATCCTTAATTACATGTGGTACCAGGTTCATGTCCTCTATAACAAACTTTAATAGAGGACAGAAACCCCTAAGTGATTATAATATCATTATAATTTTAAGTGGGGGATACATTATCCCATTTATAACACATGGTGAAACCCAGGAGTCCTGTTCGGTAAACATATAACTTTATATGGAGGAAAGAACTCCTCAGTGACTAATAAAATCCTTTATAATTACAGTAGTGGATACATTTTCCCCCTTTAATCCTGGTGGTACCCAGAATTCCCCTGTCCTGTATAACATTTAACTGTATAGGACACAGAACTCATCAGTGACTTTAATATCCTTATAATTTACAGTAAGGGAACATTATCCCTTATAAAGAAAATAGTGGTACCCAGATTCCTTGTCCTGTATAACATATAGCTTATAGGACAAAGAATTCCTAGGTGACTTCCAAATCCTTGGTTAATTACAGTCGGATACATTATCTCTTAGATACCATGGTGGTACCTCAGAGTTCCCGGTCCTCTATAAACATAACTTTATATAAGAACAGAATCCCAGCGACTTTCTAATATCCTTATAATTTACAGTGGGGGATACATTATCCCTTGTAATACATGTGGTACCAGAATGCCCTGCCCGTAGAACATTTAAACTTTATATGGAGACCAGATCCTCAGTGAATGCTAATATTCCTATAATTTACAGTAGGGGATCCATTATCCCTTATTAATACATGTGTGTACCAGAGTTACCTGTCCTCATACATACTTTATATAGACACAGAAATCTCAGCGACTCTTAATATCCCCACTCTATAATTACAAGTGTGGGATACATTATCCATTATAAACATTTGTGGTACCCAGAATGATCCTGTCCTGCTAGAACATATAGTTTCTATGACACAGAACCTCCTCAGGACTACTAGAAACATATAATTTACAGTAGCACCCGGGATACATTTTCCCTTATAATACATGTTGGTACCCAGAATTCCCTGTTCCGGTATAACATTGAAACTTTATATGGACACAGAGAACTCCTCGTGACTTATAATATCCGTAAATTTAACATAAGGGATAAATTTCACCCTTATAATAAATAGTGGGTTACCAGAAATTCCTGTCCTGTATAAATATAGTTTATATGGAACAAATCCTCAGTGGACTTCCCAAAATCCTTATTAATTTACGTAGGGGATACATTATCCCTTATAATTTACCTGGTGGTACTCAGAGTTCCTGTCGCTATAACAAACTTTAATATGACCACAGAACTCCTCCGCGACTTCCTTAATATCATTATAATTACAGGGGGGGAGACATTATCCTTAAATACATGTTGGTACCGAATTCCTGTCCGTATAACATTATAACTTATAGGAGATAGAACTCCCCAGTAACTACCTAATATGCTTACAATTGACAGTACGGGGACTACATTATCCCTTTTATAATCCATGGTAGTGGGTTACCAGAACGTCCCTGGCCTGATATAACAAATAACTATATGGCACAGAAACACCTAGTGACTTCTAAAATCCTTATTAAGTTACAGTAGGGGATACATAATCCCTGAAAATACATGGTTGGTACCAGAAATTCCTTGTCCTGATAACATAACTTTATATGGACACAGAAACCCCTCAGTGACTTTCAATTATCCTTAGAATGTACAGTACGGATACATTATCCATTTAATAATAAATAGTGTACCCAGAAGGCCGTCCCTGTATAACATATAACTTATAGGACACAGAACTTCCACAGTGACTTCTAAAATCCTTATAATTTACAGGTAGCGGATACAATCCCTTATATAATTACTAGGGTACCCAGAATTCCCTGTCCTGTATAACATATCACTTTATATGGAAAGAACTTTTCAGAGGCTTTTAATATCCTAAATTGACAGTAGGGGATTACATTATCCTAGTAATTTGATCTCACAGTAAGAGATTTAGTACCTATGTAGACAAGTGGCCTTGTTGGGGGTCCCGCAGCTCGACCCAGGCCTCTGTTGGCTTTAAAAAGAGCCTTGGGTGTGTCTTCTTTTAATCTAGCGATACCAACTCCGATGAAGTCGCTAACACAGGGGCACGTCGGCGCTAGCGGGCTTCAAAGAAGCCGGATGTTGCTAGCGCCTTCATCCAAGGTTGCAATGGCACTTATAAAGTGGCTGGGGAAGAGGGGTACGGCTTCGAGCTGCAGGACCCTGAAAAGGGCATGTCCACCCCAAAAATACTACAATTTAACCCACTACAGCCCCACTGTGTAGTCTGAGAAAAAATCCTTACCGTACATCTCTGCTCCAAATGGTTTTTCCTGTTAATTTGCCCTCCAAAGTCAAAAAAAAGTGACCACCAGGAGCCTGGCCGAGTCCCATTAGGACTCTGGCCTCCTGTCTCTCCTACGGGAGAAAAATGGACAGCACACTGCAGCAGCTCCCTCCCTCCACTTCCCGTTTCTCTCTCCCTCCCCTAGGGAAATCACATTGTCTGTCATTAGTGTAGGGCTCCTCCCCCAACAACTATCGTATTTGAAGCAAAACCCCAAGATATAACTTACATTGATCTTTTCCCCCGAAGTTCAGTCAGCGGACCGGCCCCCTGCTTGCACGTTTCATGCAGGCATGCGGCCGGGAAGAAACAGCAAAAATATTTAGCCAACTCCGAATTTGGACAGTCTGCAGTTTTTTCCACAAAACACCCCCGTAACTTAGAAATAACCCCCACAAACTATATATTCCTGAAATTTACACACCTCCAGCTATGTAATGCAGTAGTTTGTTTATTCATACCATCAATGGTGTGGGCGCAGTTCTTCGTAGAAGTTTGCATTTGTCTGACAAAATGAACAAAAAACAACTTCAAAAGGTAGAAATCATGCCAAAACCTCATGGAATGTAAAAAAAAGTTACTAAATATCAATCTCCCAAATGTCCTGAATAAAACGGTATGCCATATGTGTGGTTACACATGCGGACGTGGAAGTGAAAAGCCACGAAGTGAGACAAGGCACGATGGCTCAGAAACGACGAAAATATTTATCCAACTCCGAATTTGGACAGTCTGCAGTTATTTCTACAAAACACCCCCGTAACTTAGAAATAACCCCCACAAACTATATATTCCTGAAATTTACATACCTTCAGCTATAAAACACTGTAGTTTGTTCATTCATACCATCAATGGTGTGGGCGCAGTTCTTCGTAGAAGTTCGCATTTGTCTGAAAAAATTAACAAAAAACAGCTTCAAAAGGTAGAAATCATGCCAAAACCTCATGGAATGTAAAAAAAAGTTACTAAATATCAATCTCCCAAATGTTCTGAATCAAACGGTATGCCATATGTGTGGTTACACATGTGGACGTGGAAGCCAAAAGCCACGAAGTGAAACAATGCACAATGGCTCAGAAACAGCAAAAATATTCAGCCAAATCTGAATTTGAACAGTCTGCAAACAGTCTGCAAAACAACCCCCACAAACCATATATTTCTCGAATCCACAACTTTTATCTACGTAATTCTGTAGTTTGTCATTCATACCATCAATGGTGTGGGCGCAGTTCTTCGTAGAAATTCGCAGATTTTCTAAGAAATTTGAAAAAAAAACTCTCAAAGGTAGAAATCATGCCAAAATCCCAAGTAATGTAAAAAAAAGTTACCAAATATCAATCTCCTAAATGTCCGAATCAAAGGGTATGCCCTAGTATGGTTACACACGCAAACGTGGAATCAACTAGCCACAAAGTGAGCAATGAACAATGGCCCAATTACAGCAACTTTTCAGATTTGTCAGACTAAACACCCTCTATATTAGAATACCCCACAAATATATATTCTTGGAATCTACACACCTTCAGCTACACAATGGTGTGATTCCTTTATGCATACCAATGGTGTGGGCGCAGTTTCATGTAAATTTCGCTTTTTACCAGATTTTCAGGAAAAATTTATAAAAAATACAATTCAAAGTTAAAAATCATGGCAAATTTCATGTCATGTAAAGAAATCTCAATTATCAATCTTCCAAATGCCCTGGATCAAGCGGTATGAAATATGCGTGGATGACAACCGGGACGTGGCCACCAACTAGCTCAAATGTGACCGCGCAAGTCTAATTACAAGAAAAAATCAAAGTGCTCTGTAATTTCAAACAGCCCCAAAACTTGGAAATGCCCCCCACAAATAAACCCCCCACTAAAATCAATCTCCCACATGTTCTGAATCAAACGGTATGCCCTATGCGTGGATGTACACAGAGACGTGGCCACCAACAGCTCAAATGGGACGCAGCACAAATGCAATTACATGAAAAAATCAGTGCTCTGTAATTTGAACAGCCTACCCTTTTTCTAAGGAAAGAGTCCCGAAACATGGAAATTGCCCCCACAAACTATATATTTTTGGAATCTACACACCTTCAGCTACGTTACAGTGCCATGCTTTCATACATACATAAAGAATTCAGACCAGTGAACAAAGAACTCTGTGTTTTTAGGAGGTTTTTGAAAAATAAAATAAGATGATCAAGGATTGAAATCCTACCTAAACCAGCTTGACGAGCAAAAAACACAACAAATGTCAATCTTCCACATATCCTGCATCAAACAGTATGCCATATGGTGGGTGGCACACAGAGACGTGGCCACCAACTAGCTCAAATGGGACGCAGTACAAGTAATTACAAGAAAAAATCAAAGTGCTCTGTAATTTCAAACAGCCCAAAACTTGGAAATGCCCCCCACAAATAAAAACCCCACTAAATATCACTCTTCCACATGTTCTGAATCAATGGTATGCCATATGCGTGGATGTACACAGAGACGTGGCCACCAACTAGCTCAAATGGGACACATGCACAAATTCAATTACAAGAAAAAATCAAAGTGCCTGATTTGAACAGCCTACCCTTTTTCTAAGGAAACAGTCCCAAAACATGGAAATTCCCCTCACAAACTATATTTTTGGAATCTACACACCTTCAGCTACGTTACGGTGCCATGCTTTCATAAATACATGAAGAATTCCAGACCCAGTGATCCAAAGAACTCTGTTTTTAGGAGGTTTTGTGAAAAATAAAATAAGATGATTCAAGGATTGAAATCCTACCTAAACCAACTTGACAAGCAAAAAATCCCCCTAAATGTCAATCTCCCACATATCCTGCATCAAACGGTATGCCATAGTGTGGGTGCACACAGAGACGTGGCCACCAAAATAGCTCAAATGGACACATACACAAGTGTAATACAGAAAAAAAATCAAATGCTCTGTAATTTCAAACAGCCCCAAAACTTGGAAATGCCCCCCACAAATAAACCCCCCCACTAAATATCACTCCCCACATGTTCTGAATCAAAGGGTATGCCCTATGTGGGGGGGTACACAGAGACGTGGCCACCAACTAGCTCAAATGAGGCGAATGCACAAGTGTAATTACAAGAAAAAAAATCAAAGTGCTCTGTGAATTTCAAACAGCCCCAAACTTGGAAATGCCCCCCACAAATAAACCCCCCCCACTAAATATCACTCTCCCACATGTTCTGAATCAAACGGTATGCCATATGCGTGGATGTACACAGAGACGTGGCCACCAACTAGCTCAAATGGGACGCATGCACAATGTAATTACAAGAAAAAAATCAAAGTGCTCTGTAATTTCAAACAGCCCCAAAACTTGGAAATGCCCCCCACAAATAACCCCCCACACTAAATATCAATCTCCCACATATTCTGAATCAAACGTTATGCCATATGCGTGGATGACAACAGAGATGTGGCCACCAACTAGCTCAAATGGGACGCATGCACAAAGCAATTACAAGAAAAAATCAAAGTGCTCTGTAATTTGAACAGCCACACTTTTCTAAGGAAAAGGTCCGAAACATGGAAATCCCCCCCACAAACTATATTTTGGAATCTACACACTTAGCTACGTTACGATGCCATGCTGTCATACATACATGAAGAATTCCAGACCCAGTGATCCAAAGAACTCCGTGTTTATAGGAGGTTTTGTGAAAAAAAAATAAGATGATTCAAGGGTTGAATCCTACCTAAACCCTTTGACAAGCAAAAACCCCAACTAAATGTCAATCTCCCACATATCCTGCATCAAACGGTATGCCATATGTGTGGGTGCATACAGAGAGTGGCCACCAACTAGCTCAAATAGGACGCATGCACAAGCCAATTACAAGAAAAAAATCAAAGTGTATTGTAATAAAGCTGTGATTTCATTCATTCATTCATGTTGTAACCAGAGTTCTCTTGTTCTTTTCCTGGTTGATGCAGTGCCCGTTTCTTTTTTGCTATATCCGTGGGATTTGGTCTCTAGCGACGGACCTGGGGCACTCTGCACCGGGTCACCAAAGAACACGGGTAAGTCCCGAATATATATTGTTGAATTCCTATTGGAAGTGTTCATCTTGCTATCTGGAGGACCGAGGGGTCTGGGTTTCTTACACCGGACCACCACACAAATAAGTAAGCCATTATAAGATTCACATTTCATGAGATTGGATTCCTAATTTTTGATTGTTCTGTAATTGAACAGCCTAATCAACTTGGAAATACCCCCCACAAACTATATATTTTTGGAAGCTACACACCTTCAGCTACGTGATAGTATCATGCTTTCGTATATACATGAAGAATTCCAGACACTGTTATTCATAGAACTCCGTGCTTTTAGGAGATTTTTGAAAAAATAAAATAAGAGGACTCAATGGTTGAAATCCTACCTAACCCACTTGGCAAGTAAAAAAGTGGCAATCTCCCACATGTCCTGAATCAAACGGTATATACCATATGGGTGGGTGCAAACAGAGACAAGGCACCAACTAGCTCAAATGGGATCCATGCGCAATCGCAATTACAAGAAAAAATTAAAAAAAACGCCACAACCCACCCCCCACCCTATCCCCACTCCCCCTTTTAGTGGTATTTTAGTGAAAACCAGTTAGTACGGAGAGTAAAACACGTTTTTGTACACTTTAATCCTAAAAATTCAATCCGGTCTTTTTTTGGTACCTCTGCAAAATTTCCTACTAAAATAGGTTAGTTTCCCTTGAAATCCAACAAATAATGATCCGTGTTTAATTAACCGATATCACCGGGGACATTGGGAAGCTTGGAGAAGACAACGTTTTTGGTAATTTTAAAAAAAAGGTGTTTGCATCACTTTAAGATTTTTTGTGTGTGCATTTCCCTTTTTTTTTTATCATTCCCAAAGATGATCATCAAATCAAATGCCCGTTTTCCAATTCGAAATCCGATCGGAAAAATCACTTCCCGGAAATCATTTTCAGAAGTGATCACCAAATTTTGATCTCTGTCCCCATTTTTTTCCTAAGTCTTGCTAAGTAGCAAAGACTTAGAAAAAATCCTATTTGTGAATGGAACTTTGAGTTCCATTCACAAAAAGTATAGTAAAGCTGTCAGCAGACGCTTTTACTATACCAGGTACTGCACTGTGATCTGAATGGAGATCACAGGGCAGTACCTCCACTACACCACCAGGGTGTACCTCTTTAGGAAGACCCTGTGAAGGAGGAAGCTCCGTGACGTCACCGGAGTCTCCCTTTACGTTCCTCCATAGACTCCAAGTGGGACCGGCAGCTCCTTTGCGGCCACGGCAGATAAGGTAGGAAATCTCCCGATCCCCCCCTCGGATTGGACAAAACTGAGGGGGGATCAAGGGGATAGGGGGGGCAGTTGAATGCTGCCCCCCGATCGCCCCTAGCAGGGGCAATTTGTTTTTTACAGGTACAGCCACAGATCGTATATTCACGATCTGTGGCAGTTTGTGCATTTCCTGCACAGATCGTGAATATACGATCTGTGGCAGGCAAAGGGTTAATGGGCCTTATAATAAACTTTCTGTGCATTGTTCACAAATAGATCATAGATAGCAATTGGATATACGTTAAAATAGGTAAAAGTAGTTTTCCTCTTCAGGTTAGGAAGGTTATTTTGTTTCTAAACACAATGTTAAAAATTAAACTCTTTCCAGCAAATGTGCTAATGGCTAATTCAGGGATAGTCAAGGGTAACTGTGGTTCCATACAAGTGCTCTCTGGATCTTAAGTTATAGGCTTTGTAAAGTTACAGTTCCTGTTCTGTCTGTCTGTCTGAGTCTCTGTGACAGTCACATGATCTGTGCTGAGCTTCTTACACAGCTTCTGTGTAAGAAGCTCAACTCCTAAAATGTGATCTTTTCTAAAGCTATTTACAGGCCTGCAGCCATTCTCTATCTTTACTTACTTATGGACCATTGGGGAAGAAAAAGTTTTCTTTTCAGGTTTGTGGCTAGCTTTAAAAAGGATTTAGACAATCAGGGGCAGGGCTTATGATGATGATGCTCTGTCCCAGTGGGCATGCTCCAATTTTAATTTGTAGTCCGACACCAAAGTTCTGGTGATGTCACATCACAGTACTAGCAAGGAAAAAAACACCATTTATACTGCTATAACTGTAAATAGATGAAGCTAGAAGCATGTTTAAAGGCCACTTGCATGGAGACCGCAGTTCCCCTTTAAGATAAAGCTGGATAAATTTCTAAAATTAAAAATAATATTTGCCTGTGTTCTTAAACTGCAGCAACCAATCAGAGTTTGTAAACCAGTAAAACGGTATCTATTGGTCACTGCAGACTAAGAATATTTAGCACCTCTTTTAAATAAGACTTGCATATGATGTCTGTGCACAGTAAAGTTGATGCTATTTAAATGTTATAATTAACTATGATCCCCATAAGTTCAGGAAGCAGCTTATAACATTTTACATTAAAATACAGTATACTGGAAAATTATAGTATTTCTACCTCTTATTCTTTTATATATGTAATATAGACCAAAGAGATGTGAACTCATATTAAATAATGCACATGTCTGGAGGCAGACAGGATAGATGACATTGCACTAGAACAGGATGGAAACTTATGTCCAATAAATGCAACTAGTTTTCCATCTTCCCTGCAGCTGTAGTTTGGAATTCGTTTGCGGTTCCTGATAAAGTCTGAAAGTCTTTCCACGGTCAGTATTTCACTGGCCCTGAATCGATACTGATACCCCAGAGTGATGTTAGGCCGGATATCGTCCCTCTCGTTTATTTCAGAAATGCAAATGCCATTGCCCAAATCAATTTTAAATAGATATATGTTTGACTAAAACAGAGGAAAAAATAAAACACAAATATGAAATGTAAGTAATAAATGAGAAATAAACCTGAAATATTGAAGGGTATCTCCACTGGTAAAAACACTTTTTGGTATTGGCTTTTTTGAAGAAGAGGAGGTAAAGGAGCTGTCATACCTCCCGTTCTTCAATAAAACATTCAAGAGGCAGGAACGAAGGGAAGGAACTTACCTGATCTCTCACTCTGCTGCGTCCTCTGACAGGTCCATGCTATGCGCAAGTGCAATGTGCCTTAGCCAATCACAGGAGCAGATGCCAGTCGAGCTCCTTCTGCTTGTCTTCCATGCACGGAAAAGGACGGAAGACAGACAGAAAGTGGCGAGGTTAAAAAGACAGGAAAGTAGATTTAGGGAGATGAAAGCTATAAACCTTGCAAGGATGCCAAATTTTAGTTTGAAGGGGGGATGTACCCTTAAGGAGGCAGATTAAATTCTATAATTGCCATCTTAGAACCTAGAAAACACACACATCTGTGCAAAAAATGTGGTTTTCTGTTTGAATAACTACAGACCCATCACTTAAATAGCATTAATGCTCAAAAACGACTCTAGAACTAAACTACCCCCCACCCCTCCTCTAAAAATAAAATTAATGAGAGCCTAAGTGAGTAGCAGTAAGTTTAACCACTGACTGCAGCCTTGAGCTCCAGTATGAAACTGCAACACATTCCTCTAATGCATTGTAACATTTCCTCCCAAATGCATTGGTCCAACCAGTGAAAATGTGAAAAGTACAGAGTAGTAGTCCTAGGTCAGGAAGGCGGACCCTGGTCTCCTAGTGCTCCTGTCGTGGCACCAAACAACACAAAATATAAAGCGAAGACTCTGGCGTTCAAGCTGCAAACAGGTTTATTGGTGCAATATACACAACAGTTTCGGGTGTAAAACCCTTTCTCAAGTGTACCAACCACAAGTGAACATATAATTTACAGGGAAAACAGGAAGTGAGGTCACAGCCCCACCCCCAACAATCAGAAGAATTAACGGGAAGTGAGACAGTTTCACATCCCCCAAGTAGGGAAGCATGTGGTTAGGCCCAAACACCAGTGAAAATGTGCTTTTTATTATTGGTTGACTTGCCGACCAAGAAGAGAGTGTAAATTGTTATCTGTTCGAGCAGGTAAACTCTTGTAAATAAAAAACTGCTCAACACCTGGTTATTACAGTACTTAGCACAATGGCGTTTTTACTTTTCTCATTTTTACGTGCAAATATAAGTAGCCAAATAATTGTTTTTCTATTAATAATTATCCAAATACTATATAAAAATATTAGATATAATAAAAATATAGGAAATAGTACACAGCTTAGCCCCATTTTGTACCTCCTCCAAGCTTTATCGGATATCAAAGGTTTTATATGATCGTTCAGCTCTCCATTATAGAGACAACACAGTGAAAAATTACTGTAAGCATCCAAGAGGCACAGGCAGGCCTTCAATGGAATGGACTGCATACACTGAGAATGGACAAACCTCAAATAACCTCCTATTACCACATCTCATCTAGAAAAGGTGGTGTCGACTTTAAATGTCCTACGTTCTCATCATTTTCATTAACAAGAATAAAAGTCTCCGTGCATCTTCCAGAATTTGTGAATTTGTGTGTAGTATAGGGCTAGGGTCTCTATGGTAAACATGCCGTAACTACAATATACAGTACACGTGTTTGTCATCAAGGATCTTGTGTGAATAAGAATGGAAAATACAATAACAATCATAAACAATTTCATAATATAGATATAAAGAAACAACATCAACAGATAATAGAATCCTGTCCTCAGTCATACATAATGTAACATCCAACCCCTTTTACCTGGTCCTACTTATCTAAAGCTGAACACACACATGGGCCATAAAGTTAAATCCATTTAGGTCCAATGTTATGTGTGATTATGCTTAGACTGATTTAAAATGCGTTCTATCCGTCTTATCCATATAATTAATCTATCTATATATCTATCAATCTATCTATCTATCTATCTATCATTATCTATCTATCGTCTATCTATCTATCTATCTAGTATCTATCATCTATCTATTGTCTATCATCTATTCATCTATCATCTATCTATCTATCTATCTATCTATTATCTATTAACGTCTATCGTCTATCTACTTCTATCTATCAATCTATCGTCTATCTGATCTATCCTCGTCTATCTATCTATCTATCTATCTTATAGCTTCATCATTCTATCTGTCTGTCTGTCTGTCTGTCTGTCTATCTATCTTTTATCTATCTATCTATCTATATCTATCATCATCTATCTACGATCTATCTATCTAACGTCTATCGTTATCTATCATCTATCTATCTATCTATCAATCTATCGTCTATCTATCTATCTATCGTCACATCTATCTATCTAGCTATTATCATCTATCTATCGTCGTCTGTCTGTCTGTCTGTCTATCTACTTCTATCTATTCTTCATCTATCTATCTCTGTTCTATCTATTATCTAAATCTATCTATCTATCATCAATCTATCGTCTATCTATCTATCTATTCATCTCTATATCATCTACTAGTATCTATATCATCTATCGTCTGTCTGTTTGTCTATCTATCTTTCTATCACTATATCTGTCTATTATCTATTATCTATCTATACAACCAACATCTATCATATATCAATCACGTCTTATCCAATCATCATATCATACTACTCATACTATCTATCTATCCTGTCTTATCAATGAATGTCAATATCTATCCTCTCTTTTTTTCTATCTATCCAGCATTACTTGTCTGTTGATTTATCTATAACTATCTGCATGTCTATGTTTTGCTATATTTCTCTATATCTCCATCTAGTACTCAGCTTTGCTTCTTCTACTATTGCTAGGGTATTTTGTTATTGTAACATGTCCATTTAGATCCAAAGTTATTTGTTTGATTATGCTTAGATGATATAAGGGCAGTCCACCCCAAAACTATAATCCCCCCCACTAATGGCCCCATCATGTAGTGTAATAAAATCTTATCTCAAATCCAGCTCCATATGGTTCTCGTATAGTCCCCCTCCAAGTCCCAAAAACTGCCCACCAGGAGGATAGCAGAGTCCATATAGGACTCTGCCTCCTGTTCGCCTCCGGGAGAAGTTTGGCATGCGCACTGCAGCCCTTCTCCCCTCCTCTCCCTCACTCTCCTCTCCCTCCCATTTCACGACCCCCCCCACTACATAGAAACCCTTGGCCATGTATTAGGGTTCCTTCCCAGCCCCAACCGCTAAAAAACATTTTAAGAAAGTCCCCCGAACTCTAACTTACCATCCCTCTCTCGCATTCTGAGAAGCCAGCAGCCGCGTCCGTGATTGGTGCCTCTCAGCCAACACGGACGTGGCTGCCGTTCCTGCCCACCGCTTGCAGTGTATTGCAAGCAAAAGGCCGGGGCAGTGCGTTGGAGGAGAAAGGGAAGGTAAGTTTCTTAAAATATTTTATAGCGGTTGGGGTGGGGGAAGGCATACTATCATATGGGAAAAGTTTATTATAAGGGTGGACATGCCCTTTAAAATGCGTTCTATCCTGTCTTAATCATCTATCGTCAATACTATCTATCTATCTATCGATCATCTATCTACGATCGATATATCTATCATCTATCTATCTATCATCTATCTATCATCTATCTATATCCGATCTATCTATCATCCCTATCTATCTATCTATCTATATATCTACTATAGATATCTATCTATCTATCGATCGATCTAGATACATGCTATCATATCATGCATCTATCAGCATATAGCTATAGACTATCTATCATGATAATTATCTACATCTATCTAATATCTATCATCTATATATCTATTATCACTATCTAATCTATATATATCTATCTATCTCTATAAATTCTTTGGAATGTTGCATGATACCTGCTAGAAAAAAGGTATACTGAGAATCAAATCTACACACACACATGAATTGGTGCCTGTATCTCTTCTTATAGAATAGATGAAAACATTCCTTACCTGCTACAAAACATTCTGTTTCACTCCATTCACTGGGTTCTGCCTTACAGATGGAACAATTGTGTTGTTGCTGTTTCAAAACAGACAAAGAATAGCAAAGCCCTAAACATCATCTTTTTGTATTTCTAGGATTTGCTTGTTCCTGTAATATCCCTTACCGTCAGCACCTATTGCCGTCACATAGAGGGTCTGGTATTGAGCATCTCTTGGTAGGGTAAGTATTTCCCTATCCGCGTGGTGTCATTTTTATACTTTTTTCACTAATTCTCTAGTGGTTGTTTCCTGGCCCTAAATAGTAAATTGGCAGGTGAGAGAAAACATGCTGAGCTGAGTTCAGAAAAACAAGCAACATCCATAAAGAACGGGTTATTTACACATTGCAAACAAAATCTGTGTAATATGTTGTTGTTACAGAGAAAAACAAGTCAATATCCATATAAAGAACAGGTTATTACACCTTGGAAAAAAAAATCTGTGTAATATGTTATTGTTACAGAAGAAACAAGTCATACCATATAAAGAAGGGTTATTTACACATTGGAACAATAAGAACATCTTGTGCAATTATTACAACAAGTTTTGGTGCCTTAAAGGGATTAATAGGGTGATACGAATGTAGAATTGTTTAGCGTTTAATTTTAAATGAATAAATAGTAATGGTGGAGATAACTATATTTTACCTCTTGCTTCCATAGTATTCTAAATACATCTCACTTCCCTCCCATCATCATTGCCATCATCCTTAGAAAGGGAACATTGAGTGGGTTTATAAGATTAAATTACTGAATCTTTTATCAAAACAAAGCAAAAAACATTTTATTTAATCTTCTCAGTGCAAAACTACTCACACCACTAGTACTAGATCCCAGGCTGCCTGTGGAGTATAACATTCTGACTGGCCATTCTAATAAGAAGTCCCTAATCTACTTCTCCTTAATACTGCAGAAGTAAAACACAAGTAAAAAAGAACACAATAAATTGTAGCGCAATTTAACACATTTTTGCAATATTTGCTATGTGCATGTACATATTTTTTTCCTCTTTTTAAAGAATCAACCAGTGGCATAACTACTGGCCCACAGTGTCGTGACTGGAGGGGGCTCCACCTAGGTGGGATCAGTGGGTTGTTTGATGTTTGTGATCTAGAAATAACATTTTACTTTATAGTGGATGTCATTAACGGTTGATGTGCAGCCCCTTGAGGAGGATCCATTGCACGCATTACCGTATATACTTAGTATATATAAGCCAACCCAAGAATAGCAGGGGGTTGGAATTTGACTACACATGGCTTTAGTTGTCCATTAAATGGAAGTGGAATTCCCATACAGTAGTCCCATACAGTAATAGCCATAGCTAATCTGTGGCTAATTTTCTATGTTGGGTTGATCTACTTGGCCAATGCAAAAAACCAACTTGCTCCACTCTCTCTCTCCATGAGGCACCTTTGTGGTGTCACTACTCTTGACCATGTCATACAACCAGCCCATACAGGCCTTTTCATGAAGCGTAACCCCTTCCCGCTTTCCCTTGCACGAAACTATATCTGAGGGAGAGAAGCCAATGTGGTGGTGTGGGGTCTGTCCAGTGGGGCCAAGCCTCTGGCTCTGCAATAATGTTGTCAAACTGCAGTGGGTCTACTGTTACTCAATGGTGCCATTCCTACGAAGGTAACCCCTTTCCTCTTTCCCTTGCATGAAGCACACTCTAGGAGGGAGAGGAAACCAATGGGGTGTAGGAAAAGCCTGAATAATTATGTTTGTAGTCATTTGTTAAATAAAACACAGAGATTCATTTGCTTCAACTGAATTACTAAATGTGACAACAAGCACCATGGATTATGTTGGTGTTGTATATATTGCATAATATATATAATAATTATAATAATAATAATAATTTTCAAGGGGAGTGGTGGGGAGGGGGGTGTATTTTTTTTTATTTGGGTTGAGGTATAAATCTTTAAGTCCTCACCCCATAGTAAAAACAAAACACGCACTAGTGGCATTTTTTTGACAGTGAAAAGGGCCATTATATTAATATACAATACTGTGTTTTTATAATAGGCCCATATGCAGCCCTCCCAACATTCCCAATTTGTATTTTTACAATCCAGTTTTTATAGGCCTGTCCTGCCTCTGCTGAGCCTCTTCCAGAATGAGTGTGTCACAGGACGCCCTGTGGTAAGGTTGTGGGAAAAAGGCAAAATCAGGCCACACAAGCTCTTTGCAATGAAGGAGCTTTATTAATATGCACCCAGTATCAAGCACAAACCATATCCTACCAAGCAAGCACTGTCCTTGGGTACAGTTCCTGGGATCTCTGGGCTCACATCTCTGGGCTTCACTGCCTTGGCTCCGGGTGCTGTGGATTTCCTGGTTGATTCTGCCTTCCTGGACTCCTGGGTCCCTTGCTCTCAAGCTAAGGGGCAGGGTAGTGGTTTACAACTTTAAGCTGCTAGGCACTGCCTAAGCATGTCGTTAGCTTGTTCTCCCTTGCTTAGCTTCCCTTCTGCCAAGCCCTAGTCTGTTCTCCTGCAGGTTGCTCCTGTATTCCTTGCTCTCAAGCTAAAGGTGTTAACAGTTCAGATCAGCTCTTCCTTTGTCTATGTGCTTCCCCCCAAGTGGACTAAGATGCTCTTTTATTAAGTTATGTAAGTTTAACTTCAGTGGTGGGGAGATCTGGAAAGTTAATAAGGGCACATGTTCTAGGGTTATGTTCAAGGACTGACATTATAAGTAGTAACCAGCATGGATTTAGGAGGAAAGATCTTGTCAAACTAACTTGCTTGGCTTTTATGAGGAAGAAGTAGAAATTAGATTCTGGTATACGCAGTAGATGTAGTTTACTTGGATTTTGCAAAGGCTTTTGATACAGTCCCATAGGCGACTAATGTATAAGCTAAGGTCTGTTGGTCTTGGGAGTCACATTTGTACATGGATAGAAAAATTGGTTAATGAATAGGAGCAGAGGAGTAGTTGTAAATGGGGTTATATAATGGATAAAGGGCTGCAGTGGGGTGCCACAGGGTTCTGTGTTGGGGCCGCTTCTATTTAATCTATTTATTAATGATTTGGAGTGGGTTTGTCAGCAAGGTTTATGTGTTTGCTGACGACACAAAACTTTATCGACCATTAAAAACTTCACGAGGATGTGCAAATGTTGCAGGGGGGGATCTAGATAGATTGTCACATTGGGCTGCTAAGTGGCCAGATGAAATTCAATGTTGATAAATGTAAGGGCGATACATTTTGGAATTAAAAATCCTTGTGCTACTTATACTATAAAATGGCTCGTGTTGAGTGGATCCCTGTTGGAAAGGGATCTTGGAGTTTTGGTGGATAACAAACTTAAAGGTAGCAAGCAGTGCCAGGCAGGCAACAACAGAGCCAGCATGGTATTGTCTTGATAAGAGAGGTATAGATTCAAGGGAGGAAAATGTTATTCTCCCTCTTTACAAAAAGCATTGGTAAGGCCTCATTTGGAATAATGCAGTGCAATTTTGGCATTCCTGTGTACAAAAAGGACATTCTTGAAATGGAAGGGTTCAGAGAAGGCAACTAAAATTAATAAGGGGATTGGGGGAGCTGAACTTGAATAAGAGAGGACGGAAAGTTACAATATGTACGCTGGAGAAAAGGCGTTGGTGGGAATTGATTACTGTGTATAATACATTAACGGGCCATACAATCCCACTATTGGGGCATTGTGTCACCAATAGAACATGGTCAAAGGACATGAGGACATCCTCTAAGACTTGAAGAAAAAAAGGTTAGGTCTTCCAGGTGTCGTTGTTATGGCAGGTTCATGGTCCCAGTTTAAAAAAAAAAAGCGGATGAGTTTCTGCAAACAAGGAATGTTGCAAGTTACAGGTATTGATACATAAAGTAGAGTTGATCCAGGGAAATTTTCGATTGCCACTTCCAGCTTCTCATGGATCAACAGTTAGGCAGGAATGAGGGAATTGCTAGTAGGGTTGAACTGGATGGAATGTATGTCTTTATTCAAACCTCAAAATAAGACTATACTATACTACTATTCCCACATCCCTTTGAAGTGCAAATTACCAACCAGCAGCCAATCATCAGACTGTAGAGCAGCAGACATCAGCAATTACAACTCAATCCACGGCCAGACGTTTTGGTCCGGGATAATTAATTTACAACAGGCAATCCCAGGAGTTTTTTACCCCAATGAGCCACCTTGGGACAAAAGGACTAACTGCATATCCCCAACAGTGTGCTTGGTACATTTTACATATGCATATAAAACAATAATTCTGGGAGAGGTGGTGCCTGGAAACACATGTTATATATTTATTAAAGACGGGAACCATCACTCTCCTTACATAGCATTTACTAATTCGGTTATTGAGACCCCTGGTGCTCCGTCACGAGTGTTACTGGTTGGAGGGGGGGGCGGGGGCCTTGTTAGTCCATTGACAGGCAGGCATCATCCATCTCTGCCTTACTTATGCAAAAGTTAAGGGCAATGCCCAATGTTTCATACAAGGGCAACTGTGGTCTCCAAACAAGCAAGTGTTCAGAAATTATATTGTACAAACATCCCAGCAATATATTTATCTCAAGTTTTACCTAAAGATTTCAGTTAAGTTAGGTTATCCAGGGTAGAAGCTGAGAATTCCAATATTTTATTATTATTATTGTGGATTATATAGCGCCAACACTTCCGTAGCGTTTTTACAATTCAATGTATACATTTCACATATGCCTCACACCACCGGTTTCCACTGTACCTGATACAAGTAAAACCACAATGAGAAGATGGGTTGCAGCATATGATGACACAGGACAAGACCTGTGCAAACAAAGAAGAGCTTCATTTAAAGTAGTTTGTGCTACATGTTTTTGGCAAAGGTCTTTTTTCAAAGCACAATGACCACTGGCTGCTATATGACTTTTAAACAGTTGATCCCGCGGTTTAAAAGACATAACCAAACTTCCAGTTGGTCTCCGTTTATAAACAGCTAATTGCGGTCTTTCTCAGGAAATGATATCGGGCCCTCTTATCCTCCAGGGCCTGATATAACGCTACACAACCTTAGCTGTATTTCTAATCACTGAATATCAATCACAATCATGAATATCAATTAAGTTTTACATAGTGAATAAACAAACTGGGTGAGGATCTGGTCCCTAAGAGTTCATACACGATATATTAGGCTGGTGCAGGAGACATAACATCACTTTAATTGATAAGCCTATTAGAATTACAGCCATGCCATTATTATATATTATTTCTTGTATGTCAAAGCAAAATATTCTACATGTATCATACAACAAAAATACTTAAATGGCTCCATTTTACATTTGTCTCCAGGGGCGTAGGGATACATAGCAACCATAGCGACTGCTATCGAGCCCAGAGCCAAAGGAGACCTACAGGTCCCCTGCAGACGTACACCCTCCTAAGAAAACATTACATGATGGAGTCAGTCACCAAACCCCTTTCGTTTATTTAAACTTTCAAAGAGGTTTCCAGGATCAGATACTTAAAAAAACACGTCTCCTCTCTTATCCTTGATTTATAGCCCAAGGCTGATGCCCTAGAGAATGAAACTCCTCTGTATGTGCATGCTCTAAAACCAAACAGCTCGAAAACGCATCAGAGGGGGTGGCCACGCCAGTGAGGGTTCAGGCTTTATAAGTAGAATATCTGAGCCTGGGAGCATTCTGAAGGTTAAATGTAAAAAGAGAATGGGTATTGTGGGGATTAACTCTGTGACATAAAAATCTTCTTAGGAGAGTTGGACATGCCCTTATAAAAAGCTGCCCCGGTTGGGCTGAACGCACACATGGTTTTTTTTTTGTGGGTTGAGGGGCCCCTCTAAAATCTGCTATGGTGCCCTGCGATTTCAGCTACTCCAGTGTTTGTCTCCTTAAAGTACTTTGCATTGAGTTCAGTTTTGACCACATTATGTAGGAACTTAGGGAAAAAAAATACAACCCAAGAGCCCTGCACCTGAAGCCAAGATGGCAAACACTTCCCTGGCCACATGGATCTACCTTTGGTGTTTATATAGGCTGGAATGAAGGAGATCCCAGAACTGAGAAAACAAACAACCATGCTAAAAGTTATCAGGTGAGATCATGTATCAGAGTCAGGTATCATTCATCATGTATCAGAGTCAGGTATTATTCATCATGTATCAGAGTCAGGTATCATTCATCAGGTATCAGAGTCAGGTATCATTCATCATGTATCAGAGTCATGTATCGTTTATCAGGTACCAAAGTCAGGCATCAGAGTCAGGCATCATTCATCAGGTATCAGAGTCAGCTATCGGTCATCAGGTTTCAAAGTCAGACATCAGAGTCAGGCATCAGAGTCAGGTATCATTTATCAATGATATCTGATGGCTGATAACTGATTCCTGACTCTGATACATGATGAATGATACCTGAATTTGATAACTGACTTTGATGCCTGATGAATGATACCTGACTCTGATACCTAATGAATGATGTGTGACACTGATACCTGATGAATGATACATGAAACCTGAAACATGAGGAATGACACAAATGATGTTTTTTTCTGTACATTTTAGGACATGTGCTGACCGTTACATCCAATAGAGGGTGCTTATTTCTAGCTTTAATTTTAGTTTTTTTTTAAATTTCGCTTGAAAAGCTAAATTACTGTTCTTTCTATTTTTTTATCTTTGACTTCTTTATTTAATAATTTTTTTTTATCATTGATCAAAAATTTTTTTTGACTATAGTTACCCTTTAAGTATGGCTGCCACAGAAATGGATGGGTAGATCTGTAGGTGTGTGTACCTGTATCAGGTTAGGGGTTAAAAAAAACAGACTTTTTTAATGATTAGTCAAAAAACATTTTTACCTATAGTTACCCTTTAAGTATGGCTTCCATGGGAACGGAAAGGTTTGTGTTTATGACCATGAAACAAACTGTTTTGAAATATCCACATTTGAGGATTGTTACCATTATAGTCTATGGGAAAAAATGTCCCAAAATTTATCAATAACGCTGTAACACTAAGGTAATAGCACACTTCTCCTATATGCCCCGCACGTCTGTACCGAATTTCATGTGTCTAGCTCAGAAACTGTGGGAGGGATACGGTCCAAAAAAGCGAAAAAATAAAACGGAAGAAGAAATAGAAAGAACCGTAATTTGGCTCTTCAAACCAAATTAAAAAAGAAATAAAAAATAAAGCTAGAAATAAGCACCATCTAGTGCTAAAATGTACAGAAAAAAACATCTTTGTGTCATTCCTCATGTTTCAGGTATCATTCCTCAGGTATCATTCCTCAGGTATCACTCCTCAGGTATCACTCCTCCTCCTGGAACTAGTTAAGGGGAAGACGCAAATCTAAAAACAATTCCCCATCAATCTATGGGGTAAAATAGCTCTAATCAAAATCATACTACTCCCCAAAATATTATATGTCCTCCAACCAGCATGGTATACATAACTATCATTCTTCAAACAGCTAGACAGTGTTCTCCTGTCCTTCCTCTGGGCACCGGGCAGAGCAAGAGTCCGACTCAAATACTGCAACTACCTAAACACCAAGCGGTTGGCATTGCCAATTTTTTCCACTACTACTTAGCTGGACAACTTAAATACTTTATCTCATGGGTAATACCCCCGCCACCTGACCCGCAAGACACACCACCACCCTCATTATATGACGCAGAAGCACTCCTACAGGCTTACCTCCCTCACTCCCGATAACCTTCTTAGACTCCCCAACCAACACAATACCTGGAGGAGGTACCTCATTACACATACAGCAACACAAATTTGGCACGAGATCAATAAGATACTCCAGATACAAAACCCCTTCGAAGAATCACCAATATGGCATAACCCAAGATATATGGAGTTATCTGCATTCACAGGAGCTGAACTGTGGGAACGAAAAGGTTCAAATATTTCTCACAAATTAATACATATGATGAATTCACTCCTTTGAACACATACAATCCAAAATTCAACTCCCACCTCATTCTTGTTTCGATACTGGCAGCTCCGCCACGTATAAGAGAGAGTTTGATCCACACACATACAGATGAAAACAACACCCGATTATACAACTCATGAGAAACGGGTGAAAAACAGCTAGTCTCCCTGATATACAAACATCTATCAATGCATTGTTCCAATACAACCAAACCATTAATATTATCCAAAGGACCCAACACATACAGGAGGTCACAGAGGAACACTGGGACGAATTAGCCTGCTCACATATACAGGCCACCAAATCAGCAAACAACAACTCATTCAGTTTAACCTACTACACCAAACATACCTGACGCCCCAACGTATGGCACGTATGTCCCCTAGGAATACTTCCGAATGCTTTAGATGCCGGGCCCATGCGGACTTCTGGCACTTGTTTGGCATGCCCATCATACAAATATACGGGGCCAAGATCACAAACAAATTATCCCAGATACTGCAACAGCCCATACCGCAGACCCGGCAATATGTCACTAAGTCTTAAATTAGACGAAAACTGGAACAGACACCAAAATATATTCCTAAAAGAAACCCTGTTTTATGCGGAAGGTTTTGGTAATAATTGGATGAACCCTAGTGAACTAAATATTAACAATGGGAAAACCTGGTGACCTCCTCCACAGCCCTCAACAGAGTTATATACAAAGATCAAGGAATTTGGATAAATTCAACAAGATATGGGGAATGTGGTTCGAATATCTAGGAACCCTGACCGCCAATTAGACAATGGGCAATAAGCCCACAAAACAAATAAAGGTTATCAACCAGAGAGGGTAAATGTTAATGTACAAGTCCAAAGTGATGACCAAATGTTACCTTATTACTGTATGATATGACTATGTCTCTCCCCAGTTAACTGTTAAAGTTGAAAATAATGTATTGCAATGTAAAAAAGACAAAAACTTGCAAATACTGTTTATTGATATAAATGATATACAATTTATGTGTGATAAATGTTACATTGCAAATTAACGTGCTCAATAAAACAAGTTTAAAAAAAAAAAAACCTCTACTTCCAGTTTACCATTTTCCCATTTATGTGAAAATAAAGAAACCAAGCCTAAATAGAGGTGGGGGGGTTCGACACACAACTGTCTGCCATGTACAATGCTGTTTTAACACCTTACTCTGGGCGTTCCTATAACACCTCTTAGCCACTATCCAATCACACCCTTAAACCTCGGCTGTGATATCTAATTGGATTTTCCAGGGTACATAATTGCCACAGATTCTTGTACAAGTCATTCTGAATTGAGAAAGCCAGTCGGATGACTAGCGAAACGTCTTCAAGAACTACTTTCAAGTCCAGTTGATCTAAATAATTGGATGGAATACCAATTGAAAGATATAAGAATATTTTAAGTGGTTCATTATTAGATATTCTTCAACAGGCATTTAAAATAAAAATGTTACTATTATCTGCTTGTGAAGGTTCTCATTCATCCAGGTCATGGTATATCTGTTGTATTCAATTAGATCAACTGGACTTGAAATGTAGTTCTTGAAGACGTTTCGCTAGTCATCCGACTGGCTTTCTCAATTCAGAATGACTTGTACAAGAATCTGTGGCAATTATGTACCCTGGAAAATCCCAATTAGCATATCACAGCCAGGTGTTAAGGGTGTGATTGGATAGTGGCTAAGAGGTGTTATAGGAACGCCCAGAGTAAGGTGTTAAAACAGCATTGTACATGGCAGACAGTTGGTGTCGAACCCCCCCACCTCTATTTAGGCTTGGTTTCTTTATTTTCACATAAATGGGAAAATGGTAAACTGGAAGTAGAGGTTTTTTTTTTTTTAAACTTGTTTTATTGAGCACGTTAATTTGCAATGTAACATTTATCACACATAAATTGTATATCATTTATATCAATAAACAGTATTTTGCAAGTTTTTGTCTTTTTTACATTGCATATACATTATTTTCAACTTTAACAGTTAACTGGGGAGAGACATAGTCATATCATACAGTAATAAGGTAACATTTGGTCTATCACTTTGGACTTGTACATTAACATTTACCCTCTCTGGTTAGATTAACCTTTATTTGTTTTGTGGGCTTATTGCCCCATTGTCTAATTGGCGGTCAGGGTTCCTAGATATTCGAACCACATTCCCCATATCTTGTTGAATTTATCCAAATTCCCTTGATCTTTGTATATAACTCTGTTGAGGGCTGTGGAGGAGGTCACCAGGTTTTCCCATTGTTTAATATTTAGTTCACTAGGGTTCATCCAATTTATTACCAATACCTTCCTTGCATAAAACAGGGTTTCTTTTAGGAATATATTTTGGTGTCTGTTCCAGTTTTCGTCTAATTTAAGACTTAGTAGACATATTGCCGGGTCTGCCGGTATGGGCTGTTGCAGTATCTGGGATAATTTGTTTGTGATCTTGGCCCAGTATATTTGTATTGATGGGCATGCCCAAACAATGTGCCAGAAGTCCGCCATGGGCCCCCGGCATCTAAAGCATTCGGAAGTATTCCTAGGGGACATACGTGCCATACGTTGGGGCGTCAGGTATGTTTGGTGTAGTAGGTTAAACTGAATGAGTTTGTTGTTTGCTGATTTGGTGGCCTGTATATGTGAGCAGGCTAATTCGTCCCAGTGTTCCTCTGTGACCTCCTGTATGTGTTGGGTCCATTTGGATAATATTAATGGTTTGGTTGTATTGGAACAATGCATTGATAGATGTTTGTATATCAGGGAGACTAGCTGTTTTTCACCTGTTTCTCATGAGTTGTATAATCGGGTGTTGTTTCATCTGTATGTGTGTGGATCCAAACTCTCCTCTTATACAGTGGCGGAGCTGCCAGTATCGAAACAAGAATGAGTTTGGGAGTTGAATTTTGGATTGTATGTGTTCAAAGGAGATGAATTCATCATTATGTATAATTTGTGAGAAATATTTGACACCTTTTCGTTCCCACAGTTCAGCTCCTGTGAATGCAGATAACTCCATATATCTTGGGTTATGCCATATTGGTGATTCTTCGAAGGGGTTTTGTATCTGGAGTATCTTATTGATCTCGTGCCAAATTTTGTGTTGCTGTATGTGTAATGAGGTACCTCCTCCAGGTATTGTGTTGGTTGGGGAGTCTAAGAAGGTTATCGGGAGTGAGGGGAGGTAAGCCTGTAGGAGTGCTTCTGCGTCATATAATGAGGGTGGTGGTGTGTCTTGCGGGTCAGGTGGCGGGGGTATTACCCATGAGATAAAGTATTTAAGTTGTCCAGCTAAGTAGTAGTGGAAAAAATTGGGCAATGCCAACCCTGCTTGGTGTTTAGGTAGTTGCAGTATTTTGAGTCGGACTCTTGCTCTGCCCGGTGCCCAGAGGAAGGACAGGAGAACACTGTCTAGCTGTTTGAAGAATGATTTAGTTATGTATACCATGCTGTGTTGGAGGACATATAATATTTTGGGGAGTAGTATGATTTTGATTAGAGCTATTTTACCCCATAGATTGATGGGGAATTGTTTCCAGATTTGCGTCTTCCCCTTAACTAGTTCCAGGAGTGGGAGGATATTTTGTTTTGTGAATTCTTGGGGAGATTTTGTTATTATGAGTGGAAGTAGAGGTTTACAGAAAACCAACACACACAGATCAGTATTTGATGTTTGACTCCCACCACCCTTTAGATCACAAGCTGGGTGTCATCAGAACCCTGCAACACAGAGCCGAGAACATCCCCACTAGCACAGAGGCGAAGGCTAAAGAAATGAAACATCTCAGAGGAGCCCTTAAAACTTGTGGATATCCAGACTGGGCCTTTGTCAAAAGAAGTAGAAGGAAAGAAAAGAACACAAATACCAACAGTGAAGAGGAAAAGCAAGACAGGAGGAAGAACATGGTCATCCCATATGTAGCAGGGGTCTATGAGAAATTAAGAAGAATTTTCAAAAAACATCGTATCCCTGTCTGCTTTAAACCAAACAACACACTGAGGCAGCATTGGTACATCCGAAAGACCCAATACCAAAACACAAGAATAGCGACATCATATATGCAGTGCAGTGCAGTGAAGAATGCTTGATTTGTATGTGGGGGAGACCAAACAGCAACTGCATCAACGTATGGCCCAGCACAGAAGAGCCAATTCTTGGGTCAGGACTCAGCCGTGTACCTGCATCTTAAGGATAAAGGACATACCTTTGAAGATTGTAATGTTAACATATTGGCGAAGGAACGTGAATGGTTCAAGAGAGGTGTTAAGGGGCCATTTAGTGAAATAAAGAAACCAAGCCTAAATAGAGGTGGGGGGTTCGACACCAAAGTCTGCCCATGTACAATGCTGTTTTAACACCTTACCTGGGGTTCCTATAACACCTCTTAGCCACTATCCAATCCACACCTTAACCCCTGGCTGTGATTGCTAATTGGGTTTTCCAGGGTACATAATTGCCACAGATTCTTGTACAAGTCATTCTGAATTGAGAAAGCCAGCGGATGACTAGCGAAACGTCTTCAAGAACTACATTTCAAGTCCAGTTGATTAATTGAATACAACAATATACCATGACCTGGATGAATGAGAACCTTCACAAGCAGATAATAGTAACATTTTTATTTTAAATGCCTGTTGAAGAATATCTAATAATTGAACACTAAAAATATTCTTATATCTTTCAATTGGTATTCCATCCAATTCTGATGCTTTTTCTGACTGAATCGGTTGGATTGCACCTTTTACTTCTTCCAGTTATTCCAGCATTCAATTTACTTTTTTTTCTCTAATTAACTGTGGTAATTCTAACAGATAGCACCTCACTTCTTGATAAGAAAGTCTTGATTGAAATTTATAAAGATTATAGTAATATTTTCTAAAGCTACCAACTTTTTCTTGTATATTAAACAGCAAACCTAACAGTTTACAGCTTAGCAAAATTGGTTGCCCAATTCAAGTTGTCATTGCCTTTTTTATAATTGCCTTTTCCTGCAACTAAGTATTCTTGTTCTGCTAGGTGTACACTCTTTATTTTCCCTCTTCTATCAAGGACAGTTTCTTAATATGGGAAGTAGTAATTTTAAGAATTCCAAGTAAAGAAAAGCTTTTAATGTATCCCATTTCGTCAAATATGATAGAGGTCCCTGGTCAATCGTGAAATACCTCTCTTATTATTTTCTTATTGTAGCTATCTCAATATCTGGGGAAAGAGAAATCCTAAAAAGAATTAACAGACTTACTGCATTGCGGATTTCCGGTCTGGTAAGACAAAACTTTTTTTAGGATTACATTGGCCCCATACACCACTGGAGCAACGGGCATTAAGATTAGTTGCGCTAATCTTAACTAAGCCATTGCTACATTGGCTAAGACACGATATTTCCCAAAATTTTTGGAAATGGTGCAGCCAACGCACAATTTCTGCAAAAACGCTAACATGGTATTACATTGGGTAGCCTAGATTTGCACTAATTTCGGACAAAAATGGTGGATAGTGCATCGACCCCTAGATTTCCAATATTTATCTCTACCTCAGTGATTCCTAGTTAAATACAGGGGGTATGATTTAGAGCTCACCAGCCTACCAATATATAATTTTCCTAATTGCCTTGCCTTCCTCTTACCTATCTTCTTTTGCCTAATCTGCCCTTATTTTTCTCCCTCTCCTCCAACATTCATTTAATCTATCTCTCCAATATTATATTGGACTCTTAGATCAAAGATACATACAAAAACATTTAATACATAAGAGCTGATCCAGTTTAATTGACAAAGCATAAAAGTGTGTAAAGCACTTTCTAAAACATTTAAAAGGGTCAGTAGAGAAAAGAAGGCAAGGGGAAGGGAAAATAACCTCGAACATTCGTTAACCCCCAAAAATACAGTCCGAACCGGATTTTCAGGTCTTCAGGTTTTTCCTGATTTCCATAAATCCAAACACTGAGCAAAACTTACAAAGAGGGAGAATGATATTGTTTCCCTTTGAATCCATACCTATCTTTAAACAAGACAATCAGGGAGATTCAATAAAAGTTCTTATTGTTAAAAATGAAGCTAGGTTTGCCCCAACCAATCAGATGTTAGCTTTCAAATGTTATTACATTTTAACGATAAGGGCCTCATTTACCTAGGCGCGCTGTGCTAAAAAAAGGGGCTAAAACTCATTCTAATCAATATTGTAAAGGTTAGCACAAGTTTAATTCGATAATTGCAATGACTGCACAAGTTTTGCAAAAGAAACCTGTGCAACCGGCACACTGTATTTAATAAAGAATTTGCACCACTTTTAACTCCACAATTTAAGACCAACTAATGGCTGGTCTAAAAGTGGAGCTGGGGTAAAATTCCTATTGGGATTTGCTCCCAGGAGCAATTTGCGAATCTGGGTAAAGGAGGCCCAAGAACTTTTATTGAATCTCCCTGAATATCTTGCTGTCTCTGGCTGTTTGCTGCCTGCCACTGCTTGCTACATTTAGGTTTGTTATCCACCAAAATTCCAATAGAGATTCAGTTAACACAGAGCCATTTATAGTATAAGCAGCACAAGGGACAGTTCAGTGGAAATTATCAATATTTGTTAAATTGTTAGTTTCTGTAATGCATACTTAGCTATTCTACATATTCTCTTCCATTTTGAAAAATCAGTTGATTTCATACCCTTTGCTGTTAACAATAGTGAGCTGACTTTTCAGGTTCTAACGGTCCTTCTTCTTCCCAGGATGCACCACATCCTTGGAATGTTCCTAACAGTTATTTCTACTGATTGGCTGTTGGATGGGTCAAACATGCTCAGATCTCTAATGAGCAACTGTATCAACCCAGGCGCTGGGTCAATAATGGTCTCTATTAGGGGTCCTGCAAACAGGAAGTCAGTATTTCAGTTGCATTTATTTATACACAGACAAAATGCTGAATTGGCAGATTAAGGTCATTGGGATGATAAAATACTGCTCTTTATTCTGAAAAGTACATGTATTGCACCTTTTATGTCCAAAACAAACCATCATACTTGTATCATTATCCTTTAAAAAAGTATTATGTCCACCCTTAAAAAAAATATTTTGTATGTTACTCCCCCTGTCCCCCCAGCCCCAACTGCTCTATTTATTTTATCAGAAAATGCCCCGAACTTTACTTACCTCCCCTCTTTCCTCCGCCGAGCTGCCGGCCCTCTGCTTGCGAGAAAATGCAAGCAGAGGGGTGGGACTGGCAGTCGCGTCTGTGATTGGCTGAGCGGCAGCCAATCATGGAATCGGCTGCCGGGAGTTCATTTCGGCAGAGGAAAGAGGGGAGGTAAGTAAAGTTTGGGGCACTTTCAAATAAAATAAATAGAGCGGTTGGGGCTGGGGGGACAGGGGGAATGTTACATATAAAGGGATTAACACTAAGGGGAGGGAATGCTAATCGGGAAGGAGAGGGAGGGGGAGAAGGGCTGTAGTACGCATGCCAAACTTCTCCCGGAGGCCAGATAGGAGGCAGAGTCCTATATGGACTCTGCTATCCTCCTGGTGGGCAGTTTTGGGGACTTTGGGTGGGGGGGACTACAGGAGAACCCTATGGAGCTGGGATGTGAGGTAAGGATTAAACTACACTACATGATGGGGCCAGTAGTGGGGGGGATTATAGTTTTGGGAGTGGACATGCCCTTTAAGGTAATTATTTTAAGGTAGAATCCTAATTACTGAGGTTAGATTTTCCCTGCCAAACTCTTTTATTAGCCTACAAATTTGTCATGTTCAGGAAAGACAATAATCCAATATTTTGGCGCTGAACTTCTCTGTTGGAAGTTATGCACATTCTGGCAAATCAGGTTGACAACTATTGTTATTTCTTCCACCAATGCCATACTCCAGTCCCTATGCTGCACCTCATCGCTGTTTGATTGGCTGATGTTGTTACTTTCATCCTGCTGCTTGGTGTCCAGGGACTTCCAAATTTACTTAAGCACTCTACTGCAGACCGCTCGCACTTTCTTTCTCAATCTCTCAATGACCAATATGAACCAAAAATTAGAGTTCTGATCCATGTGTCCACTCGCTATCTTGGACACGCCACAGAATATCTATGTCCCCATTTTTAATCAGGACCTATCATTTGTATATTCAAATGCACACATTTGGCTTTGATTTTTCCAGAAGGGCTGATTGGCTGAAACAACAAATTTTGCTAAAAATTAGTTATTTACACTCAATCCCATGTGTACTAGCCATAAGCTGTGCAAATTTCTGCACAATTACCATCTAACCTTATAAAAAAAACTGGACAGGAGATAGATTGGATTGAATTTATCTGCCAATGTGTACCAGCCCTTAACTGTGCACATACACAGGGCTATGCATGGAGAGACAGTATCGCTCTCTATTGCCTCCTTTAGGCAATGCACTGAGCCGATAGCGGCTCTCAGTGCATAGCGAATGGGGTTCAAGGGTTATCTAATTTTGAGGGTTAACATAACAGAACTCACCGGTTTCAAACATCTTTTGTATTTATCTTTGTGTAACATGATTTGTATTTAAGATGGCGTTAGCAACTTTCTCTGCTCTCGGCAAGAGCAGAGGAAGTTGCAAGTGTCTAGAAAGTATTGCTTTACTAATGGTAGTTCTAAATTCTTTATGTTACCACTTGATATTCTTATAGGCTTATTTACCGAGGAGTGCTGCAACCACGGTGCGCTCTCTCCTGCTCTTAAAGTCGGGCTAACTGATTTACAATCGGCTAGCCCTACTTTAAGCCTTGGTTTGCGGCAGCTGCGCAAGAACCAGAAGAGACACTTGTGCAGCCGCCGCAAGCCTATTTACCCGAGGCTGCACGGCTGTTTGCAGGTAGCTGCGTTAAATACTTGCTTGTGTGAGATTCACCCAGAGCAGCCCAGCCTCTGGTAAAGCCACTACGGAGATTTGCCCAGAGCGCTTGGGCTCTAAATGAAACTCCCTGCAAGTTATTTTTTTTCATTCTCCCCTTTTGATTAGGTTCCCAATCCACATGCAGTAAGAGTTGCTTACCTGGTTACAGAAAAGCTCCTCGTAAAGGACAACAACTTTGCTGCTAGATTGTGTCTTCTGCTCTGAAGGAGAAATTACCAACTCATCTGGTGAGTGTCTTAAAAAAAAAAGAAATATTCTTGATTATACTGCTCATGGAATGCTGCTAAAGCCTCTAGAAGGTACAGCATTTCCTTAATGCTGCCATGGAAACATTACCCAGAAGTCTCAATTTTTTATTGAATATGGGTGTTGACGGGGGCAGCTCTATAGCCTTAAAGGGGAACGTGGGTCAAAAAATAAACTTTAGGTAAATTGATAGGAATTGCTCTCCTGAGAATTTTTGCAATTTATTGTCATTGTTTATTTGCATCGTTTTGAAGATATTACATTTTGTGTGTGGATATGGCAGCAGCATGACCAGGTCTCCTGTACTTCCTGCTCTGCTCTGAAACCATGTCGGTGGATGACAGTCAATACGCCTGTGTCTCCTCCTCCCTTGCAGCCCCCTCCTCCTCTTGCAAGCTCCCCAGCCCCTCCCACTCATGCACCCTATGGCCCCCCATTTGCAGGCTCCCCATGGCCCCTTCCCTTACAGCCCCATGTGGGCCCGCCCGTCACGGTTTTAGCCCCGCCCACTCGTGGGTGTCTTAGCTCCACCCACTTGCAGGTGGTTTTAGCCTCGCCCACTTGGGTGTCTTAGACCCACCCACCCACTCGCGGTTGCAGTTGCACCTCCCACTCACAGGTGCTGTGGTCCACTCAGAACCTGCCCTCTACAGAAAACTGTGTGAAAACAGTCTTTTCAAGCAAAGGGAGAACTCTGCCTGAAAAGGCTGTTTTCACATAGTGAGAGAGAAGGGGTGTAGATTTCCTACCTTCTTTGCAGCTGCAGGTCCTTCACACAGCAGGGAGGGGGAGGGACTTCTGTCTCCTGTCCTGTCACTGAAGTCTGAGGCTGTGCTCGCTGGCGGCGAGGTGGAAGAGCAGGAGGAGGAATGTCACATGTCAGCCTCCACCCATTAACTTTCTGGTCAGTAGTTTCTTTAATCTTGAGCTGTGGAGCAGGTAGAGAGGTGGTTGATGGCTCATTTTAAAGGAAGGATACTGGTCTTTCATGAAAAATCAACTTGTTTGGAGACCACAGTTCCCCTTTAAACTCTCCTTAACCTGGCTATTTGATTCCTGGGGCCATGTTTAAAAACCCAGTTTTCATTATTGTACGGGCCACGACCGTACATTTACACTGAACTTTAAAAAACATTTGGTCGTACAATACCATGTGATAGAAAAATACTCAAACGAACCAGATGGCAAAATAACCACCTATATAAAGACCCCCCGACTCGTAGGATCACATGAGTAGTGTACTCTACTGTTTAAGTGCACATAGAACTCACTTCATAAAACCCAATTTAAAAAACATACACGCAAAATAGCTAAATACAATACAAAAAAACCCCTACTGCAATGGTATTCTATGGAGATCGTAAATCTATGCCTTATCGTAGATTACGTTCGATATTGATAATTTACAATAATTGTTAAACCGGTTGTAAGGGCATGGTACCGCTTTTTAGCCATACTATGGTTAATAAATTGCCCCTGGAGTGGTAGCAGAATAGAGACATACAAGAAAATGAATGCACTGCTGGTTCCAGAGATAGCACTGCACTGGCTAGCACTGAAGGATCCCTTGAACTGGGTTCACTGGCCTGAGCAAGGATCTGTCACTGATTATAATTGATAATGTATATTCTCCTATAAATTATACAGATATTAGAAGTCACTTTGCATTTCCATGACCAAGTTTTATTTTCCGAATTCCTCCTTAACTTCTAATATCATTTAGATGTACATTCCCCACCATGTGATAACCATCAGCTATGTCACGGACAAGGCCCTTAAACAGAATTTGGGCCTGGGCCTCCCTCAGTGACAGGACCCAGGTTTAATGCCCCCTCCCACCATTGTTAACAGCAATTCCTAAGCAATTTGGGACAGCAGGTCACGGTGAAATCTGTGAATGTCCCAGACAATCCGGGAAACTTGGGAGGTATGACTGTAATACAGAAATGTTTAATAATATTTCCCTTGTATAACATCATTATTCCATTCATTTTTTTAGGTTTTCTTGCTTAATATCATCTACTGGAGTCTTTGCTTTAAAACTGACCTCATATTTTCTTTTAATAGACATGAACAGCTGTATAAAATGCCTTGAAGATCAATGGAGCAACCTGAATAAAACTGAATGTATTCAAAGAGAAATAGAATATCTTTCCTTTCATGATTATCTTGGCAAACTTCTAACGGCCCTTTCTATGGTCTTTATTTCCACAACAGCAGCAGTAAAGTTAATCTTCTATAAACATCGCACTACATCCATCGTGAAGGCCAATAATTTATTCCTCAGCTACGTCCTTCTTCTCACCCTCCTGTTGTCCTTTCTTTCTACCTTGTTGTTCCTCGGACGTCCGCTAATCATAACTTGTTTACTCCGACAGGTGACATTTGGCGTTATATTCGCAACTGCACTTTCAACGGTTTTAGGAAAAACTCTCACGGTTGTTATTGCTTTCAATGCCACAAGGCCAGGAAGTAAACTTTCAAAGCTAAAGGGAACTCGATTTACCAACAGCTTTGTCATTTTAACAGCCTTTGGACAAGTCGTTATATGTACCACTTGGTTGATTTTTTCTCCTCCTTTTCCAGACACTGATACCATATCCACCACTGGGAAAATGATTCTTCAGTGTAATGAAGGTTCAGTGGTTGCTTTCTATATAATGATTGGATACATTGGAATGTTGGCGTTTGTTAGCTTCTTATTAGCATACTTTGCTCGCAGGTTACCAGACAGGTTTAATGAATCTCAGCTGATAACTTTTAGCATGTTGGTGTTCCTCAGTGTCTGGATCTCCTTCATTCCAGCCTATATAAACACCAAAGGTAGATCCATGGTGGCCATGGAAGTGTTTGCCATCTTGGCTTCAAGTGCAGGGCTCCTTGGGTTGTATTTTTTTCCCTAAGTGCTACATAATTGTGTTCAAAACTGAACCCAATACCAAAGGACACTTGAGGTAGACAAATGTAAATTTAAGCCATTTAAGTTTTTTTTTTTGTTGTATTATAAATCTGGAATAAATTTGTTTTGATATATATAAAATGACTATAGCATGAGGAGGATAGTCAAGCGAGTTAAACAGGAACATAGAGGTAACAAGGGACAGAGCATGGGGGGAAACGGTGGAATTATGGAAGGAGGGAGGGAGGGAGGCGAGTCAGAGGAGTGTTAGAGAGCGGCCACACAGGGGAGGAAAGGGGGTGTGTACAACGAGGACACAGATCATAATGAGCAGGTGGTAAGTCATCAGAAAGGAAGGAGACACGAAGGGCAGGGCGGAGGGATCAAGTGTGTATGCATTCCATGAAGAGGAAAAGAGGAAGAAGTACCAACAATCTGAGGAGGAGAAGGGGAGGAGAGAAACCCGGGGGGAAACGAAAACAAACGTTGAAAGTGAATTATAACAGGGTAGAGTAGAGAAAAAACAGGGGGGCGACACGACGGAGCAAAGACAGGGGGGGCAAATTTTATAAAATAGGGGGGATAAAACACCAAAACACAGTATATAACCCATTTTATTATACAGTAATATAACCCAATGGAAAATGGGTCACATAAAACTAACAATTAGAATGATAACAACGGGGAAGAGGAAAGGGGGAAACGAGGGGGAAAAATGACACAAAAGGGAGGGGGAGAAGAAGGAAGGGGGGGGGGGGGGCAAACTATATTCATAGCAAAAAGAAAATATAACTTCGAAACAAACAGATTATACAGAGATGCAAAGAATATCTGAAGCAGGGGCAGAAGGAAGAAAGAAAAACCAAGATGGATTAAGTGGGTGGCGTGCACACTACAAAAGAGTACATAGTACACCATCGTTGTAGTGGAGCAGTGGTCGAGGTAAACACAAACATGGATGTGGTCTGAAAATACCGGTAAGTGAAAACGACCAACCTTAAGGAATGGGGGGTTAATACTACATCTCAATAAGGAGGGTAAGTAACAGGTTCACTCAAACAAACCTTTTATTACAGTATCTAGCCAAGGGGGATCAAGGAATCAGGGAAAGGGGAAATAAAAAAAGGGAGTACGAACAAAAGAAGGGGTAAAATAAAATGGAGAGGGGAAAGAAAGGGGGGAAGAAAAAAGGGAGAGAATGGAAAGGGAGGGGAAAGATAGGAAAAAAGAAAAATTAAAGTGAAAAAAAGACGGAGAGGAAAAGGAGAAGAAACGGCTGAACAAGGCATAGTTAGTGTCACATGAGAGGTTGAAAAAGTAAGTAAATAAAAGTGAAAAACAAGCAAGGGCAATTATGTAAACAGATAGAAGTTCGCGGCGACGAGGGTGATTAGGTTAGATAAAGCTGCAGAAAGCGGAGACGGGAAAAGGATAGGCATACGGGAGGAGCCGAAAGAGGGAAAAGGGGAAAAGGGTGCCTTTTAAACAATAAAAGGGCGCGGTGGCAGTAGGGGTAACGGGGGGAGTGGTAGACCCGCGGGGGAGACACAGTGTGTGTCGGCAGAGAGCTAAAATAGAAAAAGAAAATATAGAATAAAGGAAAGGTGACAATAATGGAATATTATGCATGACAGAGCACATAGACCAGCGGATAATTGTGATAACAATATTAACAATACTATAATCAGGAGAGAATACAGTGTTCCAAGGGAAAAACCATGAAAAGGGGTATTGAATCGCAGGGGGTATGGAAAGGGGGGGTAACGCAGAGGGGGGGAGAAGGGGAAAGAGAAAAGCCAAAGGGGGAGGGAAGGGGAAAGAGGGGTCTAAAGAAACACGAAACACAAAAAATCGGGGAGGACACATAAAAAAAATGGGGGTGATACAACAAAGAAGTATAAATATACCACACACCCCTTTATAATAAATACAGTATAATACCCATTTTCATATAATACAGTCTATACAAATCCCCATTTATAATTAATATCCCATTATACAGTCTGTACCCCCTACCCATTTTCTATACAGTATATACACCGCCTCTTTATTCAAATTCACATACTATAATCATTATTTATAACAAAAGTGTATCCCCCCATTTTCATTATTCCAAATCTCTCTTTTCTTCCTCTTCTTTCTCTCCTTCCTTTCTCCCCATTTTCTCCTCTCTCCAGTCTCTCCACCCCTCCCCCCCATTTTCCTCTCTCCCGTCTCCTCCCCCCATGTGTCTCCCCGTCTCATCCCCCTTTCATTCCCAGTCTCTCCCCCCTTTTATCCCCGTCTCTATCCTCCCCCCCTTTTCCCCTTATTCTACCTCTTACCGTCTGTCACCCCCCCCCCTCTTTCCCCCTCCCCGTTCTACTCCTCCACCTCTTCCCGTCTCTCCCCATTTTCCCTCCCGTCTCTCCCCACTTCTCTCCCGTGTCTCCCGCATTCCCGCCCCCCCCTTTTCCCTCCCCCAGTCTCTCCCCCACTTTCCTCCCGTCTCTCCCTATTTTTATCCAGTCTCCCATTCCCCCTTTCTCTCCTCTCCCCGTCTCTCCCCCTCACCCCCCTTTTCCTCCCTCTTCTACCTCTCCCGATCCTTCCCCCCCCCCCCCTCCCGCCCCTCTCTTCCTTTCCTCGCTCTACCGTCTCTCCCCATATTTCTCCCCCCTTTTCCCGTCTCCCTCCCCCCCTCCCCCCCTTTTCCCCCCCCTCCCCCTCCATTGTCTCTCTCCTCCCCCCCCCTTTCCTCCTCTCCTCTTCTCTCTCCTTTCTCATCCCCCGTTCTCTCCTTCACTCCCCCTTTTCTCCCGTGGTATCCACCCCCTATTTCTCCCGTCTCTCCCCCCCTTTTCTCCCGGCTCTCCCCCCTTTTGGTTCACGTTTTCTAACTCCATCCCCCTGTTAGCCCATATTATGTTTTCTAGTTTTGGCCGTTGAATTCGCCTGCAATTTCTGTCGGCTCACACGATGCCTCAACGGTGCCATTCTTCTACTTCACACGTCTCTAATTTGCCCCACATCCATTTTTCCGCCAAAATTCTTTCCCTTTCCAATCGCGATTTCCTTGCCTGCGTCACAAACTTGTTCAGCATTGTAAAGCTGGGCTGTAGATTTGAGAAGCATCTTTTAATCACAGCATTTACAGAGAAGCCCTGTCCACTCCCAGAAGCAAGATTGTAATATTGTGACCTGTTAATGACCTCTTACTAGGATCTTTAGCGCCTGCCAGCACACTCTTTCCTTTCTGCGACAAATTAAGGAATCAGCAGAGAAAGAAAGGAGGGGAGATAGCAGAGTATGTGTCCTTGGTGAGGCTGTGCAGAACTTATAAGTGTCGCAGACACCACAAAAGCATTGAGTAGAGGAGGTGGGGGGAATTAGGAGACACGCACTAACACATTAATATTTAATTAAATGACAAAGCAAGCACAGATAAATGTGTGGTACCCACCATTTTACTTCTCTCAATTGTAGTTTCAGCGATAATGTAAAGTTGTTTCAGTGAGTATAGTGACCCACTTAACTATAGTAGTATTATCTCTATTTATTTTTAGATAAACAAATATCTTGTGTAACAAATATAAATATAACTGAACAAAAAGACTAAATAATGTGGCATCATTATAGTTTAATTACTTCATTAGAACTACTAGGCACCTTGTTTGAGACCTTACCACACATTGTTTTGTTATCAGGAAGACAATTTTTTTACATATATTAATGTTTGTATATTTTGGTAGATACCTAAGATTTTAACTCCTGTTGTCTTCAAAGATAAATCTGAAGCCCTTTCATGTGTCAGAAGTCTGAAGGATGACTCCGTTTATATGTGTATGTTTTACACAGCCTTGATTCAATTTGAATAAACTCTAAACATCTATACTGTGAAAATGTTTCTTTAATTTCTAATTAATTATTGTCTATTGTCAAAACCTCATTTTCTGTGTACTATTCTGTTCATGCGTTTACAGGTACCCATGATCCCCCCTTTCTGATGGCGCATATGTGACCGCAGTTTCGGCGCTTCAATATTGATATGCCCATATAGCATCTCTTAAGCCTGCCCTCCCTATAATATATATACATATTTATCTTATATTATTATTTATACTATATATATATCTAATAGTTTGTATATATTATATTTGGGGAAGTATACGTTTTGAACCAAATTCATTTTCCCACAAGGTTTAAAGTAACACAAAGGTTTAAGATAGAGTAATAACCTCCTCTCTTACAATGGTAGATATGCAAATTTTAAAAAGTCTTCTGTACTTTTCATTATAAATAACCTAAGTGTGTTTTAAATGACTCTACAATGGGAATGGGGTGTTGCCAATATCCTAATTATCACATTTCTAATAACATAATATTTGATTTCTTCCAATGAACACATATCCCAGAGTTAAATTCAAATCTGTAATTATTTGCATTGTTTCTGATAATGATCATTAGAAGCATCTAAAAACATATCATATTGTCTCCATATAACTTAATATGGTCCCAACTTTAGTTAATCAATGCTGGTACCATACTGTATTTTTAAGCCATCACTAGAGATATTGTGGGTTGGACCCTGTTTCTAATCACATCTGAGAGTTTTCGAAGTTCCATGAAACGATTTTTCTTTCGAAAATTAGATAATTATCAAAACATAGTAACCCTTGAATTTAAAATTTTCTATTTCCAGTAACCTTAAAAAAAGCCATTGAGTTTGTACTCCTTAAATCAGACATTTTGGTTGTTTTGGTAAACCATCAATATCAGTCTGTTTTCAGTAACCACAAATTATGATATGTTAACCCCAAATCTAAAAGTCAATTTCTGTAACCACCTCAAATAAAACTGGGAAGCTAGAAACTTGCGATTATGAAGAGATTTAGTTTTCATCAAATCAATCAGAACTCCTTTGACTTCTATGGTTCGTTTTCAAATATGTTGAACTTTGAATTAGAAATAAAAACGACACGTCCGCCAGTTTCCGAACACCCCTACCCACCACCACAAACAATTACTAATACAATAAATTGTGTGGAAGAGACATCCCTGTCGTCGTCCCCCTGTGTATACTGATTTAACCCTGTGGTACTTCCGATCATCCTATTTGCATGTATATTCTTGGCATGCATATACAACTATTTTGACCATAATAGCTTGGCCCAAACAAAGTGGGTCATGACAGAAAGTCCATTGTACAGGATCAAAAGTTTTCTGTGGCCTATATTATAAATAATTGTGACTAACCGAGATTAGCCTGCCCCAATAGATAATAGTAACATTTTATTTTAATGCCTGTGAAGAATTCTAATAATGACCACGTTAAAATATTCTTATATCTTTCAATGGTATTCCATCCAATTCTGATGCTTTTTCGCTATCGGTTGGATTGCACCTTTTACTTTCCATTCCAGCATTCAATTACTTTTTTTCTCTAATTAACTGTGGTTTCTAACAGATGCACCTCATTCTGATAAGAAAGTCTTGATTGAAATTTAAAGATTAATGTAAATTTTCTAAAGCTACCCACCTTTTTTGGTTATTAAAAACAGCAAACCTAACAGTTACAGCTTAGCAAAATTGGTTGCCCATTCAAGTGTCATTGCCTTTTTTTAATGCCTTTCCCTGCAACTAAGTATTCTTGTTCTGCTATGTTACCCTTTATTTCCCTCTTCATCAAGGACAGTTTCTTAATATGGGAAGTAGTACATTTTTAAGAATTCCAAGTAAAAAAGCTTTATGTATTCCCATTTCGTCAAATATGATAGAGGTCCCTGGTCAATCGTGAAAATACCTCTCTTATTATTTTTTTGTAGCTATCTCAATATCTGGGAAAGAGAATCCTAATAAAGAATTAACAGACTTACTGCATTGCAGATTTTCCGGTCTGGTAGACAAAACTTTTTTTAGGATTACTTGGCCCCATACACCACTGAGCAACGGGCATAAGTATATTGCTCTAATCTAACTAAGCCATTGCTACATTGGCTAAGACCACGATATTTCCCAAAATTTTTGGAAATGGTGCAGCCAACGCACAATTTCTGCAAAAACGCAAACATGGTATTACATTGGGTAGCTAGATTTGCACTAATTTCGGACAAAAATGGTGGATAGTGCATCGACCCCTAGATTTCCAATATTTCTCTCCTACCCAGTGATTCCTAGTTTAAATACAGGGGGTATGATTTAGAGCTCACCAGCCTACCAATATATAATTTTCCTAATTGCCTTGCCTTCCTCTTACCTATCTTTCTTTGCCTAATCTCCCTTATTTTTCTCCTCTCCTCCCATCAGTTTAATCTACGCTCTCCAATATTATTTGGACTCTTAATCAAAGATCATACAAAAACATTTAATACATAAGAGCTGATCCAGTTTAATTGACAAAGCATAAAGTGTGTTAAGCACTTTCTAAAACATTTAAAAGGGTCAGTAGAGAAAAGAAGGCAAGGGGAAGGGAAATTCCTCGAACATTCGTTAACAACCCCCAAATACAGTCCGAACCAGATTTTCAGGTCTTCAGGTTTTTCCTGATTTCCATATCCAACACTGAGCAAAACTTACAAGAGGGAGAATGATATTGTTTCCCTGAATCCATACCTATCTTTAACAAGACAATCAGGGAGATTCAATAAAGTTTCTTATTGTTAAAAATGAAGCTAGTTTTGCCCAACCAATCAGAGTTAGCTTTCAAATGTTATTACATTTTAACGATAAGGGCCTCATTTACCTAGGCGCGCTGTGCTAAAAAAGGGGCTAAACCTCTATTCTAATCAAATTGTAAAGGTTAGCACAAGTTTAATTCGATAATTGCAATGACTGCACGAGTTTTGCAAAAGAAACCTGTCAACCGCACACTGTATTTAATAAAGAATTTGCACCACTTTTAACTCCACAATTTAAGACCAACTAATGGCTGGTCCTTAAAGTGGAGCTGGGGTAAAATTCCTATTGGATTTGCTCCCAGGAGCAATTTGCGGAATCTGGTAAGGAGGCCCAAGAACTTTTATTGAATCTCCCTGAATATCTTGCTGTCTCTGGCTGTTTGCTGCCTGCCACTGCTTGCTACTTTAGGTTTGTTATCCACCAAAATTCCAATAGAGATTCAGTTAACACGAGCCATTTATGTATAAGCAGCACAAGGGACAGTTCAGTGGAAATCAATATTTGTTAAATTGTTAGTTTTGTAATGCTACTTAGTTATTCTACATATTCTCTCCCATTTTGAAAAATCAGTTTATTTCATACCCTTTGCTGTTAAAAATAGTGAGCTGACTTTTCAGGTTTCTAACGGTCCTTCTTCTCCAAGGATGCACCACATCCTTGGAATGTTCCTAACAGTTTATTTCTACTGATTGGCTGTTGGATGGGTCAACAATGCTCAGATCTCTATGGCAACTGTATCAACCCAGGCGCTGGGTCATAATGGTCTCTATTAGGGGTCCTGCAAACAGGATCAGTATTCAGTTGCATTTATTTATACAACAACAAAATGCTGAATTGGCAGATTAAGGTCATTGGATGATAAATACTGCTCTTTATTCTGAAAAGTACATGTATTCAACCTTTTATGTCCAAACACACCATCATCTTGTATCATATCCTTTAAAAAAGTATTATGTCCCCTTAAAATATTTTTTATAGTTACTCCCCCTTTCCCCCCAGCCCCACTGCTCTATTTATTTAATCAGAAAATGCCCAAACTTTACTTACCTTCCCTCTTTCCTCCGCCGAGCTGCCGGCCCTCTGCTTGCGAGAAGAGATGGCTGGCAGTGGATTGGCTGAGCGCACCAATCATGGATCGGCTGCCGGAGTTCATTTCGGCAGAGGAAAGAGGAGAGGTAAGTAAGTTTGGGGCACTTTCAAATAAAATAAATAGGGGTTGGGCTGGGGACAGGGGGAATGTTTACATATAAAGGGATTAACCACTAAGGGGAGGAATGCTAATCGGGAAGGAGAGGGAGGGGGAGAAGGGCTGTATACGCATGCCAAACTTCTCCCAGGCCAGATAGGAGCAGAGTCCTAATGGACTCTGCTATCCTCCGGTGGGCAGTTTTGGGACTTTGGGTGGGGGACTACAGGAGAACCATATGGAGCTGGGATGTGAGGTAGGATTAAACACACACATACATATGGGGCCAGTATTGGGGGGGATTATTTTTGGGGGTGACAGTCCCTTTAAAGGTAATTATTTTAAGGTAAATCTAATTACGAGAGTTTTATTTTCCCTGCCAAACTCTTTTATTAGCCTACAATTTGTCATGTTCAGGAAAGACAATAATCCAATATTTTGGCTCTGACACTTCTCTGTTGGAAGTTATGCACATTCTGGCAAATCAGGTTGACAAATTTGTTTATTTCTTCCACCAATGCCATACTCCAGTCCCTAGCTGCACCTCATCGCTGTTTGATTGGCTGATGTTGTTACTTTCATCCTGCTGCTTGGTGTCCAGGGACTTCAATTTACTTAAGCACTCTACTGCAGACCGCTCGCACTTCTTTCTCAATCTCTCAATGACCAATATGAACCAAAAATTAGAGTTCTGATCCATGTGTTCCACCAGTCGCTATTCTTGGACACGCCACAGAATATCTATGTCCCCATTTTTAATCAGGACCTATCATTTTGTATATTCAAATGCACACATTTGGCTTTGATTTTTCCAGAAGGCTGATTGGCTGAAACAACAAATTTTGCTAAAATTAGTTATTTACACTCAATCCCATTGTACTAGCATAGCTGTGCAAATTTCTGCACAATACCTTCTAACCTTATAAAAAAAAAAAAACTGGACAGGAATAGTTGGATAGAATTTATCTGCCAATGGTAACCACCCTTAACCTGTGCACATACACAGGGCTATGCATGGAGAGACAGTATCGCTCTCTATTGCCTCCTTTAGCAATGCACTGAGCCGATAGCGGCTCTCAGTCATAGCGAATGGGGTTCAAGGGTTATCTAATTTTGAGGGTTAACATAACAGAACTCACCGGTTTCAAACATCTTTAGTATTTATCTTTGTGTACATGATTGTATTAAGATGGCGTTAGCAACTTTCTCTGCTCTCGGCAAGAGCAAGGAAGTTGCAAGTGTCTAGAAAGTATTGCTTTACTAATGGTAGTTCTAAATTCTTATGTTACCACTGATATTCTTATAGGCTTATTTACGAGGAGTGCTGCAACCACGGTGGCTCTCTCCTGCTCTTAAAGTCGGGCTAACGATTTACAATCGGCTAGCCCTACTTTAAGCCTTGGTTTGCGGCACTGCGCAAGAACAAAGAGACACTTGCCAGCCGCCCAAGCCTTTTACCCGAGCTGCAGGCTGTTTGCATGTAGCTGCGTTAAATACTTGCTTGCTTGTGAGATTCACCCAGAGCAGCCCACCTCTGGTAAAGCCACTACAGGAGATTGCCCAGACGCTTGCGGCTCTAAATGAAACTCCCTGCAAGTTATTTTTTTTCATTCTCCCCTTTGATTAGTTCCCAATCCACATGCAGTAAGAGTTGCTACCTGGTTACAAAAGCCCCCTCGTAAAGGACAACAACTTTGCTGCTATGATTGTGTCTTCTGCTCTGAAGGAGAAATTACCAACTCATCTGGTGAGTGTCTTAAAAAAAAAGAAATATTCTTGATTTATACTGCTCATGGAATGCTGCTAAACCTGCTAAAGACAAAGTACAGCATTTCCTTAATGCTGCCATGGAAACATTACCCAGAAGTCTCAATTCTTTTGAATATGGTGTTTGTGACGGGGGCAGCTCTATAGCCTAAAGGGGAACTGTGGTCAAAAAATAACTTTAGGTAAATTGATAGAGAATCTCTCCTGAGAATTTTTGCAATTTATTGTCATTGTTTTTTTGCACTCGTTTTGAAGATATTTACATTTTTGTGTGTGATATGGCAGCAGCATGACCAGGTCTCCTGTACTTCCTGCTTCCTGCTCTGAAACCATGTCGGTGGATGACAGTCAATACGCCCTGTGTCTCCTCCTCCCCTTGCAGCCCCCTCCTCCTCTTGCTCCCCAGCCCCTCCCACTCATGCACCCTATGGCCCCTCCATTTGCAGGCTCCCCATGGCCCCTTCCTTACAGCCCCATGTGCCCCGCCCGCTCATGGTTTTAGCCCCGCCCACTCGTGGGTGTCTTAGCTCCACCCACTTACAGGTGTTTTAGCCCCGCCCACTTGCGGTGTTCTTAGACCCACCCACCCACTCGCGGGTGCAGTTGCACCTCCCACTCACAGGTGCTGTGGTCCACTCAGAACCTGCCCTCTACAGAAAACTGTGTGAAAACAGTCTTTTCAAGCAAAGTGAGAGCTCTGCCTGAAAAGGCTGTTTTCACATAGTGAGAGAGAAGGGGTGTAGATTTCCTTACCTTCTCTGCAGCTGCGGTCTCACACGCAGGAGGGAGGGACTCCTGTCTCCTGTCCTGTCACTGAAGTCTGAGGCTGTGCTCGCTGGGGGCGAGGTGGAAGACAGAGGAGGAATGTCACATGTTCAGCCCTCCCACCCATTAACTTTCTGGTCAGTAGTTTCTTTATATCTTGAGCTGTGAGCAGGTAGAGAGGTGGTTGATGGCTCATTTTAAAGGTAGGATACTGGTCTTTCATGAAAACTCAACTTGTTTGGAGACCACAGTTCCCCTTTAAACTCTCCTTAACCTGGCTATTTGATTCCTGGGGCCATGTTTAAAAACCCAGTTTTCATTATTGTACGGGCCACGACCGTACATTTACACGAACTTTAAAAAACATTTGGTCGTACAATACCATGCGGTAGAAAACTACTCAAACGAACCAGATGGCAAAATAACCACCTATATAAAGACCCCCCCCACTCGTAGGATCACATAGTAGTGTACTCTACTGTTTAAGTGCACATAGAACTCACTTCATAAAACCCAATTTAAAAAACATACACGCAAAATAGCTAAATACATACAAAAAAAAAACCCTACTGCAATGGTATTCTATGGAGATCGTAAATCTATGCCTTATCGTAGATTTACGTTCGATATTGATAATTTACAATAATTGTTAAACCGGTTGTTAAGGGCATGGTACCGCTTTTTAGCCATACTATGGCTTAATAATATGGCCCCTGGAGTGGTAGCAGAATAGAGACATACAAGAAAATGAATGCACTGCTGGTTCCAGAGATAGCACTGCACTGGTCTAGCACTGAAGGATCCCTTGAACTGGGTTCACTAGGCCTGAGCAAGGATCTGTCACTGATTATAATTGATAATGTATATTCTCCTATAAATTATACAGATATTAGAAGTCACTTTGCATTTCCATGACCAAGTTTTTATTTTCCGAATTCCTCCTTAACTTCTAATATCATTTAGATGTACATTCCCCACCATGTGATAATCCATCAGCTATGTCACGGACAAGGCCCTTAAACAGAATTTGGGCCTGGGCCTCCCTCAGTGACAGGACCCAGGTTTAATGCCCCCTCCCACCATGTTAACAGCAATTCCTAAGCAATTTGGGACAGCAGGTCACGGTGAAATCTGTGAATGTCCCAGACAATCCGGGAAACTTGGAGGTATGACTGTAATACAGAAATGTTTAATAATATTTCCCTTGTATAACTCATTATTCCATTATTTTTTTAGGTTTTCTTGCTTAATATCATCTACTGGAGTCTTTGCTTTAAAACTGACCTCATATTCTTTTAATAGACATGAACAGCTGTATAAATAATGCCTTGAAGATCAATGGAGCACCTGAATAAAACTGAATGTATTCAAGAGAAATAGAATATCTTTCCTTTCATGATTCTTGGCAAACTTCTAACGGCCCTTTCTATGGTCTTTATTTCCACAACAGCACAGTAAAGTTAATCTTCTATAAACATCGCACTACATCCATCGTGAAGGCCAATAATTTATTCCTCAGTACGTCCTTCTTCTCACCCTCCTTTTCCTTTCTTTCTACCTTGTTGTTCCTCGGACGTCCGCTAATCATAACTTGTTACTCCGACAGGTGACATTTGGCGTTATATTCGCAACTGCACTTCAACTCAGGTTTTAGGAAAAACTCTCACGGTTGTTATTGCTTTCAATGCCACAAGGCCAGGAAGTAAACTTTCAAAGCTAAAGGGAACTCGATTACCAACAGCTTTGTCATTTTAACAGCCTTGGACAAGTCGTTATATGTCCACTGGTTGATTTTTTCTCCTCCTTTTCCAGACACTGATACCATATCCACCACTGGAAAATGATTCTTCAGTGTAATGAATGTCAGTGTTGCTTTCTATATAATGTTGGATCATTGGAAGTTGGCGTTTGTTAGCTTCTTATTAGCATACTTGCTCGCAGGTTACCAGACAGGTTTAATGAATCTCAGCTGATAACTTTTAGCATGTTGGTGTTCCTCAGTGTCTGGATCTCCTTCATTCCAGCCTATATAAACACCAAAGGTAGATCCATGGTGGCCATGGAAGTGTTTGCCATCTTGGCTTCAAGTGCAGGGCTCTTGGGTTGTATTTTTTTCCCTAAGTGCTACATAATGATGTTCAAAACTGAACCCAATACCAAAGGACACTTGAGGAGACAAATGTAAATTTAAGCCATTTAAGTTTTTTTTTTTTTGTATTATAAATCTGGAATAAATTGTTTTGATATATTAAATGATATAGCATGGCTGTTACTCCTATAGTACTATTGAGTTAAGTGATGTCATCTACTACACATCCTCATATAACATATAGGGAAGAACTCTGTTAAGACCAAATGTCACCCACGTGTAGTTATACAGTATGTATTGACTTAATTATGTACTGACTTAATAGGGAACTAAAGTTGCCAGAAAACATTGTCCCAATTGTTAGAACACATTCACAAACATACAAGCTGTGTCTTGCCTCCCTATGAAGTTAACATTTGGGTACTAGGGGTCACAAGCTCTTTAGTGCACAGCAGATCAAAACAAGGAAGCTGCAGCCTTGCCCCCTGACATACAATAATATTAAAGCAGAGACCCGCCTCCAATGGCCCAGATAATATTAAAGGACATCCTGCCTCTCAGACACAGAGCAGGGATTTAACAGTAAACTATTTTTTTAATACATTGCTTCCCCAACAAAAATGAATAAATAAATAAATCAGTTTATTTGGAGTATAAAACAAAACAAAGATTTCACAAGTATCTGGAGAATTGTAACTGTAACCTTGTGGGCTATGTTATTCTAAAAGTAGAGCATTAATCTGCTGAGCTATGAGAGATAATAAAAAGAAAACAGGTACATTTAGAAACGTTAGCTTTTACTAGCAATGGAAGCAAAAAGTGCCGAACAATCTGCTGACTATTTAGTATTGTTCCGGTAAGCTGGGTTCTTTTGCCACTAATGCTGACTGGAAAATGCATTGCAGGGTAACATAAAGCTTTCAAAGTCTTATCAGAGACGTCCATATTGGTGTAAAAATGTCTGCATAGAGACAGTGGGGTCAGGGTGTGTGGCCAAATAGGTGCTTATGCTCACAAGACTCTTTGAAGATTAAATTGTAATAGGTAGTACTGTCAACAACATGGAAACCTTCTTAGTTATACAATATACATATTGCATGTGCACAAATGCAAATTACTAGAGAAGTATTGTGTATGTGTCCATGTGCACACAGTTCGCACGTGTCCATTGTCATTCCCATTCTGGGAGAAAGCTTAGAAGTACAGGACAGGCCTATCAAGTGTGGAATGATCCATAAAATCTCTCCTAGGAACAGACCTGACAACCCTGCCCCCAAAACGCACCCTGTTTGACCCAGAACACCTAAAATTCTGCCTCTCTGCCGCTACCACCTCAATTTAAATACCATCAACTCTATTGTATATAGACGTTGATATAGTAGGTAAAAAAAATGTTAATCTGTACACTCTCCCAAGTAACTAATATCCATGTAAGTGTGGGATGAAACAGAGTGCATGGTCTGCCCTCCTATTTTCCTATATCCATTGAGAGATTACTTGTAAGGGTCTGGGGCTGCCTGCACCCAGGCTATTCTTCACAGGCGAAAAGTACTCCATATTTATGGGGGTCCTATCCTGATATACAGTTTGACTGCATTTTGGCACTGACGCAACTGAGATATAACAAAAGGCCTTGGGTTAAATGCACCTAGGCCACCTCTTAGATTTGGTGTACGTTATATGCCCTACCATGTATAACCTAATTTGTTTTGTGGATGATATATGCGCTAGCTAATGCCTTACACTATTATTGTACTGAATCACAATAATGTTTTTTTTATGATGCATATTTATTTACTGCCAAATCAAAAAAAACTATGTCTATGTTACTGTACATTATAATTCACACTAAAAATCCGAATAAAATAAATAAGTGATCTATATCGTTAATAACCAGGACGAATTCTCTGTGAGCATATACGTATATTTAAAAAATATCTACAACGAGGTCGGATACACTTAAGAAACCTGGTTTAGCAAAATCAGAGTCAGGGGCAGGCTGGGAGGTCAAAGCACAGATGTCAGTCAAATCCCAACGAAGCATAAGTCGTAACAGGCAAAAGGTGGGTCCAGGCAACTGATCGAATAATATTGTTAGTGAGCAAGTTGGTTAAGCTGGGTGCACACTATCCAAATTACCTTTTTTTCCAGGATATGTAAAAGATCGATATTTTTTGTTATGACTTAATTATGTACTGACTTACTTAATAGGGAAATAAAGTTGCCAGAAAACATTGTCCCAATTGTTAGAAACACATTCACAAACATACAAGCTGTGTCTTGCCTCCCTATGAAGTTAACATTTGGGTACTAGGGGTCACAAGCTCTTTAGTGCACAGCAGATCAAAAACAAGGAGCTGCAGCCTGCCCCTGACATACAATAATATTAAAGCAGAGACCCGCCTCAATGGCCCAGATAATATTAAAAGGACATCCTGCCCTCTAGACACGAGCAGGGATTTAACAGTATAAACTATTTTTTTAATACATGCTTCCCCAACAAAATAATAAAAAATAAATAAATCAGTTATTTGGAGTATAAAACAAAACAAAGATTTCACAAGTATCTGGAGAATTGTAACTGTACATTGTGGGCTATGTTATTCTAAAAGTAGAGCATTAATCTGCTGAGCTATGAGAGATAATAAAAAGAAAACAGGTACATTAGAAACGTTAGCTTACTAGCAATGGAAGCAAAAAGTGCCGAACAATCTGCTGACTATTAGTATTGTTCTGGTAAGCTGGGTTTCTTTTTGCCACTATGCTGACTGGAAAATGCATTGCAGGGTAAATAAAGCTTTCAAAGTCTTATCAGAGACGTCCATATTGGTGTAAAAAAATGTGCATAGAGACAGTGGGGTCAGGGTGTGTGGCCAAATAGGTGCTTATGCTCACAAGACCTCTTGAGATTAAATTGTAATAGGTAGTACTGTCAACAACATGGAAACCTTCTTAGTTATACAATAACAATTGCATGTGCACAAATGCAAATTTACTGAGAAATTGTATATGTGTCCATTGCACACAGTTCGCATGTGTCATTGTATTCATTTGGAGAAAGCTAGAAGTACAGGAATGGCCTATCAGTGGTGGATTGATAAATGAATCCATAATCTTTTCCTAGGAACAGACCTGACAACCCTGCCCCAAAACGCACCCTGTTTGACCCAGAAACACCTAAAATTCTGCCTCTCTGCCGCTACCCACTCAATTTAAATACCATCAACTCTATTGTATATGACGTGTAATAGTAGGTAAAAAAATATGTTAATCTGTACACTCTCCCAAGTAACTAATATCCATGTAAGTGTGGGATGAAACAGAGTGCATGGTTGCCCTCCTATTTCCTAATCCATTGAGAGATTACTTGTAAGGGTCTGGGTCCTGCACCCAGGCTATTTTCACAGGCGAAAAGTACTCCAATTTATGGGGTCCTTATCCGATATACAGTTGACGCAGTTTGGCACTGACGCAACTGAGATATAACAAAAGGCCTTGGGTTAAATGCACCTAGGCCACCTCTTAGATTTGGTGTACGTTCTTATGCCCCTACCATGTATACCTATATTGTTTTGTGGATGATATAAATGCGCTAGCTAATGCCTTACACTATTATGTACTGAATCACAATAATGTTTTTTTTTAATGATGCATATTTATTACTGCCAAATCAAAAAAACTATGTCTATGTTACCTGTACATTATAATTCACACTAACAAATCCGATAAAATAAATAAGTGATCTATATCGTTAATAACCAGGACGAATGTCCTTGTGAGCATATACTGTATATTTAAAAAATATCTACAACGAGGTCGGATACACTTAAGAAACCTGGTTTAGCAAACTCAGAGTCAGGGACAGGCTGGAGGTCAAAGCACAGATGTCAGTCAAATCCCAACGAAGCATAAGTCGTAACAGGAAAAAGGTGGGTCCAGGCAACTGATCGAATAATAGTCAGGTAAACAAGACCAGTGCTTTGTTAGTGAGCAAGGTTGGTTAAGCTGGGTGCACACTATCCAAATTACCTTTTTTTCCAGGATATGTAAAAGATCGATATTTTGTGGGAATTATTGGGGGTTATTTCCGAGTTGGAGAAGTGCTTAGCTTAAGAAACTAAAAGATATTAAAACTACAGAGCTTGTTAATTTTGTTCTGTAAATGAAATTATGTATTGGTTCCCTTTGGGGCTAGTTGGTGGCCGTGTCTCTGTGCACACCCACACGTGTGGCATACCATTTAATTCTTACTTATAAAGTAAGAATGAAGAATGTGGCATTATTGTAGTTAAACTACTTCATTACAACTAATATGAATTAGTATAGAGATGAATTACATATATACTAGTCATTAAGCTAATTATATTAATGGGTGCTAGAATCAAAGAACCCCCCCTTAGTGTCCCAATTCCAGAGTCCCCCCCTTAGTGTCCAAAGCCAGAGCCTTCTCCCTCGTCCCACGCCCCAGAGCCCCCTCCCTCAGTGTCCCAAGCCCAGAGTCCCCCTTCAGTGTCCCAAGTCCAGAGTCCCCTCTCAGTGTCCCAAGCCCAGAGTCCCCCCTCAATTTACCAGGGAGTATCTGCCCCCTGCATCCAGTCTGAAATTTTTGCATTCCAGGTATTATACAACTGCTCTATTATCATAACCCCCTTTTACTATAACAAACTGACAGGGCAAGGGGATATAGTAGTGAATTGCATGATGGGTAATTCCCCTATCCTAGTGCTGGCTGATGGTGTTTTCTGAGCATGATTATCTTAACAGATAGTCAGCTCAGAAACAAGGAAGTGCCAAGTAATAAAGTGAGGGGGGATACTGCTAGTGAAATGAGGTTATGCAGCAATCACACCTCAAAGTGTATTTATTAATAGATTAGGATTAGTCAAATAATTAAGATACCCTTCTTCATCTAAACAGATATTCGATTCGGAAACAAGTTGGTTGAACTGGGTGCACACTATCCAATATTTTGGCCTGACCGACTGAAATTATTGGATGGTTTTTTGGGGGTGAACTGTCGGCCACGGCTGCTTTTGCCAAAACAGACAGTCTTTCGTCCTGGCTGACAGATTGTGAATGAAAACCAGTTCACTCTAGCACACCTAGTTGAGCAATTGCCAGAAATCTGTAGGTGCAATTCTCTAGATACCCCCTACCCTGGGGTATACTGAATGCAAAGAGATAAGAGAAGCACTCTACATCCGTAGTTTAATAAATTATCACGCAACAAAACATATACACCATTTCGTGAGGCACCTCTAGTATAACCTGAATGGATGGTGGGGACGAAGGATCCCAAAGTGTGTACCCAGTGACGGTGGGGGGGTGAGGGGGATACTGGGCGTAAGCAAATCAAATACTAAAATGAAGTCATGCAGCAACACTTTCACCTCAGAACATATTCACTAATAGATTACACAAAGTAATTTTTTCACTAAAAATATCTTTTAATAAAAACCAACCATGTGGTGCTGATCCCAAGTACAATCTACTGCCCCTCCCTGAGTTCGGATCTCTTGCAATGAAAAGATGCGCTGTTCCTAAAGTTTGGTTTGTTTTCAAACTTCAGTAGAAGTTTGGAAGTTCAGTAATTCGAAAACAAACCCATTAAAGTCAACGGGAATAAATAGTTTGAAATGTTCGCATTAAATACAGTTACAATAGCAATGGTAACTTACTGTAAATGGCTCTGGGACCTGGAAAATGGTCTGAGGACAAATCACCAAAACTTGTTTAAACTTTTTCCCCATGATCGGCAATTGTCAGGTTTCTGCATCGTGTTTTTGCTACATTTAAGGGTTACGGGTGAATTCGAGGGTTACCAAATGATATATTCAAAGGTTACCGGAAATTGAAGGCTACATTTGAGGGTTACCGAAATCTAAATGCTACATTAGAGGGTTATTGAAAACAAAGGGTACATTCAATGGTTACCGAAATTGAACGCTACATTCAAGGGTCACTGATTTGAGAATTTGATAATTATCGAAAATGAGTCCGCAAGCTCGAAAAACCCAAACTAGTTTGGAGTTCGGGAAGTTCTAAAGAGTTCGAGTTTGTCCGCACTATTTAAGTTTGGGTCCGGTCCATCTCTAGTGCTGTGCAGTACAGTGTGTGAGTACATCTTTCCATCTGACAATTTTCTTACTCAGGGAGGGAGCTAAGTGGCACTAATTGACCTGGTGGTAATCTCTGGTTGGTGGTAAACTGAGTTTCTATCAGCAGTTGAAGCAGTATTAATAAAAGCACAGTATCGCTAATTAGTGATACCAGAATATGTTATAATGTAGTAAACTAATGAGTCCGTATAACACAGGTATGGGCCTAGGCACTCCTTCGGGCAATGTGCCAGTGTATTTCAGGTGCTGCTTCCTTCTGTCCTCTACCTTAAGGACTCCAAGCTTTAGCATCAGGTGATGAAGGAGACATAGCGTTCCCCCGAAACGTTGTGAGTTTGTGTGATGCAATAAACAGAACTTTTCTGTGAAACATTGTGCGCTTCCATCATCTTCTTTCTGCTTGTAGTAAACTAATGAAACAGACATAAATGAATGCTACTATGGTTCAATGCAGAATACCACCAATGCCATATTAGCATCTAATGGATGTGTTACAAAATACTGCTCAGTAAGTATCATGGTCATAAAATACAGATATGGAGTCTTGTATAGATATAAAGCAAGAAATAACTACCAGGGGCTTTAAGCTAAAATAGCTTCTCATGCTAAATTATCCACCGTTAGATGGGTGAGGTTTGAAAACTTGCACCTGAGCAGATAATATAAATAGAATTCCCAGGACTCCTATTTTTCCCATTTCTTAAAGGAGAATTAAAGCTAAAATATAAATAAGACTATAATTCATGACCTAATGATAATCATAGCTTTCACCTTTCAAATCAGCAACATTTTCTCTTTTTCATTCTATTCTCCAGCCCTTTTACCTGTGTTCTTGGCACTTGCTCGTGCTCTGCGAGTTCTGTACCCCCTCCCTCTGTGCCCAGAACTGTAATGTGACTACTGGCTATTACTCTATACGAGGGACGGCTGCAGAAATCAGAACATTTCACGGATTTCTCCACACTGCTACTGAATTCAGAGCAGTGGCATAACTAGGAATCACTGGCCCCCCCTGCAAAACTATGATGGGGACCCTGATTGAGAGGTGGGGGTCAAAGCTATAAGTGACATTAGAATTCTAGAATATATTCAGGCTTATTTATATTTTAAATGGAAGTTTGGTGATAAAATCTATAGCAAAAATGTTTGCAACCTGTGGTTATGAGTTATAGCAAGGTCAGGTTCGGTGCACTGGTTTGACATATGCTTGCAAATATGCATTAGCGGTTAAAGGGCAACTGTGATCTCAAAACAAGTTAGGGTTAAATGAAAGCCTGTAGTATTTCCTTTACACTGAGCCAACAATCACATCTCTGGCTGGAGCCTGTGAGAAATTATATTGGGGTGAATGTTCAAACTTTCTAATTCCAGTAGGATGAGTGACATCACCTGACCTCTGCTGGCTCTTTTCCCCCGGGGGAGAAGCATGCTCAGTTAAGACTTAATGCTGGGGAAATCAGGTACCTGAGGAAAAAATTGACAGTTGAAAAGGGGAGTCTATTAATACAGACAAAGGCTGGTCACATGAAAAACAGGAAGTGTTCAAGAAGGAAGTAATATTGCTGAACCTTGCTAGTAATAACTTCTCACAAATTTTATCTAGAGATGTGATTTAGGTTTTATTTTTAAGGTACAATGGAAGGTTTTTTATATACTTACTAGTTTGGAAGAATTTGAGACCACAGTTACCATTAACCTCACAATTATAAAGGCATAATGATAGATGTGGCCAGACCCTCTAGTAGTGAGTGGGTAGATCAAGATCAGCCATAAACCAAGGCAAATTTTTGTAAGAGGGAACTCGACTATTAGTTTGAGAGGAGGGATAATTTGCTACACCAAACTATTTATGGTCTCCTAGGTTCAAGGGTATAGAAAAATGTCAGTAAGGGTCTGGGCCATCTGGAGATTGACAGAAACCATTGGGAATTAAAATGAGAAAAGCCACGTTTATCCTAATTGGTTCATATAACAATGTTATAAAATGCTGTTTGATCTTGTAATTACCAATAATTCTGAATGCATTGTTAATACTGATGTGGGTGCACATTTGGAAAATAGTGTGAAATGTGGTCACCTTTAAGTGGCAAGTCCAGCCTTGAAATAAAATTTTAGATATAGGTTAATCACCCCTCCCCCAAACCGAATTTTTGCATTATTCGTTTCTAATAAAGATGCCCCTGAAGAGACTTACCTGGCCCGGTACCTTTCGGACCTAGATTGTCCGAAAAATGTTTTGCGTTAGCATAATAAATGCACGTATGTTTATTGCAACTCCATAGTGGTTGCGTGATTTCTAAACCGCTCCAAACAATTCAGTCTTTTTCATGTTCCAAACATTTGAAAATCAGATTCAATCTCAACTTAATTGGAATTTCTTACATTTTTTATTGCATCTTTCAAGTATTAAAAAGCAATTTTCTAATATTCAATAGGAATTTCTGATTTCTTGATAATTTTCTAAGGGAATTTTCGCTTTTTGGGGTTTTGAAAATGTTGAAAAATCTGTTGGATTCGGGGATTTTCTATTTCCGATTTTTCGATAATAATTTATTGAAAGTTATGCTCTGGGTCAGTTTGGGGCTATTTGTCTCGGAGTGCACCCATTCATGTCACATACCATTTGATTTAGAACATGTGGGAGATTGACATTGTCAGGGCGATGCACCGAGAGCCACTATCGGCAACCCAGTGCAAACAGCTCAGCGATGTTATATGCCGACAGCAGCTCTCGGAGCATCGCTAACTGACGTTTTTCTATTCCTGCACTTTTAAAGTGCCGTAATAGAATGCCTCCTTCGGCATTTAAAATCACTTGCGGCGGCTGTGCGGTTTTGGAAAAGGAGTTTAAGTCACAATAACCAATTCAATATCGGTTAGCATGTCTTTAACTCCAAAACAGGAGCGGTGCACCCTGTTAATGTTACTTAAGTAAAATATCTTACTTTGAATCATCTTTCTCACCCTCATTTTTGAAAGAAAACTTTAAAAAGCGTGAGGCATATTTGAAAAACTATAAGCTGTTTTAAAATAAAGATGTTTAGTTTTTGCTGTTGTTTTAATTGCACATGTGCCTTGGTTTCTTTTGGAGTTAATTGGTGTCTACTTATGCATTTGGTATACTGTTTTATTCAGCAGAGGTCTTTGCTTTGGTTTTAGTCTTTCTACTACAGTATTTGATATTCACCCTTGATTTTGCGACTGTTCCGGTTTTTATCTAGTCCCGATTTTATCCCGGATTAATTATATTTGGAAAAGGGGAGACTATTGGAAAAATCCATCAATGACACACCAATCTCCCCAACAACTTACGTGCGATGCCTGGGAGTAACCTTTGGCCCTGTCCAACTCCTGTCGGTTACAGCTCAAAAACATCTTGCACATTTGTCCCTTCCTTTCACAAAACGCTACCGAAATTCTAGTTCATGCCATTGTCATATCTCGGCTGGACTACTGTAACACCCTCCTGTGTGGTTTACCAAGGAACTTTCCATTACCCAAAGAATCCAATTTTGCTAACCATATCCTACAAGGCTCTTTCCAATACAGCCCCCCCCCCCATACATCTCTGATCTGATAAACAGATACTACTGAAGGCGTAACCTCCGCTCTGCTAATGATCTTTTCCCCTCATCTACTCTTATCACCTCTTCCCACGCCCGTATACAGGACTTTTCTCATGCTTCCCCTCTGCGCTGGAACTCTCTTCCTTGCTTTATACGTCACTCGCCATCACTTCAAATCTTCAAACACAGCCTCAAAACTCACCTCTTCAGACAAGGTTACAATCTGGACCTGGACACTTCTACCCCTCTTACTGACCCATCACAGACCCTCTAGTTATAATTCACTGACAACTTAGGTACAGCTACTGATCTGCTTCAGCTTATGTCTCATCCCCATCTCCTCTAGACTGTAAGCTCTCGAGCAGGCCCCTCCATCCTATTGTACCACAGTAATACTGTAACTTACCGCACTGAATTCTGCTGGATCAGCACTTAAATTATTTGCACTTTGTACTACTTGCACTACCCTTGTATGTAACATGTATGTTTTCCTCATGTATATTAATGCAGCTGTGTGCTGCAAAAAAAGATATATGGTGTTCCCTACTTTTTATGTTTTTATTCCACAACAACTTACTAAATGAAATTAGTGTAAAATCCTGAAAACTCTGGCAAAGGCTGAAAAATTTCAAAACGGTCTGGCACTTAAAAGGGTGAACTTTATTTTACAGATGAATACACCATGTTAACTGGATTGCTATGGTGTATGCTCAAAAGTGGGATAAAAGGTACAGTGTACAGTGTATCTTTTATCCCACCAGATCATTGACATCTGGGAGGGGTAGGTTAGTACCTATTAGAATCAACCAAATAAAATGGTTCCATTTATAAGGAGACAACAAGATAACAATAAATCAGTCACTGTTATCCAACAAATCAAAATATGTTATATTTAATGACAAATGCTAAGTTATATTACATTTACTTTTTATTCATAATAATAATAAACCTATATTATAATAATTCTGCATAAGTCATGTTATCCTACTAGTCACTTACCACCTTCATTTAAACAATAACATATTGTACAGATTTTGTTTCCAATGTGTAAATAACCCGTTCTTTATATGGATATTGACTTGGTTCTCTGTAACAATAACATATTACACAGATTTTGTTTCCAATGTGTAAATAACCTGTTCTTTATATGGATATTGACTTGTTTTTCTCTGTAACAATAACATATTACACAGATTTTGTTTGCAATGTGTAAATAACCTGTTCTTTATATGGATGTTGACTTGTTTTTCTGAACTCAACTCAGCAATGTTTCTCTCACCTGACAATTTACTTATTTAGGGGCAGGAAACAACCACTAGAGAATTAGTGAAAAAAGTATAAAAATGACACCACGCGGATAGGGAAATACTTACCCTACCAAGAGATGCTCAATACCAGACCCTCTTTGTGACGGCAGTAGGTGCTGATCGGTGAGGGATATTACAGGAACAGCAAATCCTAGAAATACAAAAAGATGATGTTTAGGGCTTTGCTATTCTTTGTCTTTTTCGAAACAGCAATGACACAAATTGTTCCATCTGTAAGGCAGAACCCAGTGAATGGAAGTGAAAACAGAACGTTGTGTAGCAGGTAAGGAATGTTTTCATCTATTCTATAAAGAGAGATACAGGCATTAATGTGTGTGTGTAGATTTGATTCTCAGTATCCCTTTTTTCTAGCAGGTATCATGCAACATTCCAAAGAATTTATTAAAAGATCAAAGCTAGGAAATATTGACAGGAATTAAATCAGTAGATATGATATTCACATTTTTCTGTACATCAAAGAAAATAGGAACGGGAGGTACTGAAATGTAAAAAGTAGATTTAGATGATCATTAATACTAATACAGATCCATGTATAGGGTCCATGTCAATCTCAGGGTCTCACAAACACCTGGGGCCATATTTATATATTGATAATATTTTAATACACATCGACACAAATTTTTGACATTTTTCACTGTATTTTTGCCAGGGCGAAATTCAGCATTAATATCCCTAAAAATCGAACATGAAGTTGAAAACTTATTGCGAAAATTGTCTACCACTCCTGACGGTGTAACCGATTCCAACATATTTTTTTTTTTCTTACCTAACATATTGAACATTTTAAGCAAAAATTAAATACAAAATACAGCCAAGAAGAGTTCCCCAGACATGCATTATAACCAATTCAGACTTGTCAAGATTTTCTGGCAAACAAATGTCACCATAAACCAAATTTTAGCTGCTTTATAAATACCGCTATGGTTTAAACAAGGTTTAATGGTAAGAAAAATGTATTCCTGATATGGGGAGAAAATGTTACCGACTTTTAATATAATTTTTACATTTTTATTAATTGCGTTAATTTAACGTGGGCGAAAGAAAATAGCTTAAAATTTTCTCCAATTTATTAATAATCCCCCTGTAGTGACTTTATCTAGGAAATACATTAAAGTTATAAAGGTTTGGTATTATTATTTAAAGTCTTTAGGCAGTGATTAGTTTGTGTAACCCTTGAAGCATGTGCAGAATTTAAGGGGCCTTCCCATGTTTCATTTATGATCTCCCAGTTGCTTGATTTCATTAAATGGCCAGGGATATAGGACTGGTAATTCCTACCTCCCAATATCGTTTCTGTGAGGAGCACCAGCCCAAAAAAAAGATTCTGCCAATCTTCCTCCTGGCTTCAGCACTTTCTTAAATATAGGACTAGTCGAGGACTTACCTGGCAAATGAAAATTGTTGGTGCTGCAGCTCCTCAACGAAATGATATTGTGAGGTAGGAATAATCAATCCGACCTCCCACCCCAGGTACTTTCCATTTTTAAAAAGTACATTTTTAGAGTACAGTTATCCTGTAAAGGAATGTGTGTATAAAGTTTTTTTAAAGTACCGTTAAAATTAAAAGTATTTGGGGCAGGGATATAGACCTGGCAATTCCTACCTTCCAATAGTGTTTCTAGGAGGAGCATCAGCCCAAAGAAAACTGATTCTGCCATTCTTCCTCCTGGCTTCAGCACTATCTCTAATACAGGAATAGTCCAGGACTAACCTGGTAAATGAAAACTTTATGCGTTGCAGCTCCTAAATGAAACAATATTGTGAGATAGGAATAATCAATTCTACCTCTCTGCCCCAGGTACTTTTTATTTTTAAATAGTTAATAGTATAGTTATCCTTAAACTTCAAAATTCTTATGTGACACAACAAATATGGAAAGTTTCACTCAAAAGTACTGGTCAATTAGGGCCATAATTCTAAAGCCGCGGTATCGCTTTTTAGCGATACTGTGGCTTTAATGATCAGTATCGCAAATTTAATCGTAAACTTACGATACTGTACGTAAATCTATCATAACGAAATTGTAGATTAACGATCCCCATAGAATACCATTGCAGTAGTTTACTACCGCACGGTATTCTATGATCAAACATTCTTTAATTAACGCAATTGTAAGTTAACTAACCCGCGGTATTGCTTTCACGGCTTTATAAATATGGCCTTTAGTTCCTTAGGCTATATACATGCTACTGAAGAAAAATTGCATGGCTTTGTGTTGGCCACCGGACAACCATCGTCCAACTGTTCGTTCGGCTGAATCTGATGAATGGGCAATTGGATGTGTCCGAAACCTTGCTTGGTTGATTGTGTGGTCCCCTATGGACTGCTCGCTAGTGGTGAACGGATCGAGTGGTGTGTACTTAGCCTAAATTGATGATCTGTTATGCTCTAACAGGCAAAAGGCTTAAAAATACATTACCAGATTAATTGTTTTCCATAGGGGTTACTGATGCAAAGGCATCTATACATAGCAATAGGTAGATAACACAAACAGGATATATATAACAAATGCTTTTGCAGAGATAGATAGATGATAGAGATAGATAGTTATAGACAGATAGAGATAGATGATAGATAGATAGATAGATAGATAGATAGATAGATAGATAGATAGATAGACAGATGATATATAGATAGATAGATGATAGATGGATAGATAGATAGATAGATAGATAGATAGATAGATAGATAGATAGATAGATGATAGATGGATAGATAGGTAGATAAATAGATAGATAGATAGATAGATAGATAGATAGATAGAAAGATAGATAGATAGATAGACAGATGATATATAGATAGATAGATGATAGATGGATAGATAGATAGATAGATAGATAGATAGATAGATAGATAGATAAATAGATAGATAGATGATAGATAGATGAAAGATAGATAGATAAATAGATGATAGATAGACAGATGATAGATAGATAGATGATAGATGGATAGATGATAGATGGATAGATAGATAGATAGATAGATGATAGATAGACAGATGATGTATAGATAGATAGATGATAGATTGATAGATAGATAGATAGATGATAGATAGGCAGATGATAGATGATAGGTAGATAGATGGATAGATAGACAGATGATAGATGATAGGTAGATAGATAGATAGATAGACAGATGATAGATGATAGGTAGATAGATGGATAGATAGACAGATGATAGATGATAGGTAGATAGATGGATAGATAAAACGGAAACTGTGTGGGTGGCAGCACAAAACATCTACATATGTGAATGGTGACAGGTCAGATGACAAAAAGTCTTGACACGTTCTGTGAAGGAATCACTTCCTCAGAATCCCCACATCCCTTTAAAGGAAGTTCATTTGCATTAATGTTTAACACACAAACTCGACCATTAGACGGAACCAATCGAAATTTTTGGTCATGGCTAAATGATCCCAAGGCTACAACCAATGGCAGTAGTTTGGAATTGGGCAATATTTCATAACGCACTTGATAATGGGTACTTGATGAAATAACAAACACATGTAATGTATATATGTATTCTTAGGTCCAGGCATGTTTACCATAAAGACCATAGACCTGTACTGCACCCCTGACATAAAATGCTTTATATCTTAGATCACAAATTCTGGATGATGCCCCGGATTATTATAGTAACCCTGATAAGACGGATTTATACACAACACATCTGAAAGTCAATCACCTTGTCCTGGATGGAGATGTGATAATAGGAGGTATATTTGAGGTCTGCCCATTCCTATTAGAGGACATTGATTACATTGAAGGCCTGGCTGTGCCATTTGGATGCATACAGTAAGTTCTGTATCATTGTTTACACAGTGTGTCCTCTATTCTGGGGAGCTGAGTCACCAAATAGAAATGATCAAACAGAAATCTTATTAAACCTTAAGTAGGGTTTCCTAGATGGAGCGTTAAATACAAACATTCACTCACCCTTGTGTACACTGGAAATACACTATTGTAATGTCAGTTCAAGGGGAATACAACCTTTAATGTCATCACACTATGACTTATTATTGGGGAAGGTACACAGTGTGATCCTGGGTTACTGGAAAAGTACAATCGCGGCCTTTCATACGTACAATACCTTGCGGTAGTAAAATACTGCAATGGCCCCTTGGTTTAAGGGGAAATTCAAATGACTGTAAACTCTTGACGTACATTGTTACAAACCTTGTCACTTATGGATTTCTTTAATTCTGTTTTAGTGGAAAATACACCTATTTAAAATTGATTTGGACAATGGCATTTGCTATTTCTGAAATAAACGAGAGGGACGATATCCTGCCTAACATCACTCTGGGGTATCAGATATACGATTCAGGGCCCAGTGAAATACTGACCGTGGAAAGGACTTTCAGACTTTTATCAGGAAACCGCAAACGAATTCCAAACTACAGCTGCAGGGAAGATGGAAAACTAGTTGCATTTATTGGACATAAGTTTCCATCCTGTTCTAGTGCAATGTCATCTATCCTGTCTGCCTCCAGACATGTGCAGGTATTTAATATGAGTTCACATTTTTTGTACATTTAATAAAAATGGGAGGTAGATGTACTTTTGAACAATTAAAGGATAACTGAATAAATTATTTTTGCCTCATCTCAATCTACTGTATTAGTGAATATATGAAAGTAGCACTTACTCAGAGGTGTGTGTGAAAGAAGTTTTGCTTAGTCTGAGTATCCCCCTTCCCTGACTTATTGTGAGGGCAAGCATGCTCAGTAATCACTATGAGCCAGCACTGGGAGAGGGAATTTCCCACCATGCAATTATGCCAACCGTCACTATTCCAGCTTCAGCAAAACTACACACAGCAGAAGAGTTTATGAAAATAAGTTATTTCATTGACAACTGAATTGTAAGATGCTTCAGATTGAAGACTACATTTATTTAGTCCAACCTTATTCCCTACCCATAATGCCAGTCTAATAGTTACATTGTAACATAATATGGAAGGTTGAATAAAGACATCCATCCATCCATCAGAGCTCCTATGTTGTGCAGTGTTAGAAATGGAGCAAGGAGGTTTAGACTAACAGGTAGGTTCAATAAAAGTTCTTATTGTTTAAAATTGTGCTAATTTTGCCCCAACCAATCAGATGTTAGCTTTCAAATGTTAAATAACATCTGATTGGTTGGGGCAAAATTAGCACCATTTTAAACGATAAGAACACAACGGAGGGAGGAGAAGGAGGATGGGGGAGCATAGAGGATAAGGAGGCATGTACGACCATGTATGGAAGTAAATCAATTGATAATCTAAAATGTATGTTTACAAATGCAAGGAGTCTGGCTGGAAAAACCGGCGAACTTGAAATAATAGCGTTAAAGGAAAGGTATGATGTAATTGGTATAGCAGAATCATGGCTTAATGATTCACACGACTGGACAGTAAATATTGAAGGGTACTCCTTATTTAGACATGACCGAGTTAATAAGAAAGGAGGAGGAGTATGTATGTATGTTAAACAGGAATTGAAGCCAAATTTAAAAGATGGAATAGATGGGGGAGCAAACGATGCGGCAGAAACATTATGGGTGGAACTGTGTACAGGAAGCAAGAAGGTAGGTAAATTAATTGTTGGAGTGTGTTATAAGCCGACAAATGCCGGGGAAGAGGTGGAAATGAATCTCCATATGCAGTTGGCGAAGGCTGCTGGTATGGGGCATGTTCTGGTTATGGGGGATTTTAACTACCCTGAAATAGATTGGAGTAATGGAACTGCCAGCACCTCAAAAGGTATAAAGTTCTTAAATTTCCTATATGAGCATTTTCTTTCACAGATGGTAGAAGTTCCTACTAGAAAGAATGCGTTGTTGGATCTGGTGATATCTAATAACCCAGAGCTCATTTTGGAGATGAAGGTAATGGGAAGCTTAGGGAATAGTGACCATGATATAGTGTCATTTAATATAGGTTGCAGAAAACTAAAGTGCACTGGCTTAACAAAAACTTTTAACTTTAGGAAAGCTAATTTTATGCTTTTAAAGGAATCGCTCCTGCTCATAGACTGGGGGGAACTGTTTCTAGGTAAAGATACTGAGCAGATGTGGACCACTTTTAAAGGGATATTAAACTATAACATTTCCAAATCGGTACCTTTAGGAAACAAGTGTAAAAAAATTAGGTCCACTCCTGCATGGCTTAATGCTCAGGTAAAAAGGGAAATGGAAAAAAAGAAAAGGGCTTTTAAAATTTTGAAAGCAGAAGGCACAGAACAGGCTTACAGGGACTTCAAAAGTTGTAATAAAGAGTGCAAGAAAGCAATTAAACTAGCTAAAATTGAAAATGAAATACGGATTGCCGAACAAAGCAAGTCCAACCCCAAGATGTTTTTTAAGTATATAAATGGTAAAAAAATGAGGACTGAGAATGTGGGACCATTAAATAATGGAGCTGAGGTGGTTGTAGAGGATGCCGAAAAGGCTAATCTGCTAAACCGTTTTTTTACATCGGTTTTTACTGTTGAGAATCCTTACAGTAGGGATTGTAACAATGTGCAGGGAGGAAATGAAGAGTTTTCACATTGGATAACAGAGGATATGGTACGGAATCAATTAGACAAAGTTAATATCAATAAAGCGCCAGGACCAGATGGATTGCATCCTAGGATTTTAAAAGAGCTTAGTTCAGTTCTAGCAAGACCACTGTGTCTCATCTTTTCAGATTCGCTTTTGTCTGGGGATGTGCCGCTGGATTGGAAAAAAGCCAATGTAATACCAATATTCAAAAAAGGTAGTCGTTCACAGCCTGGTAACTATAGACCTGTAAGCCTAACATCAGTGGTAGGGAAGGTGATGGAAACTTTGTTAAGGGATCATATCCTTGACTTTGTCTCCAGAGATCATCTTATTAGTAGTAGTCAGCATGGATTTATGAGAAATAGATCATGCCAGACAAATTTAATTGGTTTTTATGAAGAAGTGAGTAAGAAGTTAGATTCAGGCACAGCTGTGGATGTGGTATATTTGGATTTTGCAAAAGCCTTTGATACTGTGCCACATAGGCGACTAATGTATAAACTGAGGACTGTTGGCCTTGAAGAAAACATTTGTTCATGGATAGAGAACTGGTTATTGGACCGCAAACAGAGAGTGGTGGTTAATGGAGCTACATCTATGTGGGCTAAAGTTCTAAGCGGAGTTCCTCAGGGTTCTGTACTGGGGCCGCTTCTGTTTAATCTGTTTATAAATGACTTAGAAGGGGGCATTGAGAGCAAGGTCTCTGTGTTTGCTGATGACACTAAATTATGCAGAGCTTTGGAAACTTCCAATGATGTGCAAGTGCTGCAAGCAGACCTAGATAGATTATCAAAATGGGCAGCAGAATGGCAGATGAGATTCAATGTTGATAAATGTAAGGTGATGCATTTGGGATTTAATAATCCCTGTGCCACCTACACCATAAATAACTCTGTGTTAAGTGCATCTGAAATGGAAAAAGATTTGGGGGTTCTGGTAGATAACAGGCTTAGCTGTAGCAAACAATGCCAGGTAGCAACAGCTAGAGCTAGCAAGATATTATCTTGTATAAAGAGGGGAATGGAATCAAGAGAGAAAAATATTATTCTCCCTCTTTACAAGGCACTGGTAAGGCCACATTTGGAATATGCGGTGCAGTTTTGGAATCCCATATACAAAAGGGACATCTTGGAAATTGAGGCAGTTCAGAGAAGGGCAACTAAATTAATAAGGGGAATGGAGGGGCTTGAATATGCAGGCAGATTAGACAAGTTAGGGCTGTTTACATTGGAGAAGCGGTGTTTGCGGGGGGACATGATAACCTTATACAAATATATTAATGGCCCATACAGTGAACTCTCTGGTGCATTGTTCACTAATAGGTCATATCAGAGGACTCGTGGACATCCTTTAAGGTTGGAAGAAAAGAAGTTTCATCTTCAAGTTAGGAGAGGTTTCTTTACAGTGAGAACGGTGAAACTGTGGAACTGTCTTCCAGCAGAGGTGGTAATGGCAAGTTCATTGAATAACTTTAAAAAAGGCCTGGATAAGTTTCTAAAACTAAAAAATATTGAGAATTACTGGTATTAATGCATATAGATCTGGTTGATCCAGGGATACTTTCCGATTGCCGTTTGGAGTCAGGAAGGAATTTCCCCCCCCCTTTTTTAGCTGGGGTTTTTTGCCTTCCTCTGGATCAACTGTTAGGTAGGGTTAAAAAAAAAAAAAAAAAAAAAAAAGGGAATAGGTTGGACTTGATGGACGAATGTCTTTATTCAACCTTAATTACTATGTTACTATGTTACTATAAATAACCCTGTAAGTATGAATATCATAATGGTTACACGATTCATTGGATTTAAGATGTTAGATGCTCAGTTAAACTTTGCATATATTTTTTTCATGTTTTCATCATTCAATATGCCCCATAACCTATAGAACTAATAAAGGACTTTTATAATTAACAGGAGTGTTGCACCAGTGTCTTGTCTGTGTGCATAAGCACCGTATCAGTATTTTGTGATGAGGTGCTATTCATGGGGGTATCTGAAGAAGACAATCGTTTATCTAATAGGTATTAATTGTAATTAAAAACAGTAACAAATAAAAGGAATAAAACATTCACGTACCAAACATACAGGGTTATTCAATAAAAGTTTTTATCATTAAAAATGGTGCTAATTTTACTCCAACCAATAAGATGTTAGCTTTTAAATGTTAAATAAGATCTGATTGGTTGGGGCAAAATGAGCACCATTTTAAAAAAAAAATGGCACCAAAATTAGCACCATACAGTGTAGTATATACACAGTATGCTATGGAATGCAGTTATGTGGATGGATTCAATCAGTCTCATCTAGCAATCCAGGTCTTATGGACTGTCATTGCATGTAAGTGATGAGCTTTCCCACCTGCCCCATACTGTATTTCCATATAGTAGAGAGTTCACCGCACACCAGATTTGAACAAAGTATCTGTTTAATGTAAGTACATTTACGAACGTTCGTAGAATTACTAATGCGGTCTTAGATCCTAGCTGGTTATTATGCTTTGCGTTTTATTCTGATATTTGAATTGGAGATGGGCAAATTTGCTGAAATATGTTCCGCTTGCAGATTTCGGATTTTCAAAAAAATCCTGAAAATTCAAAAATCCTCTAGTGGACCGATTGAAGTCAATTAGGGGTAAAAATTCTGAAAGTTCCTCCTAAAACGAAGGTATAAATAGAAATGGTAACTTTCTGAATTTTTATAAATTTCTAGAAATTTAATATTTACAAAAAATAGTTCTGTGATTCGAAAAAATCTGAAAAAGTCAGAAATCAGCAAAGTCTGAGCTCCAGTGGGTCTGTGAATTCTGCTTTGGAAATGGGTTTGGATTCAGATTCCAGTCGATCTCAAATTTAAATAGGTGTTACATAAGCTCTATGCAGAAGGAATAGCTGCACATTCTGTGGGCAGTCATTGTCCCTTCCCAATGATAGTTTCTCAGAGGATCCGTCATTTTACCATTAAGTTTTTTGGCCAGAGAGCGTTTATGTGCCAACGGTATGTTAATGGAAAAATATCTATGACATTAATTTAGTGGCCTGCATGCCATGTAATACGGGGTTTGAAACAAGTTCCACTGGTCTATTTCGAAACTGCGTAAAGAACACTTGTCTGAGCTGTAAGTAGGGAAAAGAGTTGGGAAGTCTGCAGCCAGTTGGCAATTTATAAAAATGTTTTCAATGTATTGTTCTCACAATGGGAGATTACAAAAGTATGCATACAGGCAATATTCTTTAATATTCTTTAATTTTAGAAACGTATCCAGGCCTCTCCTGAATCTATCCAACGAACTTGCCATTATAATTCCACAGTTTTACCGTTCTTACTGTACAAAACACTTTCTAACCTGAAGATCTTTTCTTCCTATCTTAAAGGATGTCCATGTGTCCTCTGATAAAATCTATTTGTAAAGAGAGAGTTCATTGTAAGGGCCATTAATATATTTGTATAAAATGATCATAAACCCACACAAGCACCTCTTCTACAATGTTAACAACCCTAATTTGTCTGCATAGCCAAGCTTCTCTATTCCCTTTGTTAATTTAGTTGCCCTTCTCTCAATTCTTGATATTTCCAAGATGCCCTTTTTACATACACGATTCTACAACTGCACCGCCTTTTCCAAATGATACAACAAAATAGCTACAGCTGTTTTCCGAAAGTAATTTAGCACAAATCTATTTAAAGTATAAGCAACAAATGAAGAAGTTAACCCCAAAACCCCATTTATCAACAATCTCATCCGTGTAAATTTCATTTTTCATCGAATCAAAGATTATTTCTGATTAAAATGTTTACACCAGTGAAAAGCTAAACTCTCTCTCCATAGGTCAGTTATGGGGCTATGGATCCAGTCTTTGATGACAAGATTCTTTTCCCACAATTTTTCCGTACAGTGCCCAGTGAACATTCTCTGTATGGAGCCATCGTTGAAGTCCTTAAGTACTTTCAGTGGAGCTGGGTTGGCATTGTCACTGATCCAAGTGAAAATTCTGTGACATCAGCAACTCAAGTCAAAAATGAAATAATAATGAGTGGTTTTTGTGTGGACTTCTTTATTGTTGCCAATGGAGGATTTGAGTTAAGGAAGATAAATAAATACACTGCAAATGTAATAATTATATTCAGCACGAAGGATGAACTTTTTATCGATCTAAGATGCGGAAATTTTGTAAACCTAAATAATAAAGTAGTAATAACTTTTGATGAGATAAAACTAACCAAATTTAAACTTTTTGCAAAATCACAAAATTCTTTAAATGGTTCACTATTGTTGACCGTGCAAAATGAAGATATTCTGGGCCTAACAGATTTTATCCAATCTGCAATTGATTTTATACCTGGTAATAATTTTGAAATTCCAGAAGAGTTTGTTATGGTTTTATATATCATTATGAATTCTACTACTAATAATGAGACAGAACTATCTTATCCTATACTCCCTGATAAACTGAACAGTCTCATAAACCCGTACAGTGTTTATACAGCTGTATATGGAATAGCACACGCTCTCCATGATTTATTAATTGGACAAAATATCGGGAGGGGAAACAGGCATTGGCTACAGCAAAACAACTTTGGTTTTTTGCAGGTAATGCTAAAAATCATAAATTCATATTTTTGCTTTTCTCATGGTGGTTTTGCCTTTTTTTAATCATTTGAAAAGCTATTGGTCTAGAATAGAGATGGACGAAATTGGTAAGACCCGTTCTGTTTTCAGATTTACGGATCTCAGGAAAATCATGATGATCCATAAATCTTCGGAGAGCATTTTTGATGATTACCGAACGTTTAAGGCTATTTTCGATAAACCTCGAAAATAGCCTCAAAGAAAATACGATTGGAAACTTCTTTAGAGTTTCTGAAATCCCGAATATCGAACATTCCGCCTGGTTTCGGACAGAACATTCAGCATTAACAAAACGAAAGCAGCACATACAATTTACATTGCTGCAAGGAAGAACCGATCAAACTATATAAGCCAGACGAATGTATGTATGTATAGTTTATTTATATGGCACCACTTGGGGACCAGCACTGTACAATAACAAAATACAAGAAAGTAAAGGGGGACAAAAATAAAAATATTAAATAGTTCAGAATATAAACACAGAAACTTCATAAAAGTTCTTCTCATTAAACATGGTGCTAATTTTGCCCCAACCAATCAGATGTTAGATTTCAAATGTTAAATAAGATCTGATTGGTTGAGGCTATAGTACCATTTTTAATGATAAGAACTTTTATTGAATCTCCCTGAAAGTGCTTTAGCCTTGCCACAAGAGGAAAGAAGGTACCTGTCCTGCAGAGCTTACAATTCAGTTAAAACAAAAGATGTTTGTGTCTATCTATCTAGCTATAGCTTTATACCTGTAGCTATAGGTCTTGATCAGTATTTATTAAACTGCATAGTTCATTGTAGTCAAAAACTGTAGGTTTTGATCCCTCAAAGCTTTGTGAATTCCACTGCATAGCCCAGATATTGTATTATATACAAGCCGCTATAATTTAATTAATATTTACCAACACATTATTACATCTTTGTTTTATTGTTCTATGCAGTATCAGCTGAACGGTTACATGCGTAAAGTTTTGTTTAAAGACATTAAAGGCAATGATTTGTTCTTTGATGATAAAGGGAATGTTCCTGGTTACTTTGACATACAGAACTATATAAAATACCCCAATGATACTTATAAGTTTATCAAGGTTGGGAGGTTTCACTCATCTGCTCCTCTAACAGAAAGACTGAAAATAGATGTGGATAAAATCGATTGGCCTCCGCATTTTGCTCAGGTAACAAATATCAAATCTATAGTCCCCATGTTTTTTTTTTTACATGTGTCTCCTGATGACTGGTGGCCACATCCCAAGAGCTCTCATTATTGTGGAGCCAACAGGTATTAGACGGTTAGGGTCATGAATCCTGGTAAAACTTTTTGGAGCAGTCACAAGAAACACTTTATTTATTAGAGAATTGTGCCATGTTAGCCATTGATGAAAGTGAAGACATCTATATACTACATATAAAATAATCCCTTTTATTGGCTAACTAAAATGATTAAAGCTTTTGAAGCACTAGGCTTCTTCCTCAGGCATGATACAATACTGAATCTTGTTCTACATACTAGAACAAAGACTTTCTGACATTACACAGATGTTATCAGTAAATACACATTCAATGATCACCGTAGGTAATAAAAGAATTAGCAAAGGTTAAACAAACGGTCAGACACACTTCACCTCTAGTGTCAATGGAGGGTCTAAAAGTGGGCATTCACAGCATTGATATTCCGGATGATTTGATCAAATCGATCAGAATATCCATGACACTTTTTCGGGTTTTCAATAGACCGTTCAGCAATATCGATCAGTCTATCGAAGAAAAAACGATTAGGCAAGATGGAAAACTTTCCATCGACCCCATCTACAAGAACCATACCTGTGTGCACCTTACCAGTGTGCATATTTAAGCTTAAGGTGCTCCTAGGAAATATTTTTTTGACATGTCAGTATGTTAGAAGGAAGGCTTAACCTTCAAGGCTTACTGTATTTTAATGCATTTTAGAACTCAGCATTCTGAGGCCAGAGAGAGGATTTAACCTTAATTTGGACCTTGGTTGGGTGAGTGGAGGTGATGTACTTTTTGTAAAAGCACTTGATATGGTTACTACTTAAAGATTACTTATTACATTGAAGGACCAGTAGTCTAGACAATAATATTTGTATTGCATTATCTGAAGGCTAATTTACAAAGGGTTTGCAAAGAGTAGAAGTGTCAGTGGTGTTCCTAAGATGTCTGTCCTGGGTCCAGTGCTTTTTTTATATAGGCATAAGTGACATAGACTTTACATCTGTACTTATAGGCAATTTGTTGCACAACGAACAATTGTCGACAACAGGACTTTCAGATGGCACTCACACGTTTGTGGCCATTTGGTTAAGCATCTTTGGTGATGAATGAATGTCAGCTGACTAAACGGGCACATATGTGCCATTATTGCCTGAAATGGCTATTGGTCGCACATGTGTTGTGTGTACGGGGCTTTAGGCATCAAAAGGACAGGTTTTGTGTTTGCTGAACATACAAAAATTGTCAAGTATATAGATAAGGAGAGGCGCACAGCTCTTTTATAACACCAGTGATAACTCTATATTAAAGCGGTACACACAGGGGGAGCCAACTAATTGGTAAAAAACAAAGAAGACAACAGCTTCCCAAAATTCCCCTAAATTATGGCACAATCACATAGGTAAAGCAGAAATACAAAACATTTAAAAACAGTTCTTCCAGGCACAGTGCTATAGGGCTCCCGATACTAAGGACTCCTCGCTCCCAAGTATACAAACAACACCTACATGCAGGGCCGCCATCAGGGGGGGAGGGGGTACTCCAGTATGGGCAGAGCCACCATCAGACTTTTCTGGGCCCCGATACTGGGTAAATTTCTGAGGCCCAATCTAAACCACACTAACTTAAAGATGATACAAACAGACTAGGACACATATTAAAAAGACACATTTTGCACACACATATACAATAACACTTATTTTTTGCAGACCTGTATATATAAAATGCCATGTGCAGTAGAACACACTGACCTGTATATATGAAATATCATGTCTAAAACACAAACTGACCTGCAAATATAAAAGGCCCCAATGTCCAGTCCACACACTGACCTATATAAATAAAATACCCCCAATATCCAGTCCACACACTGACCTCCTGTATATATAAAATGCCCCCAATGTCAAGTACACACATTGCCCAGTATATTATATAATATGCCCCCAGTGTCCAGTACACACATTGCCCAGTATATTATATAAAATGTCCCCAATGTCTTGTACACACATTGCCCAGTATATTATATAAAATGACCCAATGTCCAATACACACATTGCCCAGTATATTATATAAAATGACCCAATGTCCAATACACTTATTGCCCAGTAAATATAAAATGCCCCAATGTCCAGTACACACATTGCCCAGTATATAATATATAATGTCCCCAATGTCAAGTACACACATTGCCCAGTATATATAAAATGCCCAGTACACACATTGCCCAGTATATTATATTCAATGACCCAATGTCCAGTACACACATTGCCCAGTTAATATAAAATGCCCCAATGTCCTGTACACACATTGCCCAGTATATTATATGAAATGCCCCAATGACATTTCATATATACAGGTCAGTGTGTTCTGCTGCCCATGGCATTTTTTATATACAGGTCAGCACAATATAAGTGTTATTGTGTGCAAAATGTGTTTTTTTAATATGTGTCCTAGTCTGTGTGTATCGTGTCTAAGTTAGTGCGTGTTTAGGTTGCCCCCCAGAAATTTACCCAGTATGGGGCCCATAAAAGTCTGATGGCGGCCCTGCCTACATATCACATAGGACTTGCGTCTGAGCAAATCCCATTTACTGCCAGATGGCCGCACTCACTCGCTCCTGCAAAGTTTCTTGCAACTGTGACCACAGTCTGGTATACATGTCCTGATCGGGTGTGTCCTCCTGGAAATCTACAGGCTAGGTATCTTCCTGTTCCATTCCACCAAATGACCTACACTTGTTTCACCTACGGGTCATTCCCAATGGGCTTCCTCAAGGTATCGTGAGAAGGGAATCCTACCCAATAGGCTAAAGCTTCATAAGACATACAGGGTTATTCAATAAAAGTTCTTATCATTTAAAATGGTGCTAATTTTGCCCCAACCAATCAGATGTTTGCTTTCAAATGTTAAATAAGATCTGATTAGTTGGGGCAAAATTAGCACCATTTTAAACGATAAGAACTTTTATTGAATCCCCCTGTTAGTTTGCCACAATGTAATGTTGTAAAGGGGGCCAAAAAGCCTTACATAGATGCTTCACATACTCATTCAATTTAATTTCACTTAAACCCCAAACATTTCATGCTTGTACCTTGATTTAGGATTACAACCATCTAGTTATTCTGATAAGGTCTCAATTTAAATTCACAATTAATTACAGGAATGATTTACAGAAAACAACAAATTGGAGTCCTTTGTTCATTCCAAACAGGTAGAAAGTTCTCAATTTATGAATCCAACTCAATTCACATTGTAAAAGTTTCTTACCCAAATCTCCTCTGATTCCCAAGGATACTGTTTCTAAACCACAAAACTCCACTGAGGGGTGATCCCACCATGTGTTTATACAATATGTTTGGCTACTGCTGAACGTTCTACATCTTTTTTAATGATAGCTCTTTTGTGTTACCATATTTGCATGGTCATAGATCTCAAAGTCTTACCCACATATCTAGTATCATACAAGCAAGCTATACTACCCCCTTAATTTGACATGTAATGCACTGGTGTGTTTTGTTTCTTTGTCATTATCTCCCACACACTTGTTAATCTCCAGGAGACAGGGACACATACAGTAGTGTTCGCACTTTTTATTCCCCATCCACCTACTGCCCAAGAGCCAATTTCCATTACTAGTATCCACAAAGTGGCTGGGGGACAGTCTATCTTTCAGATTAGGGGCCCTCTTTTCTGTCATAGAAGGATATTTCCCAACTTCATCATTGAGATCTGTCATCTGACAACAATGACCAATGTTTCTTGAGAATGTCTCTAATCAGAGTCCAGTCCTGATTGTAATTGGAAACAAATATTCTCACGCAAGTCCCATGTGATATGCAGGTGTTGGTAAACTTGGGAGAGAGGAGTCCTTAGTATCAGGAGCCCTATGGCACTGTGCCTGGAGGAACTGTTCTTACTGGATACTTTGTTACCTACATGGGTTGAGTTGGTCCCCCACTAGTTCTTACTAGTAGGGGTAGTTTTTATGAGGGATTGGGTGTTATCCTAGTAATGGTATTTGGTTTTTGGTGATGTATGTTTATTCAGTGTGCCTACAATAAATCATTTTTGCTTTACCTAAGTAATTGTGCCATAATTCAGGGGACTATTGAGATACAAAATTGTGTAGGCTCAATGCAAGATGTCTCCCACATACAGAAACAGTTTGATTAACTTTGAAAATGGACTACATTATGGGAAATTATTTGAATAGAATTTAATAGAAATGCAATGTTATAGATTTGGGCAACATGAATGTTAATTATACCTTAACATAATGTTAGGAGGTGATGCAGTTAAGAAGGACTTGGTAGTCTTTATGGATACAGTATAAGACATTTTAACTCTAAGCAGTGGAAAGAAAGTACAATACTACCTGTATAAGTAAAAATATAGGAAAGCGATTATGCTGTACAGTTTTGGGCCACAATTCTTTTTCACAAAGGGTGAACAAAGAACAAGAGGTGACCTCTTAAAGTTCATGTCCGCCCCTTCTGTGAAAATGTAATATGCTGTGCAGGAAGCCTTAAAACCCCATATGCGTTGTACACACTCTGTCAAAATATGTTCATAGGCTGAGGAATCCGACTTAGAAAATCCACAGCTGGGGGCTCTGCCTCCCCTGCTGATGCAACGTGCCCTTTTGTTCTTGTGCAGCAGCAGTGGAGGCTTGATCGGTAATGGCCGTCAGCCATTGGCTGTGACATCACTATCACACCCGTTACCGACAGCCTTACCAGGAAGCAGAAGGGAGCTGCAGGAGTAGATTGTGGATCTTGTAAGTCAGATTCCTCAGCCTGTGAACATATTTAGAGAGAGTAAGTACCATGCGACAGATATAACACAGCCAAAGCGTGCTATTCTCTGACACAGTGTATGTTGCAGTCTTGTGGGGAGAGTCCTAAAAATGTGATTACAGTGGAGGAGGAAGCCACTAAAGCTAGGGTATGGGAGGATAGGACAAAAAAAACAACACTTTTATAATTAAAGCCACAGCTACTCAGTAACATAAACTTGTTTTTACAGTGTACATTCCCTTTAATCCAACATACTGTAAATGGTTCTGCACTGTGAGGACAGACAAGCTGCACACAAAATAAAATAAACATGACATATACACATCACAAGTAAGTGGTATTCAATTTGGAACATTGGTGCTAACAATTTTTTGCATTTACTGTATCTTTGTGTAACAGGATTTGTATTTAAGATGGGGTTAGCAGAGTTTACAGAAAGAGCAGAAAAAGTTGCAAGTGTCCTGAAACTTATTGATTTACTAAGTAATGCATGAACACATGCATTAGCTAAGGGACATAAAGGAGTATTTTGCATATCTCTGCCCCTTACTCTGGGAAACATGGGAGTAAGAAATTTCTTCTTGTTTCTTAGGCTTTGTGGGCAATGCTATTCATATAGCATGAGACTGCAAGATGCCTTCTGTTATAAGAAGGTGTTTCTCTGCTTTATGCTCAGTGAAGGGCTTTTTGCTTCTTTTGGCCCCTTTCTCCCTAAGCTTTCTAGCTGCTTTTTCTTCTGATTTACTAATGGAAATTCTAAATTCTCTATTTTACCACTTAATCTTCTCGTTTTTGTTTTACTCCCCTTTTGATTAGGTTCCCAAATCCACATGCAGTAAGAGTTGCTCACCTGGGTACAGAAAAGCTCCTCGTAAAGGACAACAACTTTGCTGCTATGATTGTGTCCTCTGCTCTGAAGGAGAAATTACCAACTCATCTGGTGAGTGTTAAAAAAAACAACAAATTCTCTTGACTTAAGCTGGGTACACACCATCCAATAATTCGTCCCGCCTGCCAACATTCAGTGTATCGGTCGGTCGGGCCGATATATTGGATAGTTTTTTCGGCTAGACATGGCAAACTGTTGGACATCGCTACAATGACAGTCCTTTGACCTGGCCGACCGGTCAGAAGAGCCGGATGGTCGGTCAGGACGAAGAATTGACACATGTGTACCCACTTTTACAATTCTGACCAATAAACCACTATGGAGGGAGAAAGTTAAACTGTTTCATTGTTTTTTTGGCTAAAATATCCTTTTGGTGGTAAACCTTGTAATTATCTGAGAATTTAGAATTTATTTATTAAATAATTAGAAAATGTTTAAACCACTGCATAATACTTACAGGGTTATTTAATAAGAGTTCTTGTCGTTCAAAATTGTGCTAATTTTGCCCCAACCAATCAGATGTTAACTTTCAAATGGAAGCTAACATCTGATTGGTTGGGGCAAAATTAGCACCATTTTTAACGATAAGAACTTTTATTGAATCTCCCTGTATGTGCTTAAATGGAAATGTCCCTTAATGTACTCAGCTGTACTAAATTATCATAATTTTCTAATAATTCCCTCTACCTCTACCTAAAGAAAATCTAGCCATCCTTGATGACCTTAGTTGCTAAGCCCCTAACTAAGATTGATCTGTTGTTCACCAACATAATATGGCTCAACAGTGATGCCACTAACTGGTAAGAAGCCACCATGAGGCCTACAGCAACATTACAGGAATAGTTCACTCAAAAAGTGAACTAGTCCTTTAATGTCTGTTGTATTCAATTAGATCAACTGGACTTGAAGTTTAGTTCTCTTAGACGTTTCGCTAGTCATCCGACTGGCTTTCTCAATTCAGAATGACTTGAACAAGAATCTGTGGCAATTATGTATGATATGATGTCGCTTTTCTTGTGTTTCGGTATTAGGTCTTTCGGATGTACCAATTGCTGCCTCAGTGTGTTGTTCGGTTTAAAGCAGACAGGGATACTGTGTTTTTTGAAAATTCATCTTAATTTCTCGGGGGCCCCTGCTACATATGGGATGACCATGTTCTTCCTCCTGTCTTGCTTTTCCCCTTCACTGTTGGTATTCGTGTTCTTTTTTTTCCTTCTACTTCTTTTGACAAAGGCCCAGTCTGGATATCCACAAGTTTTAAGGGCTCCTCTGAGATGTTTCATTTCTTTAGCCTTCGCCTCTGTGCTAGTGGGGATGTTCTCAGCTCTGTGTTGCAGGGTTCTGATGACACCCAGCTTGTAATCTAAAGGGTGGTGGGAGTCAAACATCAAATACTGATCTGTGTGTGTTAGTTTTCTGTAAACCTCTACTTCCAGTTTATCATTTTCCTTAACTTAAAAACCAAGCATTTCAAGAAAGCCAGTTTGTTGTTTTGTACCTCTTCCCTTGTAAATTTGATGTTTTGGTCTACCGCATTAAAATGAAAGGGCATGTCCACCCCCAAAACTATAATCCCCCCAACTACTGGCCCCATCATGTAGTGTAGTTTAATCCTTACCTCACATCCCAGCTCCATTCTCCTGTTAGTCCCCCCCCAAAGTCCCAAAAACTGCCCACCAGGAGGATAGCAGAGTCCATATAGGACTCTGCCTCCTACCTGGCCTCCGGGAGAATTTTGGCATACGTACTGCAGCCCTTCTCCCCCCTCCCTCTCCCTCCCTCTCAGGATTCCCTCCCCCTAGTGTAAATCCCTTAATATATAAGATTCCCCCTGCCAGCCCAGCCCCAACCGCTATATTTATATGTTTAGAAAGCTCCCCAAACTTTACTTACCTCTCCTCTTTCCTCCGCCGAAATGAGCTGCCGGCAGCCGTGTCCGTGATTGGCTGCCGCTCAGCCAATCACAGACGCGCCTGCCAGTCCCGCCCCTCTGCTTGCATTTTCTCGTAAGCAGAGGACCGGGAGCGCTGCGGAGGAAAGAGGTAAGTAGAGTTTGGGGAGCTTTCTAAACATATAAATATAGCGGTTGGGGCTGGGCTGGCAGGGGGAATCTTATATTAAAAAATGAAATTTAGGGTGGACATACCCTTTAATGTGTTCTGTGAAAGCTTGTATTTCCTTCTGGTGGATTTTAACCCAGGTGTCATCCACATATCTGAACCAGTGGCTGGGTGCTATGCCCTTAAAGGTATTAAGCGCCTGTTTTTCTACCTCCTCCATGTAAAGGTTGGCCACAATGGGTGAAACTGGAAATCCCATAGCACATCCATGTTTTTGCTTACAGTTATGTGAAAATAAAGAAACAAAACCTAAATAGAGGTGGGGGGGTTCAACACCAACTGTCTGCTATGTACAATGCTGTTTTGACACCTTACTCTGGGCGTTCCTATAACACCGCTTAGCCACTATCCAATCACGCCCTTAACACTTGGCTGTGATATGCTAATTGGGATTTTCCAGGGTACATAATTGCCACAGATTCTTGTACAAGTAATTCTGAATGACTAGCGAAACATCTTCAAGAGCTAAACTTCAAGTCCAATGGATCTAATTGAATACAACAGATATACCATGACCTGGATGAAGGAAAAATTGCTAGGTGTGTACCTAGCTAAAGACATAGCTCCTTAACCTCCCAGTCTTCAATCAATACATTAAAGGAATAGTTCACTTTTTGCTACGTTTTGACTCTGCTTTGCCTGACCCCTTTGTACCACTGTTAGAACTCAGGTTCTTGACTTGCCTGGTTTTGACTACGTTTTGCCAAACCCTACCAACTGGCTAGCCAGTCTGGATCTGCAAGATCCTGTCTGTTATTATTCAAAGACCAGAATGCACACAGTCCCCAGCGTTCTCCCAATACAGAGCATAAGGAGAACGCTCAGGATTGTATGTATCCCTATAGGGAGGCTACCACAGCCAAGGGAAATTTTCGGTCTTTCCCGAACAACCGCTCGGCTGACTGCACGCACTGCCGATAAAGCCCCAAAACTGTCTGATCCGACCAGGGTTGCCATATTTTGCTCACCGTGAGGCAGAAGTGGGCAGGGCCGTAGTGTCAATGTAGGTGGGGCAAGGGCATAGCTAGGGGCATAGCAATGGTTGGGGGAGGAGGTGGGGGCATAACTGGGCGGAGAATGGGTGTACTCAAGTGGGGCTTCCAGAGACGGTATTTGGACGGGATTTCAGTTCTAACAGCAGGACACAGGAATTTGTCCATGCAGTAGGGACAATCCCGTCCAAATAGGGATGCCTGGCAATCCTGTCCTCCTAGCTTTACCCTGCAGTTTTTTTACCAGAAAGCATGAATTGCATACAGTCTTCTTGGGTAAATACAACATTTTCATTACAGCTTCTAAATATACCTTGTATGTGCTGTGATGGCTAACCTGTTAAACTGCTTGTATAATAAACACATAGGCCAAAAGGTCACATGTTCCCATCCCCAAACTTACTTTTATTTTTTGTTTCCATTATGTTCCTAGCAAAAGATAGAGATTCTACAAATATAGCAGTGTCCCATATAGTATGTCAAGTACATGAATTAGCAGGTTCTATTCCCCAGATTTACTTTTATTTTTTTCTGAAATGTTAAAGGGCATGTCCACCCTGAAAATGATGTTTGGCCATAAGGTAGGTGAACCATAAGGAGCAGAAATGTATGGTAAGGATTTTATTTAAACTACACAGTGGGGCCAGTATGGGGTTACATTTTAGTTTTGGGGGTGGACATGCCCTTTAACATTCTGTTTCTTACATACATGCTAGCTAAGAAATATAATGCAAAGATTACTGTTTTTCAATTGTATTAAAAGCAAAGGATTATATCATTGTTACGACAGGAGCATCAAATGTTTTGGGGAAAAAACTAAATAAACTCCAGGATGATTGCCGGCTCCTTATGGCCAAATCCGGCTGCCGCACGCTGGATAAGTCCTGTGGATTTGCCGGCTGACGTCACTACTCGACGCCTCTCACAGCCTGGCGCCGAGTAGTGACATCAGCCGGCAAACCCACAGGACGTACCCAGCGTGCGGCAGCCGGATTTGGCCATAAGGAGAAGGCGATCACCTGGAGTGCAGCTTCGTGGACCTTGACTCGAGTATAAGCCGAGGTAAGGTTTTTAGGTTATTTTAAAACCTAAAAACCGGCTTATACTCGAGTATATACGGTACTGCATTTCAGTATCTCAGGCAGGTAAGTAACATGGCTTTCCAATACCTCATAATATCTTATATTAATGTAAGCCTGTAGTGCATTTAATATCCGGTACCCCATGCAAACAATGTAACTGAGCAATAAGACCATGTCGGTCCAACCAACTTTCTGGAGTTATTTATAAGAAATAAGATTTTTACCTCTGGGGCATGTCCACCCCCAAAACTATAATCCCCCCCCCCCCCCACTACTGGCCCATTTTGTAGTGTAGTTTAATCCTTACCTTACATCACAGCTCCATCTGGTTCTTCTGCTATCCCCCCTAAAGTCCAAATAAACGCCCACCAGGAGTACTGCAGAGTCCATATAGGACTCTGCCTCTTGTCTCCCCTCCAGGAGAAGTTTGGCATGCGCACTGCAGCCCTTCTCCCTCTCCCTCCCGATTTAGATTCCCTCCCCCTAGCATAAAAACCTTTATATATAATAGTCTCCCTGTTCCCCCATCCCCAACCGCTATAGTTTTAATATCAGAAAGTGCCCCAAACATTACTTACCATCCCTCTTTCCTCCGCTGCACTAAACTCCCGGCAGCCACGTCCATGATTGGCTGCTGCTCAGCCAATCACAGACGCGACTGCCGGTCCCACCCCTCTGCTTGCATTTTCTCGCAAGCAGAGGTCTGGCAGTGTGGCGGAGGAAAGAGGGAAGGTAAGTAATATTTGGGCACTTTCTGATATTAAAACTATAGTGGTTGGGGCTGGGGGAGCAGGGAGAATATTATATGAAAAGTTTTTAAGAAGGGTGGACATGCCCTTTAAAGGGCATCTATAGTGAAAAACACAAATTGGCCCATTGCAAAGTTAAATTCATGTACTTTGTGCTGTCTTTCTCCTGTCTCTGTCAGTGACTCTGTTTTTCCATAGTGTCAGATCTCTCTGCAGCACTCCCCCCTCCCCTCTGTTACCTCCTCCATGTCTTAACTCCAGCTGCCCGACAAGCTTATCGTGTGCAGCAGGAGTTAAAAGTTCAACATCCTGAAAAACACACCCATGCACAATGGCCAATAGAAAGCAAGCTGTCCTGGATAAACGGAAGAGAAGGGAGAACAGTACAGTTACTGCTGCAATCTTTCTCTTTGTGACCCATCATCAATCAGTGAAAGCTTTCAAGAAGGGGGGGGGGTCAAGTGCAGCCTTATGCAGTAAAAGCTACCTCTCCCCCTGCTAATGTTCTTATCTCTGTGTTTGTAACAGAGCAGGTAGGAGGGAGGGACTTGAGCAGGGAAGAGGGTCATGTCACAGGGATTTGATTGACATTACAAGAGGAATGCCATAGTGTCTTCTTCTAATTTGTGTATCTCAGGACAGAGAGGGAACTCTGGGGGGAATTATAGAACACATGGAAAGAAGGGGGGGGGAAGTTTATTTTCCCACTATAGATGCCCTTTAAATCCTATTACAGTCCAGATTTCCCATTTGTCAGATGTAATAAAAATCATTCTTTTATAATATTTGCACATTGAAGTTTTCGCATTATATACAGTATCATGTACTGAAATTTTTAAACTGACCATATTTATTTCTTAAAATAGATATGCCCAGCTGTACGAAATGCCCTGAAGATCAATGGAGCAACCTGAATAAAACCGAATGTATTCAAAGAGAAATAGAATATCTTTCCTTTCATGATTATCTTGGCAAACTTCTAACTGCCCTTTCTATGGTCTTTTTTTTCACAACCATAAAAGTAAAGTTAATCTTCTATAAACATCGCACTACACCAATCGTGAAGGCCAATAATTTATTCCTCAGCTACGTCCTTCTTCTCACCCTCCTGTTGTCCTTTCTTTCTACCTTGTTGTTCCTCGGACATCCGCTAATATAACCTGTTTACTCCGAACAGGTGACATTTGGTGTTATTCGCAACTGCCATTTCAGCGGTTTTAGGAAAAACTCTCACGGTCATTATCGCTTTCAATGCCACAAGGCCAGGATAGAAGTAAACTTTCAAAGCTAAAGGGAACTCGATTTACCAACAGCTTGTCATTTTAACAGCCTTTGGACAAGTCGTTATATGTTCCACTTGGTTGATTTTTTCTCCTCCATTTCCAGACACTGATACTAAATCAATCACTGGGAAAATGATTCTTCAGTGTAATGAAGGTTCAGTGGTTGCTTTCTATATAATGATTGGATACATTGGAATGTTGGCATTTGTTAGCTTCTTATTAGCATACTTTGTTCGCAGGTTACCCGATAGTTTTAATGAATCTCAGCTGATAACTTTTAGCATGTTGGTGTTTCTCAGTGTCTGGATCTCCTTCATTCCAGCCTATATAAACACCAAAGGTAGATCCATGGTGGCCATGGAAGTGTTTGCCATCTTGGCTTCAAGTGCAGGGCTCTTGGGTTGTATTTTTTTCCCTAAGTGCTACATAATTGTGTTCAAAACTGAACTCAACACCAAAGTATATTTAAGGAGACAAATGTAGAATTTCAGCCATTGTTTGTATTTAACATCTAGAATATATTTGTTTTGACATATAAATAAATAAATTATGGCATATCAGTAATTCTAATAGGCTTATTTATTTAAGTGATGTCAAATGTATAGTGTAGAAATTATGTAACTAACAAATCTCACCCAGGTATATTTATACAGTATGTAATGTCTTAAAGGACAATTATACTTACTTTTTCCCGATACATAGCTGCATAGTAACCAGTGTAAGGACCTAAATCGCTAAGTGAGTACTTTACCTATCTCCTACCTTACCTACTTTGGGTAGGTAAGGTATCTCCTGCAATAATTACTCAAAGTCTCCTTCGGCGCTCCGATTCGTCCCTACACTTACACTCTCAGTGACAGTCCGCAGTGCAGCGAATGGGAAGACATGCCTTTTTGCAGAGCTTGTCCTACCATTGGCTGCATCAAAGTCTGTCACTTACAGAGGAAGATAGGAATAGTGAAGCACCAAGGTAGACTTTGAGTAAGTATTACAGAAGTTAGGTTAAGTACCCAGAGGTAAGGACAGCTATGGAGGAAAAGGAGCGAAGGGGATTATAATTGTCCTTTAATGTATGAAATATTTTTGACTGTGATTGAGCCAGGAGATAGGAGGGGCTTGTTCACGCTCTTAACTACCCTACAACTTTAACAAGACACTTTCCCAATTCCTGTTCCGGTCTCACCAAAGTAAGGAAAATTGTGAAGATTGGGAGGGCACAGTATTGCAATTCAGCCATATTACACCTTTTTTTATGGAGGAAAAATACCACTATGTGTGAACTAGACCTCTCTGGTATACCTTTCAGTATTTTCTGACATGTTTATAAAATACTGATCCTTATTTTATGGCTGTGTGTTAAAATACTAACAGAGGAAAAAAGGCAACATAAAAATACAATTACAATTACAATACAATACATTGAAAGCATTCATGAACTGCATACTGAATTGTTTAACAAGCATGAAAAATAAAGATGGTGACCCTGAGATAATGACTTTATGGGCCATATTTATAAAGCTGTGGTATGGCTTTTTAGCAATACTGCGCCTTTAACGATCGGTAAACCGATCGTTAATCTCCAATCGGTTTAACGATCATAAATTTACGATACCGATCATAAATCGACGATAGCGAAATCGGAGATTTACGATCCACATAGATTACCATAGCGGTAGTTTACTACCGCACAGTATTCTACAATCGAACATTTGTTAATTAACGAACATTCAATCGTAAATGTACGATCGCGATCGTACATTTACGACCACGATCGTACATTAACTAACCCGCGGTATCATTAAAAAGCGATACCGTGCCTTTATAAATATGGCCCTATAAGTACAATTCTTTGCTATCACAAACCTGAATTGAAGCACAACACCTTCTTTTTTAAACTGTACACGCAGCTTAAGGAAACCAAATTTACATTTCATTATGTAAAGTTTAGTTAAGAGGGTGGAGATTCCCTTTAAATTTAAGTTGGTTATGAACAATATGCATATTCGGGGGATTCAAAATTGCAAATCCCAGATTCTTAGCTTTCCGCATACCTCCAAGTCATTTCCCAAGTCTGTGTGGGCAGTAGTGGGGCTTCTTGTTGATTATTTTTCAATAAGACACAGAAGGTAAATCCAACATAGCATTACAGACAGGGCAGTACAGTAATTACATTTTAAAAAGAAGACAATGACTAACTACACTTCGCATCTGCACACATCAAACTGGACTCTTAAGCTGGGTACACACATTAGCAATGACGCCGCTGAACTTGGAAACGGTCATACTGACTGTAAAATTTCCCTCGGTCGTGGTCAGCCCCCTGTATAGGGAGTCGGCCGGGATCGTAGGTAGTATGGCAGTCATGCTCCCTATAGTTGATATAGGGAGAACAATCGTGACTGTGTACTCGCATCTGTCAAAGATGACAGAATCTTGCAGATTCTGTCTGTCACCTTTGAGAGATTGGTACCCATTTTTAGGGAAGACGGAGTGTCTAACTAACTAGAGGTTGTACTAACTAGCAATAAACAGGTGGGGGCAGAGGAGCATACCAATTTGTAACAAACTCAATGGGAGGATATAAAAACACAGTTGCAACACAGTCCCTTTAGGATAGGAAATTTCTAATATGGCCTCTAGAAGAACAGTGAGAATCCAGCTCACTGTTCTTAATTAAAATGTGTTGGTTATGATCGTGCCAGCTATTGATTGTCTTCAGACTCCTGGGCAATCTGATCAGAATTAGCCATTAATCTTAAAGTTCTCACCCTGGATTTACATTCAATATCCAGAACTAAGATGCAGACTTACCAATAGGAAGACGCGCTCTTCAATCAGTGCATCTTTCTATTAGAAAAAACAGAGACTGAGGTGGGGGGGGGACCTTTACTGTCTGTTCTCACTATATGGGTCCTTTACTGTCTGTTCTCACTGTATGGGACCTTTACCATCTGTTCTCACCCTGTATGGGACCTTTACTGTCTGTTCTCACTGTATGGGACCTTTACTGTCTTTTCTCACTGTATGGGACCTTTACCATCTGTTCTCACTGTATGGGACCTTTACTGTCTGTTCTCACTGTATGGGACTGTTACTGTATTTTCTCACTGTATGGGACCTTTTACTGTCTGTTCTCACTGTATGGGACCTTTACTGTCTGTTCTCACTGTATGGGACTGTTACTGTCTGTTCTCACTGTATGGGAACTTTACTGTCTTTTCTCACTGTATGGGACCTTTACTGTCTTTTCTCACTGTATGGGACCTTTACTGTTTGTTCTCCTTGTATGAGACCTTTACTGTAAGGGACCTTTACTGTCTGTTCTCACTGTATGGGACAATTACTGTGTGTTCTAACTGTATGGTACCATTATTGTCTGTTCTCACTGTATGGAACCTTTACTGTCTGTTCTAACTGTATGGGACTATTACTGCCTTTTTTCACTGTATGGGGCCGTTACTGTATTTTCTCACTGTATGGGACCTTTACTGTATTTTCTCACTGTATGGGACCTTTTACTGTCTGTTCTCACTGTATGGGACTATTACTGTCTGTTCTCACTGTATGTGACCTTTACTGTCTGTTCTTACTGTATGGGACCTTTACTGTCGGTTCTCACTGTATGGGACATTTACTGTCTGTTCTCACTGTGTGGAACATTTATTGTCTTTTCTCACTGTATGGGACCTTTGCTGTCAATTCCACTGTATGGGACCTTTACTGTCTTTTCTCACTGTATGGGACCTTAACTGTCTTTTCTCACTGTATGGGACCTTACCTGTCTGTTCTCACTGTATGGGGCCATTACTGCCTTTTCTCACTGTATGGGACCGTTACTGTATTTTCTCATTGTATGGGACCTTAACTGTCTGTTCTCACTGTATGGGACCATTACTGCCTTTTCTCACTGTATGGGACCATTACTTTATTTTCCCACTGTATGGGACCTTAACTGTCTGTTCTCACTGTATGGGACCTTAACTGTCTGTTCCCATTGTATGGGACCATTACTGCCTTTTCTCACTGTATGGGGCAATTACTGTATTTTCTCACTGTATGGGACCTTTACTGTCTGTTCTCACTGTATGGGACCTTAACTGTCTATTCTCACTGTATGGGACCTTTACTGTCTGTTCTCACTGTATGGGACCGTTCCTGTCTTTCATCAATGTATGGGACCTTTACTGTCTGTTCTCACTGTATGGGACCTTTACTGTCTGTTCTCACTGTATGGGACCTTTACTGTCTGTTCTCAATGTTTGGGTCCTTTACTGTCTGTTCTCACTGTATGGGTCCTAATCCATCTGTTCTCACAGTATGGGCTCTACTGCACATGCCATACTCCACTAAGAGGAGCAGGAAGTGGCAGTTACAGATTACAGCAAACAGGTACGGTTGGCCGATCGCGTGCAGGTAAAGCCAATTCAGTCAGAGTGCTAGTTCCCCAAGCAGGTTTACACTTTGCGTACAAGACAAACAAAAGCAAGACAAACAAAAGCAGTTTGCTTATGATTAAGAGTGTGTGTGTCCAAAATGTGTCAGATGTGCCTTGTGTGTCTTTGAGTGGCAGTTATGCCTGAATAAAGCTTTATGTTTTTAAAGGAGGTGCGGCCTCTCTTTATGCAGTTACGGATTACACATGGACAGGCTTCTTTTTTTTTTACTTTCATCAGACCGTGCAGAACAACCATATGCAGCAAAACATATAAGTTAGGATCTTATAACACTACACAGTAGGGCCTACAGTAGGGCAACTATTAGTTGGGGGGGTAGACGTGCTCTTTAAGTGCAGATCGCATGTGTTTCAGTATAAGGACATGGTAGAAAACACAAACATGGTTTTTAAAAGCTAACACAAAAGCACACAATCCCATTGCAAAATTCCAATTGGTTTCTTGTGCATTGCAGTGAGGCCCCAGCCCATGACATCCTTTGTTTGACCTTGTGTTAGTTCCTTAACCCCCTATGATCATTACCGGTTTTATTTACTACAGTGCATTCTCTGGCTGCCTTCTGCTGTTGTAGTCTGCTTGTAGAGGAATGCTTTGAGTTGAAGTTTTCAAACATCTGGGGTACCTCGGGTTGCAGATTCCTAGTGTATATAAAACAGCCATTGCCAGATATAGAAACATGCCTGAGGAAAAAGCATGAAGAGTTTTGAAAGGTTTTAATTTCAATCATTACGGTCAATGGCTAACACGGTACAATCCCCTATGGCTACAGTCTCCATGGATACACGTGATCCAGGCTGGCACAGGATTCCAGGATGTTGACATTTGTAAAACTTCCGGTCTCCAAATCTCACTGAGCACTCGCGAGAACCATGACCCAGATCTCATGTTTGCTGGAGGGGGAAGACAGTCTGTGCCTCTACGGAGGGGTAGCAGTTGCACGTAAGAAAGCTGCATGTAACGACAGGTTCACCCAGTGCAGGGGGCGTATGAGGGACACATTTCTAAAGAAAAAATTCCACCCAGCTCACATACACTGTGGAGAAAGGGGAGGGGGAGAGACAACAGTGGAACAAGCACAGGGAGACAGCAGACATTTACATTCATCAGCTGCTGTGGCTGGGGGATGGGTGGGATTCTCTGGGATCTTTTTATGGTAGCACATACAGCAGGGATGTCCAACCTGGGGCCCTTCAGATGTTTACAAACTATAATTCCCAACATTCCCTGGCTGCACAATGCAACCCTCTAACCCTGAACCTCTTGGTCCTAGTTAAGCAGCTGTGCCTTACCTCCCGTACTTCAATTCATTTAGAAAGAGCCAGGAACGAACAAGTCAAATTTACCCTGTGCTCGACCCACCGCCAGCTCCACTGACAGTTCCCGGACACTTCCCGGACATCGGTTAAACTGAATGCAAAAGTGGTCGGGACCTGTCAGTGGAGAGTGCGTGCAAGGTAAATTTGACTTTGTTCATTCTAAAGTAATTAAAGAACGAGAGGTAAGGCATAGCTACTTTACCTCCCGTTCTTCAATTAATAAAGCAGTAACTAAATAGTTCACTTTCTGGGTGAACTATTCCTTTAACTTTTCCAAAGATATTTCTAAAGTTACTTACAGAATCCGATCCCTTGCCTGCAGGTTCACATCTCCTCTTCTGCTGTTGCAGGCTGACACACAAATGGGGCGATGCATTATGGGCCATATCTATAAACCCGCGGTAACGCTTTTTAGCAATACCGCGGCTTTAATGATCGATAAAATGGTTGTTAAACCAATTGTTAATCTCCTGCCAGTTAAACGTTCAGTAATTTATGATCGTTATCATACATTTACGATAACAATTGTAAATTGCCGATAACAAAATCGTAGATTTATGATCCCTATAGAATACCATTGCAGAAGTTTACTACCGCATGGTATTCTATGACCGATGTTCGGTTGTAAATATCCAATCGTGATTGCACATTTACAACCGCAAAGCAATACCGCAGGTTCATAGATATGGCCCTAAGAAGAACCATTCTCATCAAATAAAGTCTCAGAACAAAACAAATTAGAAGGCAGAAAACCTCAACCTAAACACATTAATCTGTGTTTCATTTGTGCTGGGAAATTTACCTTAATAATGTGGGGATTATATTGTTTATAACCGACCCCTGTAGTAGATTTCTATGGGAGGAACTGTAAGATTATAGCCTTATAATCAGTGCCAGATTTAGGGTTCAGGAGCCTGTAGGCACAGATCGTTTGCCACCTTAAGCGCCACCCAGTATTAGTCACACCCACTGCTAGCCACACCCATTACCACACCCTCTGCAGAAAAAATACTTCCATTTTCTTAAAAACATGTATTTGTGCTGAACTTCCCCTTTTAACTATTCATTAAACATATAAATATATTAATGCCCACAGTGACTGGTATAATACAGTTTGCCAATAGTGACTGGTATAATACAGTTTTCCCACAGTCGTTCATACCTTAAGTCCATGTGAACCAATAAGTTATGATGTGCACAGATTCTCCTGCATGTGCAGGGGAGGGAGTATTGGGTGGAAATATTTGCATTCAGCAGCATGTTCACTGTCCCTCTTGCGTATAAAACGTACGTGTACACGAGAGGGACAGTGAACATGCTGCTGAATGCAAATACAGGAGAAGTGGTCCGGACTTGATAATTGTGGTTGTTTTTGCTTATCGGAAAAGGGGGGCTTAGAGGGAAAACTAGCTGCAACTCACCAAGTCACTCGCACCTCGCCTGTAGGCACGGGTCTCGCGTGCCTAGTTAGATATCCGTCCCTGCTTATAATCTTACAGTTCCAGGAGGAGAAGGAAACCAGAAGCCACAAAGGGGTAGGTTCTAATAAATAATGCACCCCGAACTGTAAATTAAAGGGATATTAGAAGTCACCTTGGAGTTCCGTGCCCTGTATAAAAGGTACTCGGCCTGCAGCCTCATTATCCACTATATATCCCAGCATTCAACTATCACACAGTTTGGTCACTGACCCATTTTTTTCCACATATGGCCAATCATAAACTACAGATGTTGTTACAGCAGGAAACACATATTAGTAGTCTCTAGCCAATCCTGTTACAGATCACTACAGACAAGGAAGCATGTGACTGGAAACAATAACATACAAACTAAACTGATAATTATTTTCGGTGCAGTGGGATCTTACCCTGAGCATAACGTAGCCCATGCACACAGCAGTCAAAACCATACGATCACGGTATTGTACCATTGGTATTGTCTGATAAAAATAATAAAAATATTGGATCGCTTGCCATCCATATATAAATTAGATGGACCATAGAACGTACAATAAGGGGGTACTCCAATATATTATAGATCATGAGCCTAGTGGACACACTAGAAAACGTTAACCAGACCAATATTTAGAATCATAAGATTAGTATTATTTTAAGTCTGTCTGCATTGATCACCACTGCCATATCTGTCGTTTGTCTGAATTTGTACAGTAAATACTGGGAATAATGCACACAATTTCTATAGGCAATCATTTATGTCATAGAAAATGATAAAGCTTTTCACATAACACAATCATGTGATTGTCCAGCAACAGTCCTAATCAAATTCTATAGGGTTTGTACTGCTGTCAGCCAAGAGTAAAAGAGAGCAAAAGCGAATTGCTACAGAACTGGTTTAAAGGGTAACTGTGGCCTCCAATTCTTCCAAACTAGTAAGGATTATATAAAAAGCCTTCCATCATACCTTCAAAATCTAAATCACATCTCTAGATAAAAAAATTAAAAAAAGGTTCAGCAACATTACTTCATGCTTAAACACTTCCTGTTTTCAGCCATGTGACCAGCTTGAAGTCATGTGACTAGCCTGTCTGCATTAATAGGCTCCCCTTCTCAACTGTCAATTTCCCCCCCAGGTACTTTCTGATTTCTCCAGGATTAAGTCTTTACTGAGCATGCTTCTCCCCTGGGGCAGAGGGGCTAGCAGGTCAGGTGATGTCACTCATCCTACTGGAAGCAGGAAGTTTGAACATTCACCTCTATATAATTTCCCACAGGGTGAAGCCAGAGACGTGATTGTCGGCTCATTATAAAGAAAAAACTACAGGCTTTCATTTAACCCTAACTTGTTTGGTGACCACAGTTGCCCTTTAAGGTATAGTTGTCTTGATTTTATTTTGGGTTTCATGTTATTCCCTTGATGCACCCCCTGTTCAATGGCCAAATAACCAGGGAAGACGGTCTAGGCATGCAACAATCCCCATGTTGGCCTAGTTGTATATCTCCTTGGACAATTAAGAGGGTCCATGATGGCTATTTTTAAAGGAGAACTATAGTGCGTATAAACTCTTTTCAAAAACAGAATGAAAAGTACCTGGGAAGGTAGGATTGGTACTTTCTACCTCTCAATATCATTTCTATAAGGAGCAACAGCACAAAGAAAACTGCTTCTGCCAGGCTTCCTGAATGCTTCAGCCCTATCTTTAATACAGGGCCATTACCTGACAAATGAAAACTGTATCTGCTGTAGCTCCTCAATGAAACAATATTGGGAGGTAGGAATAATCAAATTTCTAAAAAGTTAATTTTAGTATAGTTGTGCTTTAATACAAATTTTCATTTACATACATTGACTAATGATTATGTGAACACAATTGCTACATTTTGAAGATCTGGGGGTTCCCTTTTGTGTCCATTCTGTTGGGTTCCTTTTTGTGTCCATATTGCACTTTATTTGTGGATAGAACATACTAAACTTTTTAAGACTGTACAATTATGTGCACAGATAAATCCTAAACTGATGTGATCAAAGGGGAAAACTATGGACGCTGAAGTCACATCAAAGATCGAGAATGAAGAAAAGGCACCTGGATGCATTTTGGAGGAATCTCTTGAATGTGAAAACTTTGATTCCAAAAAAGGTAAACTAGATCAAACTGCATGAGTAGATATAAACCAATTCCATTAAGCAGGATGGGATTGGCAGCACAGGTTAGTTGATAACATTTTGATGTATTCTGTTGATTTTTCTTGAGACTGAATGAGAAAATTATTTCTTATTTACCCATCATTTGGCCCTCAATCCATTTGGTACTTTGAAAGGGGAAAGGATGGAGTCAATAAACTTCTGTTTAGCTGATTCATTTCTACAGAAATGCTAGTGGAAACTACAGTGCAGTAAATGTTTGTCCTAGACTCAGATCCCATTTTATATTAGAAGGGTTTGGACTCCAAATATCTGCTGGAACAAACCTTTAAGCACACTGTAGGAGTACAGCAGTTTAAGAGAACATTTACCTCCAATGTCCCATTCCAGTCTTGCCTTGTACCCTGGACCTTAAAAGCCTAGGCATGCATCACTTATGTGTGGACATGCTTCTTGCAGACTGCATTTTCCTACAGGTTGGCCCATCTGCATTAAGTATTTACTGCTGTACTCCCAGAGGTAAGGTCCTCACCTTGGGCACACATATAAGAGGGGGTTTTCAGATCTCTTTAAGGGGTTTATGATTCCACCTGATAATGTTTAATATTACACAAAAGACATCCAGAAATAAAATGTTTAATCATCATAACATGTTTTGGACAGGTTACAGCTCTCAGACTGATCAAGAAGAAAGTGGTTTTCCACGTTATACACTCAGGACGCTTAGGTACAGAAAAACAAACAAGCAGATAAATTCCACCCAGAAGTCACCAAAGGAATGCACTAAAGCTTTAAAACTCGATCACATATTTAAAGAACCAAGTAGTCCAAGTGCAGAGGACCAGCATAAAGATGAAAATGAGAAGACATTGAAATTTCACAACGACACATCTGAACTTTCAAAAATTACAATCCATTATACACCATACAAAGTTCAGAAAACATATATCTGCACAGAATGTGGCAGGAGTTGCATTTCCAGCTCACATCTTATAATACATCAGAGATCCCATACTGGAGAGAGACCTTTTTCCTGTTCAGAGTGTGGCAAAAGTTTTGCTAGAAGATCATCTCTTGTTATACACGAGAGGATTCACTCAGGAGAAAGGCCGTATACATGTACTCATTGTGGGAAAAGCTTTACTAGCAGTGCAACGCTTTCTACTCACATTAGGATCCATACTGGAGAGAGACCCTATGTCTGTTGGGAATGTGGTAAAAGCTTTACTAGTAACTCTTCTCTGTTTATACACAACCGGACCCACACAGGAGAGAAACCATATGTATGCACTGAGTGTGGAAAAACATTTTCTTGCACTTCTGCACTTGTTATACACAAGCGATCTCACACAGGAGAAAAACCATTCATGTGCGACCACTGTGGAAAAAGTTTTGCAGATAACTCTAGGCTTGTGAAACATAAAACAGCTCACACAGGAGACTGGGCCTTTGTCTGCACTGTGTGTGGAAAGGGATTTACTTGTTATTCAAATCTGAATGTTCACCAGAGGTCCCATACTGGAGAGCGCCCATTTGGTTGCAGTAAATGTGACAAGAGGTTTGCTCTTAACAGAGATCTTATAAGACATCAAACAACTCACACTGGTGAACGACCTTATACATGTTCTGAATGTGGTAAAAGCTTCACTAGGAAGGCACATCTCACTACACACTTGAAAATTCATACAAGAATAAAGACAAAGATAAGCACATAACAAAGAATGGGTCTTTAGCTGGGTACACACAGTACTTGTGAAGGGCAGGAGCATCCCTTTATCGGCAACCCCAAGGCATTGGAAATAGGAAGCTGACCATGACTGTAAGTTGTGTTTAAGTGCTAATCGATCTTCCCTATACATCATCATAGGGAGACCGATCAGGACTGTTTGTAGCCCCATCTTTAAGGCTATGCACACATTGTTGGTTTCAGCAGAAATAGACATCACAGATATTTTGTTGTGAATGCATGATCGTTTGGGATTATCTGACATGTCTAATCGACTTTTCGTCTGATTAGGGCAAAAGAACGTCCAACATCGGTCAGTGGCGGTCACTAAAATACAGCCGATCAAAAAGTATACTGAAATATCTGCCCACCAGCCTGAAATATCTAGCCCAACAGATAGACAGAATCTGCTAAAGATTGGTACTCTGTGTACCCAGCTAGTAGAAGTGCAAGGTTTGTAACATTCATTAATCCATTAACCTGTCACTTGCTGTACATGGATATTATCCTTATCTGATGAATAAAAGCATCATAATGAAAGTAAAAACACTAAACAAGGATCATAATATTACTTATTACTGAACGTTCAACAGGAAAGCATTATACTGCACATTCTTTTTGCCATTTTGTCTTTGTTGGTCCATCTGGGATGAGATTAGAAAATTAAGGGTCAAAGTGGGTCCGTGTTCTAATATTTAGTGATGGATCCCAAATATTCTATTCTGATTCTAAACAATATTTTATATAATCAAAGGTAAAGCAATGTTCGGACTCAAGTCATAAAAAGGAAAATGTTAGGAATCATACTTATGACAATTGTAAGTAGTTGTAGCTGCCTGGCACACACTTCCAGCATGCTCCTATAGCATAGTCTGTCCTATAGCATAGTCTGTCCTCTTGCATGCCTGTCCTCAGTTACCAGCAAATTACATGTCTGTAAAATGCCCACGAATGAGTTAAAATGTTACTGTCACATTCATTTTTTACTGTCAACTTACGATGCATTGTTATCTCAATTCCTTTTATTGTTTATACTATTTTGTTTTGTATTATTTTATTTAACCTATAAAAGTATCTGCTGCCAGCTTGGGATCTTTTTTTGCCTTCCAAAAATAGCAGAATAAAAGAATTCCCTTTGTCATACTGGGTTACATATCACCAATAATTACTTATTTTTCTGAACAGAGCTTCTCATTTGTGTATAGAGGACTTTAAAAAATGTAAGTAAATGACAGCAGACTCACTCACTAAACAACCATTGGTAGTTTGTAGTCAGAAATCGAATGTAGTTTTAGGAATTAACACTGAAGTAATGTTCACAATTACAGTAAATCATTGAGTCTGTGTCTCACTGAGGATATATCTACAAGTAGACTTTTGGGAGCTTTTGCTAAACTGATGTTGACAATGTCTAACAGTCATGGAATAAAGCGTCGGTGTAATAACAGAATTACCCAACTTCTTACCCTCCCTGCCATTGATACTGGATTTCATGGTGCTCCTCTGGTAGTTAAAGTGACAAAGGAAGGGGGGCCATCATAATTTATTGGGGAGGCTCAATGTTACTAGTTATGTCTCTTACAGTGTATCAAAATGTTCATCTACTATAAGGATATAAAATATTAATCCAGCGAATGGGGCCTAGAGATCTGATTTGAGCAATCCCTAACAACACGGTCAGTTACCAATGATTAATGATGCATAGAAGGTGTTTGGATTAGACAAGTGGGTACGGCTTCCGTGTTTTTCCTTCGTGTTTTGTGCAATTAAACACAATTTTCTGTTTGTTTTCCCTTTACTAGAACTGCCAAGGAGTTTTGGAACAAAACTTGTGCTTGACACCTGTGCTTAGTAAACCACATCCCCAGCTGGTAGCAAACAAGGAAGTGTTTCAGAATGAACTAATGTGCAATTCAATTGATGATGTGGATTTAGCAAAGTTCGGAATCCATTAACTATTCCTTTAAGTAAGCACTTTCAAATGAAGGTGCTCTCTAAATGTTAGTGGGAACTGAATGGAAATTCAACACATCTTGTAATTTTTAATTCACAAATGTTAATTGGAAAGATAAAGGGTCATATTCATAAAGGCACAGTATCGTTTTTTAGCGATTCCACGCCTTAAACGATCCATAGAATGCTATTTGCCACCGCTGTCGTACATTACCATAACACGCGATACCACACGTTCTTAAATATGGCCTACAGATTCTTTATTATAACACCTGGATACCCTAATATAAGTAAAAATACCTTACCAGTGACCTGGTGTTCTGTTGTATAGAGAGGGCAGAGCTAGGAGATCCCCTAGCGGTTCCATGGCATTATTAAGGGACCCAGCAGGAAATATGGGCACATCTTCGGTTGACATCACAACACCTCGGTTGAAGCAATCATATAATGTGTAATATTCAGTGGCAATATATAAATCAAAAGAAAAAAAACCTGTGGCACTCAAAATATAATATGTAATATATAAAAACCCTTTATTGATATTAGTGCATGGGCAACAAGAAATATAAAAACACATAATGTTATCTAACATACCCTCAGTCTCATAGTGATATAAATAGATCAATATACAAAAATACACAAATATGTAATAATAAATCCTATATAAATGTAAAGCGATACCCAGCAAAACATCCAAGCCTAGTAATGTAGTGAACTATCGTATGTCTATATAGAGCAACAGGAGTATAATGATATAAATGATACCGGAAAACAATAGTAGCAAATAATATACATCTAGATACAGTCGTAATACTAGATAGTGTATGGTATACTCATCTATAGTTAGTCAAACACAAGTAAGGCAAGATATCCTGCACACTCTAAAGGCAAGGCAACAGTGGCAAGAAACATAGGCATAGGAAGTGCCAAGATATCATATGGAGGACTGAGAGACAGGGCCCGCCAGATGCGTTTCGCTCTAGCAACTAGAGCTTTCTCAATGGCGTGGGGACGCCGTCACCCCGCGTGCTAGTATTTTAATATTTCAAGTATCGTGAGAGTCCAGGACGTTAACGTCCCAGACTCGTGCAACCAGATGACGTCATCCAAATGGTTTGTAAAGCGCAAACTCGACGGCACCATATTAGATAGTGGAAAAATTAACAAGAAGCCCTCACACATATCTGAAGGGAATTACCAATATTCAATAAACATTATATAGTAATGAAAATTCAATGTACACCATATAGTAACTCTTAGCACTGACTCAAGAAAGTTTTAGGTCTCACATTAAGCAATCTCGAAGGAAACGTATATGTAAAAAGAGGATATATATACAAGTACACATATATAACTCATATCAACTTTGGAACATATACATATCTGGACCAATAAGAGATAAAGATGAAATGCGCATATATGTATATATAACAAATATAAATATAAATTGACCACATTCCCATGTCCATAAAGCAATAATAAATCTAAAAGTTAGTAGAATTTAGGACAATAATAAGTATCCAAAGTAAGATATGTATCAAGCTCCCAGATGAACAAAGGTACGACTGTATCTAGATGTTAGTATTGTGCTACTATTGTTTTCCGGTATCATTTATATCATTATAACTCCTGTTGCTCTATATAGACATACGATAGTTCACTACATTACTAGGCTTGGATGTTTTGCTGGGTATCGCTTTACATTTATATAGGATTTATTATTACATATTTGTGTATTTTTGTATATTGATCTATTTATATCACTATGAGACTGAGGGTATGTTAGATAACATTATGTGTTTTTATATTTCTTGTTGCCCATGCACTAATATCAATAAAGGGTTTTTATATATTACATATTATATTTTGAGTGCCACAGGTTTTCTTTTTCTTTTTGATTTATATATTGCCACTGAATATTACACATTATATGATTGCTTCAACCGAGGATGTTGTGATGTCAACCGAAGATGTGACCAATCCTGCTGGGTCCCTTAATAATGCCATGGAACCGCTAGGGCACCATTCCCTGCATGTGCGAGGGATATTGGTGGAAATATTTGCATCATCAGCATGTTCACTGTCCCTCTTGCGTATAAACTACGTGTACACGAGAGGACAGTGAACATGCTGCTGAATGCAAATACAGGAGAAGTGGTCCGGACTTGATAATTGTGGTTGTTTTTGCTTATCGGAAAGGGGGCTTAAGGGAAAACTAGCTGCACACTCACCAAGTCACTCGCACCTCGCCTGTAGGCCGGGTCTCGCGTGCCTGTTAGATATCCGTCCCTGCTTATAATCTTACAGTTCCAGGAGAGAAGAAGGAAACCAGAAGCCACAAGGTTAGGTTCTAATAATAATCATAGCACCCGAACTGTAAATTAAAGGGATATTAGAAGTCACCTTGGAGTTCCGTGCCCTGTATAAAGTACTCGGCCTGCAGCCTCATATCCACTATATATCCCAGCATTCAACTATCACACAGTTTGGTCACTGACCCATTTTTTTCCACATATGGCCAATCAAAAACTACAGATGTTGTTACAGCAGAAACACATATTAGTATCTCTAGCCATCTGTTACAGATCAACAGACAAGGAAGCATGTGGACTGGAAACAATAACATACAAACTAAACTGATAATTATTTTCGGTGCAGTGGGACTGAGCATAACATAGCCCATGCACACAGCAGTCAAAACCATACGATCACGGTATTGTACCATTGGTATTGTCTGATAAAAATAATAAAAATATTGGATCGCTTGCCATCCAATATATAAATTAGATGGCACCATAGAACGTACAATATGGGGGTACTCCAATATATTATAGATCATGAGCCTAGTGGACAACACTAGAAAAGTTAACCAGACCAATATTTAGAATCATAGAGAGATATTATTTTAAGTCTGTCTGCATTGTCACCACTGCCATATCTGTCGTTTGTCTGAATTTGTACAGTAAATCTGGGAATAATGCACACAATTTCTATAGGCAATCATTTATGTCATAGAAATGATGAAAGCTTTTCACATAACACAATCATGTGATTGTCCACAACAGTCCTAATCAAATTCTATAGGGTTTGTACTGCTGTCAGCCAAGAGTAAAAGAGAGCAAAAGCGAATTGCTACAGAACTGGTTTAAAGGGAAACTGTGGCCTCCAATTCTTCCAAACTAGTAAGGATTATATAAAGCCTTCCATCATACCTTCAAAATCTAAATCACATCTCTAGTAAAAAAATTAAAAAAAGGTTCAGCAACATTACTTCATGCTTAAACCTTCCTGTTTTCAGCCATGTGACCAGCTTGAAGTCATGTGACTAGCCTGTCTGCATTAATAGCCTCCCCTTCTCAACTGTCAATTTCCCCCCAGGTACTTTCTGATTTCTCCAGGATTAAGCCTTTACTGAGCATGCTTCTCCCCTGGGGCAGAGGGGCTAGCAGGTCAGGTGATGTCACTCATCCTACTGGAAGCAGGAAGTTTGAACATTCACCTCTATAATTTCCCACAGGTGTAAGCCAGAGACGTATTGTCGGCTCATTATAAAGAAAAACTACAGGCTTTCATTTAACCCTAACTTGTTTGGTGACCACAGTTGCCCTTTAAGGTATAGTTGTCTTGATTTATTTTGGGTTTCATGTTATTCCTTGATGCACCCCCTGTTCAATGGCCAAATAACCAGGGAAGAGACGGTCTAGGCATGCAACAATCCCCATGTTGGCCTAGTTGTATATCTCCTTGGACAATTAGAGGGTCCATGATGGCTATTTTTAAAGGAGAACTATAGTGCGTATAAACTCTTTTCAAAAACAGAATGAAAAGTACCTGGGAAGGTAGGATTGGTTTTACCTCTTCTACTCTCATATCATTCTATAAGGAGCAACAGCACAAAGAAAACTGCTTCTGCCAGGCTTCCTGAATGCTTCAGCCCTATCTTTAATACAGCCATTACCTGACAAATGAAAACTGTATCTGCTGTAGCTCCTCAAAAACAATATTGGGAGGTAGGAATAATCAAATTTCTAAAAAGTTAATTTTAGTATAGTTGTGCTTTAATACAAATTTTCATTTACAAACATTGACTAATGATTATGTGAACACAATTGCTACATTTTGAAGATCTGGGGGTTCCCTTTTGTGTCCATTCTTGTTGGTTTCCTTTTGTGTCCATATTGCACTTTATTTGTGGATAGAACATACTAAACTTTTTAAGACTGTACAATATGTGCACAGATAAATCCTAAACTGATGTGATCAAAGGGGAAAACTATGGACGCTGAAGTCACATCAAAGATCGAGAATGAAAAAAGGCACCTGGATGCATTTTGGAGGAATCTCTTGAATGTGAAAACTTTGATTCCAAAAAAGGTAAACTGGATCAAACTGCATGAGAGATATAAACCAATTCCATTAAGCAGGATGGGATTGGCAGCACAGGTTAGTTGATAACATTTTGATGTATTCTGTTGATTTTTCTTGAGACTGAATGAGAAAATTATTTCTTATTTACCCATCATTTGGCCCTCAATCCTTTGGTACTTGAAAGGGGAAAGGATGGAGTCAATAAACTTCTTGTTAGCTGATTCATTTCTCACAATGCTGTGGAAACTACAGTGCAGTAAATGTTTGTCCTAGACTCAATCCCATTTTATATTAGAAGGGTTTGGACTCCAAATATCTGCTGGAACAAACCTTTAAGCACACTGTAGGAGTACAGCAGTTTAAGAGAACATTTACCTCCAATGTCCCATTCCAGTCTTGCCTTGTACCCTGGACCTTAAAAGCCTAGGCTGCATCACTTTTGTGGGACATGCTTCTTGCAGACTGCATTTTCCTACAGGTGGGCCCATCTGCATTAAGTATTTACTGCTGTACTCCCAGAGGTAAGGTCCTCACCTTGGGCACACTATAAGAGGGTTTTTCAGATCTCTTAAGGGGTTAATGATTCCACCTGATAATGTTTAATATTACACAAAACGTCCAGAATAAAATGTTTAATCATCATAACATGTTTTGGACAGGTTACAGCTCTCAGACTGATCAAAAGAAAGTGGTTTTCCCAGTTATACACTCAGGACGCTTAGGTACAGAAAAACAAACAAGCAGATAAATTCCACCCAGAAGTCACCAAAGGAATCACTAAAGCTTTAAAACTCGATCACATATTTAAAGAACCAAGTAGTCCAAGTGCAGAGAGGACCAGCATAAAGATGAAAATGAGAAGACATTGAAATGTCACAAGACACTCTGAACTTTCAAAATTACAATCCATTATACACCATAACAAGTTCAGAAACATATATCTGCACAGAATGTGGCAGGAGTTGCATTCCCGCTCACATCTTATAATACATCAGAGATCCCATACTGGAGAGGAACCTTTTTCCTGTTCAGAGTGTGGCAAAAGTTTTGCTAGAAGATCATCTCTTGTTATACACGAGAGGATTCACTCAGGAGAAGGCCGTATACATGTACTCATTGTGGGAAAAGCTTTACTAGCAGTGCAACGCTTTCTACTCACATTAGGATCCATACTGGAAGAGACCCTATGTCTGTTGGGAATGTGGTAAAAGCTTTACTAGTAACTCTTCTCTGTTTATACACAACCGGACCCACACAGGAGAGAAACCATATGTATGCACTGAGTGTGGAAAAACATTTTCTTGCACTTCTGCACTTGTTATACACAAGCGATCTCACACAGGAGAAAAACCCATTCATGTGCGACCACTGTGGAAAAAGTTTTGCAGATAACTCTAGGCTTGTGAAACTAAAACAGCTCACACAGGAGACTGGGCCTTTGTCTGCACTGTGTGTGGAAAGGGATTTACTTGTTATTCAAATCTGAATTTCACCAGGGTCCCATACTGGAGAGCGCCCATTTGGTTGCAGTAAATGTGACAAGAGGTTTGCTCTTAACAGAGATCTTATAAGACATCAAACAACTCACACTGGTGAACGACCTTATACATGTTCTGAATGTGGTAAAAGCTTCACTAGGAAGGACACATCTCACTACACACTTGAAAATTCATACAAAATAAAGACAAAGATAAGCACATAACAAAGAATGGGTCTTTAGCTGGGTACACACAGTACTTGTGAAGGGCAGGAGCATCCCTTTATCGGCAACCCCAAGCATTGGAAATAGGAAGCTGACCATGACTGTAAGTTGTGTTTAAGTGCTAATCGATCTTCCCTATACATCATATAGGGAGACCGATGCAGACTGTTTGTAGCCCCATCTTTAAGGCTATGCACACAGTTGGTTTCAGCAGAAATAGACATCACAGATATTTTGTTTGATGCATGATCGTTTGGGATTATCTGACATGTCTAATCGCTTTTCGTCTGATTAGGGCAAAAGAACGTCCAACATCGGTCAGTGGCGGTCACTAAAATACAGCCGATCAAAAGTATACTGAAATATCTGCCCACCAGCCTGAAATATCTAGCCCACAGATAGACGAAATCTGCTAAAGATTGGTACTCTGTGTACCCAGCTGTAGAAGTGCAAGGTTTGTAACATTCATTAATCCATTAACCTGTCACTTGCTGTACATGGATATTATCCTTATCTGATGAATAAAAGCATCATAATGAAGTAAAAACACTAAACAAGGATCATAATATTACTTATTACTGAACGTTCAACAGGAAAGCATTATACTGCACATTCTTTTTGCCATTTTGTCTTTGTTGGTCCATCTGGGATAGATTAGAAAATTAAGGTCAAAGTGGGTCCGTGTTCTAATATTTAGTGAGGGATCCCAAATATTCTATTCTGATTCTAAACAATATTTTATATAATCAAAGGTAAAGCAATGTTCGGACTCAAGTCATAAAAAGGAAAATGTTAGGAATCATACTTATGACAATTGTAGAGTTTAGTTGTAGCTGCCTGGCACACACTTCCAGCATGCTCCTATAGCTAGTCTGTCCTATAGCATAGTCTGTCCTCTTGCATGCCTGTCCTCAGTTACCAGCAAATTACATGTCTGTAAATGCCCACGAATGAGTTAAAATGTTACTGTCACATTCATTTTTTACTGTCAACTTACGATGCATTGTTATCTCAATTCCTTTTATTGTTTATACTATTTTGTTTTGTATATTTTTATTTAACCTATAAAAGTATCTGCTGCCAGCTTGGGTCTTTTTTTGCCTTCCAAAAATACAAAAAAAAGAATTCCCTTTGTCATACTGGGTTACATATCACCAATAATTACTTATTTTTCTGAACAGAGCTTCTCATTTGTGTATAGAGGACTTTAAAAAATGTAATAAATGACAGCAGACTCACTCACTAAACACACCATTGGTAGTTTGTAGTCAGAAATCGAATGTAGTTTTAGGAATTAACACTGAAGTAATGTTCACAATTACAGTAAATCATTGAGTCTGTGTCTCACTGAGGATATATCTACAAGTAGACTTTTGGAGCTTTTGCTAAACTGATGTTGACAATGTCTAACAGTCATGGAATAAAGCGTCGGTGTAATAACAAATTACCCAACTTCTTACCCTCCCTGCCATTGATACTGGATTTCGGTGCCCTCTGGTAGTTAAAGTGACAAAGGAAGGGGGGCCATCAATTTTATTGGGGAGGCTCAATGTTACTAGTTATGTCTCTTACAGTGTACAAAATGTTCATCTACTATAAGGATAAATATTAATCCAGCGAATGGGGCCTAGAGATCTGATTTGAGCAATCCCTAACAACACGGTCAGTTACCAATGATTAATGATGCAGAAGGTGTTTGGATTAGACAAGTGGGTACGGCTTCCGTGTTTTTCCTTCGTGTTTTGTGCAATTAAACACAATTTTCTGTTGTTTTCCCTTTACTAGAACTGCCAAGGAGTTTTGGAACAATTGTGCTTGACACCTGGCTTAGTAAACCACATCCCCAGCTGGTAGCAAACAAGGAAGTGTTTCAGAATGAACTAATGTGCAATTCAATTGATGATGTGGATTTAGCAAAGTTCGGAATCCATTAACTATTCCTTTAAGTAAGCACTTTCAAATGAAGGTGCTCTCTAAATGTTAGTGGGAACTGAATGGAAATTCAACCAATCTTGTAATTTTTAATTCACAAATGTTAATTGGAAAGATAAAGGGTCATATCAAAAGGCACAGTATCGTTTTTTAGCGATTCCACGCCTTAAACGATCCATAGAATGCTATTTGCCACCGCTGTCGTACATTACCATAACACGCGAACCACACGTTCTTAAATATGGCCTACAGATTCTTTATTATAACACCTGGATACCCTAATATAAGTAAAAATACCTTACCAGTGACCTGGTGTTCTGTTATAGAGGGCAGAGCTAGGAGATCCCCTAGCGGTTCCATGGCATTATTAAGGGACCCAGCAGGATTGGTCACATCTTCGGTTGACATCACAACATCTCGGTTGAAGCAATCATATAATGTGTATATCAGTGGCAATATATAAATCAAAAGAAAAAGAAAACCTGTGGCACTCAAATATAATATGTAATATATAAAAACCCTTTATTGATATTAGTGATGGGCAACAAATATAAAAACACATAATGTTATCTAACATCCCCTCAGTCTCATAGTGATATAAATAGATCAATATACAAAAATACACAATATGTAATAATAAATCCTATATAAATGTAAAGCGATACCCAGCAAAACATCCAAGCCTAGTAATGTAGTGAACTATCGTAGTCTATATAACAACAGGATATAATGATATAAATGATACCAGAAAACAATAGTAGCAAAATATATACATCTAGATACAGTCGTAATACTAGATAGTGTATGGTATACTCATCTATAGTTAGTCAAACACAAGTAAGGCAAGATATCCTGCACACTCTAAAGGCAAGGCAAACATGGCAAGAAACATAGGCATAGGAAGTGCCAAGATATCATATGGAGGACTGAGAGACAGGGCCCGCCAGATGCGTTTCGCTCTAGCAACTAGAGCTTTCTCAATGGCGTGGGACGCCGTCACCCCAGTGCTAGTATTTTAATATTTCAAGTATCGTGAGAGCCAGGACTTAACGTCCCAGACTCGTGCAACCAGATGACGTCATCCAAATGGTTTGAAAGCGCAAACTCGACGGCACCATATTAGATAGTGGAAAAATAACAAGAAGCCCTCACACATATCTGAAGGGAATTACCAATATTCAATAAACATTATTAGTAATGAAAATTCAATGTACACCATATAGTAACTCTTAGCACTGACTCAAGAAAGTTTTAGGTCTCACATTAAGCAATCTCGAAGGAAACGTATATGTAAAAAGAGGATATATATACAAGTACACATATATAACTCATATCAACTTTGGAACATTACATATCTGGACCAATAAGAGATAAAGATGAAATGCGCATATATGTATATATAAAAATAATAATATAAATTGACCACATTCCCATGTCCATAAGCAATAATAAATCTAAAGTTAGTAGAATTTAGGACAATAATAAGTATCCAAAGTAAGATATGTATCAAGCTCCCAGATGAACAAAGGTACACTGTATCTAGATGTATATTATTTGCTACTATTGTTTTCCGGTATCATTTATATCATTATACTCCTGTTGCTCTATATAGACATACGATAGTTCACTACATTACTAGGCTTGGATGTTTTGCTGGGTATCGCTTCATTTATATAGGATTTATTATTACATATTTGTGTATTTTTGTATATTGATCTATTTATATCACTATGAGACTGAGGGTATGTTAGATAACATTATGTGTTTTTATATTTCTTGTTGCCCATGCACTAATATCAATAAAGGGTTTTTATATATTACATATTATATTTTGAGTGCCACAGGTTTTCTTTTTCTTTTTGATTTATATATCGTATGTTTATGCCTGTTGAGCACCATCTATACTGAAGTGTTGCATTACACTAGTGCCCTAATTCCTTTTCTTTCTAATATTCAGTGACAAGTCAAGGGTCCTGCAGCAATATAATGACCTAAAACATACACATAAGACAACCTAAAGAAAAATCTATGAAAAAAAGGACAACTATACCTAGAAAGTCCATCCTCCGCCCCGGAAAATGAAGGGAAACCCTGGGGGAAGGACCTAGTGGTTTAGGTCCTCGTCCTGGGTATTATTCATGGGTGGACAAGGTAGAAAGTAGGTTTTCAAGGTATAATTGTCCTTTAAGAAATCAGGAGAAACTTACTTGGAGGGTATAAATGGAATGGACTGTTAGTTGCAGTTATTGTCTGAAAAGGGTTTGCTACAAAATAGAAGGTTAGAGGTTCCAATAATTAGATTAGAGCCAATTCTTCTCAAAGCCACAACATCAAGCATCTACCAGACATAACAGAGGCACTGGACTGGTCTTTGAGCACCTCCACAATATATATTAATCTTTACAAGGTGTTTTTTTAATAAAGGATTTTGTATTAAAATCTTTTAGGGTCATGTGTATAAAGGCAAGGTATCAATATCATGTAAGGGGAAAGTGGGGATATTTAATACCCCAGTCATAAAATACTGACCATATCACAATATATTACCTTTGGGAATAAACAGTGTTTCCCAAGGGCTGAAATTGTGGCGTTTTGCAACTTGATTATAAAATAATGATGCTGTTAAAACACAAAAGCCATTAAAGGGCAAGTCTACTCAAAATAAAACTTTGTTCTAAAATGTAGAATACCCCCCAAACCCCACTTTCGCGATATTCACAGTTTCCAAAGACTCTCCTGAACTTTCTTACCTGACCTTACCTTTTTTTGAGCAAAAACAGGAGCAGGTGACTTCTGTGCAGACAGCCGCTTTACTTCCTGGTTGCAGGTGTCAGGCGATTGGTCGCAACATCACATTGCGCCTTAACTGACTGCCACAACCAGGAAGTGGAGTGGCTGTCAGTAGCAGCAGCAGGGTAGAAGCAGCGAGGGATCGAGTCAGGTAAGGGAGTTCAGGAGCGTCTTTTGAAACTGTGAATATCGCGAAAGTGGAGTTAAGGGTGGGGGGGTAATCTACATGTTTGAACAAAGTTTTTTTTTTCAGTGGATATAAAATACCTTTAAGTATTTTACGATTGCATCACAAAATATAGACACCAAAGTTATTATTCTGTATTTGCCAATTACAAACTTTTGTAAGTGACCCCTTACAGTAGTTCCCCTTTCAATGAAAAAAATCATTGCAAAAGTCTCTCTATAGTAATAAAGACCATGGATGCCAGTATTTCATGGAAAGACAGATTAATTACAGTAGGAAAAGAAGTGGAGAAGTCCCAATACTGTCTGTAATATGTCAATTCTTAAAGGGCATGTCCACCCCCAAAACTCAAATTTAACCCCATACTGGCCCCACTCTGTAGTGTACAAAAATCCTTACCTTACATCCCAGCTCCTTATGGTTTCCCTGCTGTGCCTCTCCAAAGCCAGGAAAATTGTAGTGTAGAAGCTCCCAGTGACTCATCCTGCGCTTGTCTCTGCCTCAACCTCGACAAGGTTGAGGCATGCGCAGGAGAGTCCCCCTCCCTCCCTCTCCCTCCCGTTTTCTTCTCCCTCCCCCTAGTGTAAATTCCCCACTATATATTATACATAGTGATCCCCCAGCCCCAACCGCCGTAACAGATTTCTTTTTTTTTTATTATCATTAATTTTTATTGAAGATTTTTTTTTCTGCAAAAGTAATATTCAATACATATTGAAACTCAACTTTACAGACCTTATAATTATATAAAATTAACATAAAATAAAACATAAAACATTATGATCTAGTACAGTATATTTTATCTTCTGCATACAGATTTCAAAGAAAGTGCCCCGATAGTTACTTACCTTCCCTCCATCATCCGGCGTTCTGAGCAGCCGGCAGCCGCGTCCCCGATTGGCTGCCTCTCGGCCAATCAGGGACGCGACTGCCGGCCGCGCCCCCTGCTTGCATTTCCGTGCAAGCAGAGGGACTGGAGAGTGCCGCGGAGGATAGAGGGAAGGTAAGTACATATCGGGGCACTTTCTAAAAATTTTATTACGGCGGTTGGGGCTGGGGGAACAATATGTATAACATATTAAAAGTTAAAAAAAGGGGTGGACATGCCCTTTAATATTAAATACTAGACATTAAACCCATTAATGGGCGCTAGAAGCCCAGAGCCCCCCCTCTGTCGCAGAGTTCCCCCCTGTGGCAGAGTCCCGTCCCCCCTGTGGCAGAGTCCCACCCCCATGGCAGAGTCCCCCCCTGTGGCAGAATGTGTGTTTCTTGCTCTAGTGGTGAATCATTTGAAACTTCAGGGAATCTCTCTCTAGTGGTGAGTCCATAACAACTGCAGTGAAACATACACACAAAGACACGGATACGGAAAGCAGCAGTTAGGATTTTATTATATATGATGATTATATCAAGTGCATTGAGATGCTCTGATCCTGAGCCCAGTATGAAGCACTGCAAAGTTCAGTGATGGTAACAATAACTTTGCATCCCCAGATACAATGTTTCTTTTGTACGTTAATAGATTAATTTCCTACAAGTGTTTTGATAGCGTTCATTGTTTTCTCTTCCTCTTCGTCTGTGTACAGAAAGGACATAACGTTCTCTAATTATCATTTGCTCATGGTTTGTTGTATCAGACTTGGCCAGGTATATTATCTATATTTTGAAACATTTGGCACCTTTGGAGTTGTGGAAAGTTTGACTCATTCATAGAGAGTTTGCAAATAATGTCAGGTGAACAGTGATAAAATGGTATTTTATTTGCAAGTGAAAATGTCACGTATCTTTAACAGTGCCTGTGTTTTCATTGAGGACACTTTTCCTAAACACTTATGATGGTGTTCTGCGATCAGCCATATTGCATGGGAATTGATTTGGAGCGAATGAGATCACCATTTTTTTTGCTAATAACATGTATTTCGGTTTCGGACATTACCGTCCAGTCACCTCCACCTTAGTGCTGATATTTACCATTCATACTAATAACATGTAATAATCCATTTGTCAAATAAAGGAACATGTGTAAGTGGATTAAACTGCTACATTAATTTTGAACACAGCAGTATGCGTCCCCTCTTACCTTCCTGACTGATCTGGTTGATGAGATACATACAGGTAAATGCAGTTTAGATCGAACTCTCAGAGCCTTAGGTTCTTGTGTTAGTTTCAGTAGTATAGCAACGTTTTTACATCCACAGTTTTTAGCATTAGCATCGAAAAAAAGTCCCTTCTTATCTTGCAGACGGACTGTACATTACTATTGTGAGCTTCTTCTGAGCTTGTTTAAAAACAAATTGCGCTAGGTACTGAGAGCCGCTCTCTATTGCCCCTTGCTGATAACGGCTTTCTGTGCTTTGCAAATGGGTTTACCCTTTCAGAATCTTTAAAGTGTATGTATACTGGTACTGAAAAAATACTTATTCTGTGTGTGTGTTGCTGCATGCCTTCAATACAATCCTTTTTTTGCTCAGGCTCTGACCACTGACCTGACCTCTGACCAGACCTCTGACCACTGACCATTTTCCCCCATACCAACTGTCAATACTGCATACAGTATACAGCACACCAACTTTCAAACCATTCTAGCTACAGCAAAACTGCTTACAGGAATGCAGAAATGTAAGATGTTTCAGATTGGATATCTAATGAAATAGGGGGCAGATCAAAACAAAAAAAATATAGTTTCCACTAATGGGCAATTTAAAAAAACAAATTTGCCAGTGTACATACCCTTTAAGGCCAACTATCTGCTAGCATTTAAAGGCACATCCACCCCCAAAACTAAAATTTAACCCACTGCTGGCCCCACTATGTATTTTTAAAAAATCCTTCCATTTCTCCTTTGCTTCATATGTTTGTCCTGTAGTACCTATTTAAAATCCAGAAAGTGAAGAGTAGGAGCCTTTCTGTGTGTAAACATGTATCTGCCCCCTAACTGTCCCCCTGGAGGACTCTGGCATACGCAGGGGAGCTCCCCCCCTCCGGATCCCTCGTCTTTGCATTTAATCTTTAAAAAAATCTACTTTTTTATGTAGTGCAGGGGACCTCTCTCCCAACCCTAACCATCAGGTTTAAATCTTAATTAAGTGCAGAGAAACAGACGTACCAACTTTCGTTCCCTCAGCTCACTCAATAGCCGACAGCCGTGTCTGTGATTCAAAAAATGATTTTGCAGGTTGCAAGTTGGGTGCAGGTAAATGAATTGTGGATTCAGACCACGTCTACAGGTATGGTGAGGGGATTAGACAATGGATAAGGATATTCTGGTCAGATTGTCTTGAAAATGTGGCCAGCATTAGGTTACTAAGAGGTTCATGTAGGATTCAGTTCAATGTATACCAATTAGGCAGGTCTCCATTAGGACAGCACTTTTGTTACTGGTAATTAAGGCAAGAGAAATCAAGAGGAGACTGTTTAAGGGTATCTTTACTCTAAAAAATCGAATGTAAAAATACCTTTAGATACAGCAAGATCACACTGCTCCAAAACATTTTTTGGATTTTAAATCTGAGCTGTAGATCCTGAGAAATCATCATTTGAAATCACAGAATTTACAGGGAAAGAACTGTCAGTCCAGAAGCAGATATTATAATATGTCCCATCCATGACCTCTTACTAGCTGCCTGCCAGAACACTTTCTGCAACAATTAAGAGAATCAGCAGAGAAAAGAAGGCAGGGGGGAGGGAGGGGGAGATGTGTAAGCAGAGCAGTGTCCATGGTGAGGCTGTGCAGAGCTTATAAGTGTCTCAGACACTACAAGAAGGCAGTGCGTAAGGGAGGGTTGGGGGAATTAGGAGTACTCATTAAAAATTAATAATTTAATAACAAAGCAAGCCCAGATAAATATGTGAGTAGCACCGTTTTACTTCTCTCAAATTGTAGTTTTAGAAAATGTAAAGTTGTTTGAGTGAGTATAGTGACCCTTTAAGTATCATTAAAAATGTTGCACTCTGGGTAAATGTCCCTATGCTAATTTAATATCGCGTTAGCACTCGTGAGTGAATCTTGAAAGGGATTTACTCACAGCGTTATTTTAACGCCAGCTATTTGCAAACGCGATATTAAATCACAAGCACCAGCTGCTTGGTTGTTTTTTGCCAAACCCCAAGCAGCCACCGCAAAGATGGAGTTAATATCGTGCTAACTGATAATAAATCACTTAGGCCAACTTTAACTCATGAAAAGTGCCCAGATTTACTGCATAAATAAGGCGATATGTTTGTTTGTATCGAATAAAATCCCACTAAGAGCAGAGTGTCCAAGGACCAGTGTTGGTGCCCCTAACCATTAAATAAAGGTAAGAGAAAAATGACACCATTTATAGATACCATTCCATCATTGATTTTTACCAGTTTTGTGTAGAATAGAGAGCCCTGTTTATAGGATTAGATTGGTGAAGGTGAGTATCGTACATTTCATAAATACAAAACCAATCTCAGGGTATTTTATTGAATGTTCCTTTCATCAGATATTTCTTACGTAGTTTGTATTCCTGCCAATGTGTGGTACACTTGGATGTCTTTATCGTTCATTGATTTGAAATTCTCTACCCTCCCTCTTTGTGAAGGTGACAGGACAGTATAAAAGATTGGGACATAGTGAATGTTGTTTCACATCCTGCTGACATCCATTTGAGAAAGTAAGGATTATGTTTATCTGTATTCCTTTCACAATGTAATTACCATGATAATTATCATTTGTACAGTTGTTGGGGGTTATATAAAAAAATATTTGGGGGCGTTATGTAAAAATTGTAAATAAGTAGCTAAACTTTATAATATTTTGATTTTGGACTGGGAGTTTCTTAAGTACAAGCCATTGAACTGTTTCTGGGTGATACAGAGTTACCAGTATCCATTGATTTGACCCTTTGATCATTTTTTGATGGCAAAATCAATTTAAGTGATTATATATACAAATATAAGGATATGGTGTTACACCTGAGGAAGGGGGCATTGCCTCCCGAAACGTTGTGTGTTTGGTTTCAGCACCTTAATAAATGAACGTTAAAGTTATTTATGAGTGTGCCTCCCGTTGAAAGCTTATATATACTTACCTGATGTGGTGCAGACCATAAGGGGTGCACCTCGAAACTTACCTGTCTTGGACTTCACATACCTGCTATAAACTGGAACAGACTTTACCTGTACCATCTTGAGAATGAGGAAGGTAAGTACACACTCTGTGGAGCTTTTAGGCCCTGATTGAATAGACGTTAAGCTTAACAGTCTTAGTGTTTATATTACATTTAGTTCTATTTATTATATTTTCTTTTTTACGCAAAAAATTAAATTTAGTGGTGGGAAAGATACTGGAAATTTTGATAAGGGAACATATTCTAGAGTATGTTTCAAGGACTGACCTTATAGGAAATAATCAACATGGGTTTAGGAGGAATAGAACTAATCTGCTTGGCTTTTATGAGGAAGTGAGTAGAAATGTATACTCTGGCATAGCAGTAGATGTAGTATAAGTGGATTTTGCAAAGGCTTTTGAGACAGTCCCCCATAGGCGACTAATGTATAAGCTGAGGTCTGTTGGGCTGGGGAGTCACATTTGTACATGGATAGAAAATTGGTTAATGAATAGGATGCAGAGAGTAGTTGTAAATGGGGCTTCATCATTGTGGACTAAAGTGCTAAGTGAGGTGCCACAGAGTTCTGTGTTGGGGCCGCTTCTATTTAATCTATTTATTAATGATTTGGAAGTGGGTATTGTCAGCAAGGTTTCTGTGTTTGCTGATGACACAAAACTTTGTCGAACATTAAAAATTTCAAAAGGATGTGCAATCGTTGCAGGTGAATCTAGAATCTAGATTGTCACATTGAGCTGCAAAGTGGCAGATGAGATGATAAATGTATGGTGATTCATTTTGGACTTGTGCTGCTTATACTATAAATGGCTCTGTGAATCCCTGTTGGAAGGGGATCTTGGAGTTTTTGTGAATAGCAAACTTAAAGGTAGCAAGCAGTGCCAGGTGGCAACAGCCAGAGCCAGCATGGTATTGTCTTGTATAAAGAGAGGTATGGATTCAAGGGAGGAAAATGTAATTCTCCCTCTTTACAAAGCATTGGTAAGGCCTCATTTGGAATATGCAGTGCAATTTTGGAATCTTGTGTACAAAAAGGACATCTTCGAATTGGAAAGGGTTCAGAGAAGGGCAACTAAAATAATAAAGATCTTGAATATGAAGAGAGATTGGAAAAGTTACAATTATGTACACTAGAGAAAAGACGCTTGCGTGGGGATATGATTACTGTGAATAAATACATTAAGGGGCCATAACAGGTTTTTCACTGTTAGAACGGTAAAACGATGGAACAGTCTTTCATTGGACATTGTGATGACAGGTTCATTAAATAATTTAAAAAGAAAGAAAACAAGGAATGTTGCAAGTTACTGGTATTGATACATAAAGTAGAGTTAATCCAGGGATATTTCTGATTGCCACTTGGAGTCAGGAAATATGGGCATTGCAGAGTAGGTTGGACTGGATGTACATATGTCTTTTTTCAACCTCAAGTACTATACTATACCAAGTATATACAAGTAGCCATCTTAGATTTCAGTTATCTGCATTGAGTATCCATGTATGTGGGGGTCTAGCATTTAAAGAACTTGCATATTTAAACATTATAAAGTGTCAGTGCCTTAAAAATAAAAGGGTCAACTATAGTTCCCAAACAGATTTCTTGACCCTAAAACTATGTAGAAGACTTGGAAATAAACGCCTACCTTCCATTCTGCAATGTAAGCCTAGCCTATGTAAGCCTAGCTTGTGCAAAATATCATTGATTTTGGATTGTTATCTATATAATCTGTGGATTATCATGCCATTGAATATCACATCAGTTATAATAATATTATAGTTACTTTAAGCACTTGCAGGCTTATTTAAAAATATGTGCAAACATTTGCCTGTGCTGTTTATTTGCAACAACCAATCAGATGATGGCCTCCCTCCATGCAGTAAATCAAGTGTAACCCAACTGTGACTGCTAAAATCACAACCAATGATTGACTTTGATGCTTGGTTGGTGTTAGATATTCAGATATTAAATAGGTTCTGAGATATTAAAGAAGGGGAGGCGAGACTCTGGGTTAAAAGCCCCTGGTGCTTTTAAATAAGCGGGGAAATGGGTGAATTATAATAAACATTGTATTTAAAATTGCTTTGTTTCATTGTATATTGCAGTATACTATCATCTGATTGCTCAGAACGAGAATCATGAAGCTGATCATGTCCCGAATTGCCCCTCTCATTCTAATGATTAAACTGCAATGTTGCACATCTTTTGAAACAGATGTAGACAGTTCCAATACAACAGATATAAACAGAGATCTACACACCAACACTAGCTATACAACTCCGATCCCAGCTGATCACTACAATAGGAGCTGCATCCGATTTCCCACAGAATCCTACATGACATTAGAATCTGCAACCACAGACAGCGCCACCCCATCAGAATCTATTACAGAGAATGACAATGTTATCCCAACAGACTCAGTAAGGTCCACACCATCAGAATCTATTACAGAGAGTGACAATGTTAGCCCAACAGACTCAGTAAGGTCCACGCCATCAGAATCTACCCCAAGAGACTTAGAAAGCCTAACGCCAACAGAAAATTATAGAGAGAGTTACAGTATTCTTACAGACTTTGTCTACTCTACCACAACACAATATGTCACAGAGACCAATGTTCCTTTATCAGGCTTAGTCAGCAACAGTCCATCGCAAACTATCAAAGAGAGTGATTCCCTCTCAAAAGAGTCAGTCAAATGCCCAAAAGAAACTGTTACAGACCCAGTAAGTTCTAGTCCAACAAGAAATATTACAGACAGTGACAATGTTCACCCAACAAACTCAGTCAACTCCACCCCAGGACAAACTGTTATAGAGGGTGGCAATTCCCTTCCAACAAGCCCAATCAACTCTACCCCAATGAAAACTGTTACAGAAAGTGAAACTGTTTATACAACAGATCCAATCACCTTTACACTAAAAGAATCCACTCCAAAAAGTATTACAGAGAGTGGGAATCGTCTTTCAGCAGACTCTTTTAACTCCAACCCAGTACATGTCACTACAGTGAGTGGAAATCCTCTCTCCACATACTCAACCATTATTTCCAGACAAACAGAATCTGTTATGAAAAGTTCTAACCATTTCCCAATAGACTACAAAACAATGGAAACCACTACACCTAATAACAGTTCATTCAAAATGGTTTCAAGTAGTCAAACTACATTAGAAATAAACACTACCCCCAAGGTCCAACCAAAAGGAGATTCCAACAAGAAGAAATCGATAAAAATAAACTTAAGGATATATAATACATGCCAGCTGTTTGCGATTTTTAAAGAAGCCGGACTGGATGGATATCTGGGATTTAAAGCTGACGACTGTAAGTACTATTTTATGCAATACAAATCATATTATCTTTTTATTTATTTCCCCTGAGAGGTAATCAACATTTGCAATAATGCTGATCCAAAAACATATTTTAGAATTCTTAGTTTTTTTGCTGAATGTCTTCTTTCAACGATGTTTATCCTTGTTTTCCCTACAAAGGATACAATTCGTGTAATCAATAAACCATAATATTTTAATAGTAACATATTTTTTTCCTTAAAGGGCATCTATAGTGAAAAAAACACTTTGCCCCCCAGTTAAATTCATGTACCGTATATACTCGAATATAAGTCAAGCGAGTATAAGTCAGGGTACCTATATTTACCTGATAAATTTGTAAAATCTGATTGACCCAAGTGTAAATCGAGGGTAGAAAATGACCACTACTGCCTTCTGATTCTGTATTGTTTTGAGGCTTTAGTTGCCCTTTAAATTGACAGCAGAATTAACATATAGTAGTCCCATACAGTAATAGCCAAATTCTGCTGTCCATTTAAAGGGCAACTAAAGCCTCACAACAATACAGAATGAGAAGGCAATCTTAAACAATAGATACCATCCTCCTGATTCTGTGTTGTTTTAATGTATTAGTTGCCCTTTAAATGGTAATTCCACACAGTAACCCCCCCAATTCATTGCCACTCCAGATGTCTGGAAACTCCCAGCATGGTTTAGTTGCTGCGAGTTATAGTTTCCAAACATCTTCAGTGGCAAGGCATTGGGCTTACTGTACTATACTGTACTACTGTCCCCCCCACCCCCAGAGCCCCAGAGAGAAGGTACAGTGTAGGATTAGTGCAGAGAAGATATACATGGAGATTTAATAAAAGTTCTTAATGTTTAAAATGGTGCTAATTTTGCCCAAACCAATCAGATCTTATTTAACATTTGAAAGCTAACATCTGATTGGTTGGGGCAAAATTAGCACCATTTTAAGCCATAAGAACTTTTATTGAATAACCCTGATAGTATGCACTGTATACACTATCCTCTTATCCAGAAAGCTGGCTGCCGCTCACTTGATCCACTGCTCTGGCGCCTGACTTCATTACGCGGCGCCAGGAAGTGAGGCCGGAGACGGGTAGTGATGTCAGCCGGCAGAAGAGTGGATCAGAGCAAGCGGCAGCCAGAATTCTGGATCAGAGGTTAGTAACTCGAGTATAAGTCGAGGCTTTTTTTAAAGCCTAAAAACATTGACTTATACTCGAGTATATACAGTACATATACGGTATATGTGCTGCCTTTCTCCTATATCTGCCAGTGACTCTGTTTTTCCATGGTGTCAGATCTCTCTGCAGCACTCCCCCCTTCCCCCTCCCCTTTGTTACCTTCTCCATGTCTTAACTCCCGCTACCCGACAAGCTTATCGTGTGCAGAGGGAGTTAAAAGTTCAACACCCTGAAAAACACACCCACTCAGAGTAACCAATAGAAAGCAAGCTGTCCTGGACACACGGATCTCTCCAAGTCCTGACCTCCCTCTTTGTGACCCATCATCAATCAGTGAAAGCTATCAAGAAGGGGGGTCAAGTGCAGCCTTATCTCTGCCATCAAAGCTACATATCTCCCCCTGCTAATGCTCTTATCTCTATGTTTGTTACAGAGCAGGGAGGAGGGAGGGACCTGAGCAGGGAAGAGGGTCACATCACAGGGATTTGATTGACAGTACAAGTAGGAGTAGAGGAATGCAATCTTGTCTTCTTTTAACTTGTGTATCTCAGGATAGATGCCCTTTAATGTTAATTGATTAGAATATTCTTATTTTCCTGGACTGGAATAGGCAGGCTACTGCTGACATTTTCTCCCCCTTTCTAATTTTTTAAGGTGATAATTTTAATGGAAAGTCAAAATTTGTCACCCTAAACAAAGCAATAGTTGAGGTTTGTATCGTGTTAGCCATAAGCTGTCATACCTTTTATTGGCTAACTAAATAAAAAAATTAAAGGGTATCTCCACTGATAAAAGTCACTTGGGTTGTAAGGATAGATATGTGTAAGGTGGATATGTACCTGCAGTATCCTTTGTCTTAGAGCAGTAGTTTAGAAGATATCCAATGAGTTTCTCCCTGAACGCTGTGGATGGTTTAGGTCCGCCCACTCTCAGTGACTGCCTGCCTGGGAAATGGCCGACTCACGCGTTCCTTTAGTGTATGCGCAGAACGTGTGAGGATCCGTCGGGGCTGCTGTCTGTGTGATCCGACTAGTTGGTTGATTACACACGCACACGAGGAATAATCACATGACCATCACTTGACCATCACATGACCTTCACAGCAGCTTGCTGAATTCACTAATTAATGGAGGAGTAATTAGGTACTACCTTTTTCTCTCTTCCATCCGCTCCCATACCAGATTGCCTCATATTCCCAGCATCCCCTATGAAATTAATCTTAGATCACTTTTTCAACCACCCCTCTCAGAGTTAGACATAAACAAATCTTTATTAAAACAACACAAGTTCCCCCTGCCTTTATTACAGTATTGTGGGAAGAGGGTTTAACTTTTTCTCCCCTGTCTCTCTCTGCATGATCAGCTGTAAACATGAACTTAGAGAGTCAGGGAGGAAAGGATTTCTTACTGCAGCCAAGTGGGTGTGTCTGCTACCATGATGATGGACATCATGGTAGCATTTTAAAACAGACAAACACACATTACCCATACACCTTGTAAAACTATTCAATCCGATTCAAACAGTATTTACAAACTTAGATCCTCAAACCTTAAATAACTAACCAACTGACACTAGTAAAATACTTGGCACAGAGAGTGGTAAAATGCTTTGTATATAACCACTGGTAAAAACCAGCACAAAGACTGGTTAAATGCTTGGCATGCAGGTACTGATAAACTGGTTGGGAAACTGGCACCGCACACAGACAGGCACTAGTTAAATGCTTGGTACACAGACAATGGTAAATATTTTTGTACACAGACCACTGGTAAAAGAGTTGGCACACATACTGGTAGTTTTGGAACCTTTGCACAAAATGGGGACCGTTCTTGACCAAGGGCCCTGGTGCGGTCGCATCCCCTGCACCCCCGGTAGCTACACCCCAGCTTGCATTCCACTCTGCCTCACAGGTTTTAGCCAACCAACATGTGATTAGCTGCAGACTGTCACTGCCAGCCAATAAGAGCCTTCTAAATTTTTCTGCAAAATTACATACTGGCAAGGGTGGACAACATACCAAATTAAAGGACATTTGGTAAATCCCTGGCTTCCCCTATCTAGCAATGCTATTCAATAGTAATTTATTTATTATGTCTATTTTTATGAACTGATATATTTTAACTAAAGCTTTTTTCTCTCCAATTCAAACAGGGGTTTGCATTACAATTCACATATATGGATATGACATAGAGATTTCTAAGCGTAACAGCTGGAAATATGGGATGCTTCAAATCAGTAGGAAACCAAGGTGCAATTATTGGAACATGCCTAATACCAACAATCTTTGTAAATGTTTTGGTAAGTGTTCAATGTCATTGTGTTGTCTACCAATGTTTCTCAACTGTTTTATCTTTGTGGAATATTTGAAGCAATTTTGTAATGTAAAGGGAATGTTCATCCTTAAAACAAAAAACTGGTTAATTGTCAGTTACCTGCCCCCAACGCCAAGTGATATGATTTGCACTTTATTACCTGCATTACTAACCAGATATTTAAGGATAATTAATGTCCCCATTCTGGCAGAGTAAGCTGGCCCCTCCCTCCATGCAGTCAATCAAGGCTCTAACTGTTGACATCACAACCAATGATTGATTGTTGTTTCATCTGCTGCGTCCTCTGCACATGCTGAAGCTTATAAAAAGCTCATTGAGCAGAGGTAAGGCAGAGGGAGGGAACTGCCTGTCTGCCGCCTTTCTTCTTCAGTGCAGAGGTGCAGTCTCATGTTAGGCATGGTTAAAGAGGAAGGTATAAAGGTTGGATTAGATAAACGTATGTCTTTATTCAACCTCAATTACTATGTTTCATAGTTTTGTGAACCGAACCAGAGTTTGTGCATCCTTATTGGAAATTAGAATGAAATATGAAAATAAATACATGCTAAATATTATAAAACATCTTTTTACTGTGTGCTGTTTATGTCATAACTCAGGACTGTTCTTTATTAATCAATAAGGTCGCATGGGTGATAACATTGCTGGTCACGCACAATGCATTAAGAAAGCTCGGAGAGATCCTAAAGAAGTGCAAATCTGGTAAGATCCCCCCCTCCTGATTTACAATCATTTAAACCCTATTTACTTTCAGTACCAGTGCAATTTTCAACTTTCTGTGTATTTTGGGGCAAAAGAATTTCTAGGATATTGAGCGCATATTGTTCAGTGAAATTTTACAGCAGAAAAACCCCACAGGAATACAGGAATTTTGGATGAAATACTTGAAATTTTTTTTTTCAGAATTTCAATTTTTTTAATAGGTGGCCAACTACTTACCCACAAATGAACTGATGCATAAGACTGGGTACACACCAGCAGAGTTTTTGTCCCAACCGAGCTTTTGCTACTAGCAAGCGCTCTGTTGGGACAAATGACTGTCGGCCGCTGCAATCCGACAGTTCGCACGACCATTGATGTGGTCTTGTAGGGAACCACACGATCGGACGGGATTTACCAATGGGCCCGATCATGCGTTCGTCCGATCCGGACGAACAGGTGGCCAAGCTTGGTCGCTACCTCCCTGCACACACGGTAAGATAAATTTTCGGCCGACCGATACACGGCACTATTTTTGGTCGGCTGGCCAAAAATAACCATGTGTACCCAGCCTAACGGAAATTAAAGCAACAACAAAAAAAGCCGCTTAGTTTCCAGTTTTCAAAATAAACACACCTCAATCTCGGAAAAACCACCTAGTACTATATTGTTTCCCAACCCACAATCCTTCAGATACCGGTGAAAATATTTTTTGCATGCAGAATTTCATTCGCAGTTCTCCATAGAAATTTGCACTTTAAGCAGATTTTTGGAAAAAAAAAGAAAAAAAACAAAGTTAGAAATGTGCCCAAATTCCCATATATATATATATTTTATATATATATAAAAAAATAATAATACAATAAATTTGTCCTATATCCTGAATCAAAAGGTATGCAACATGCATGGGTGCACACAGCCCATATAGTATGCATAAGGGCCATAACAGTAAACAATTTGCATTTGAATAGTTTACATGATTAATAGAAAATCTCAAAGGGAAAGCAAACCATAACTTTACTCTAAAGACAAATTTACATTTTATCAAGCTACCACTTTACCTTGGAAACAAACCCACAAACTAAATGTTTTTTTAACCTACACTTTACTTCTTAATTGTGGCCCTTATTTGTACATGCAGATTTATTTGTGCATGCAGGCAGAGACAAACAGAATATAAGTACCACGTGTGGAGCACTGATACGTGTTGCACTGTTCCCTGGGCATTCTATGATTGACAGGGAGTTGGAAATAATCGTACTTGTTTTGGTGTGTGTGTGTGTGTGTGTGTGTAGGTGGGGGGGGTATCCTTTAAATTTGCTGAGACTTATAAATAATAAATATCTATTTACTGAGGTTTAAAGGAGAGGCTAGGTACAGATAAGCCGGGCACATAAAGCAACATGGCGATCCTTTCTTGTACCTCATATTAGTAATCAATGTTCAAAAACTTCACAGTTAACTGTGTTACTTGGACTATTTTTGCTTCCTAGGATAACCTGGACGAAAAGTTGTAAGGGGAAGTATCTAAATCAGTTTACTCGTGGATGCTCCATTAATCAGAAGAAGAAACCAAGCAAAAAAATAAACATATTCAAGATACTGAAGACTAGGTTGTATGGTGCCTAATGCAATGTTCCAAGGCAATCAATTCAAGGACAAGAAAAAAAAAAATCACTTTACAAACAAATAATGACTAATAAAGAAATTTATAGCAATTTACAATGGTTATTGCAAAACAATCTGTATCCTTCAGACAGACAGCAGCTGCTTACTCTATTGTAATAGTGAGATTATCTTTGCCAGACTAATAAACAATTTTTTTGCCACACCCCACCAAAAAAATACATATTTTTAATTCAGAGGGGAACTGAACTGATATTCAGTGGTATAGGGATCCCCTTTGCAACAGCTGCTCCTGATCAAGTTATGAACCTATACTTTGCAAGATAATTTGGACTGAATTATTAGAATTAATATTTTTTTGTAGCTAAGAAGGCTTTCATGTTGTAGTCTTCAAAGAACCTTGTGAGCATGTACCACTCCCCCTAACCCCAGTATTGACTGTCTCTATGCACAGAGTATTTTCTATACAGATGTCTCCACACCAATATGGAAGTCCCTGATAAGAGGTTAAAAGCTTCTTGTTTATTTTCCAGCCAGCAGAAACTGCAACCTACCAGGAACAACACCAATAGTTAATTTTACTAGTTTTTTTTGCTTCCATTCTTTTCCTAACAGAGTAATAATTCTCACTGACATAACTCCTCCATTCAGAAGTCATTCGTACAAAGTAGTGCAAATACTAACAATTTTTGAATTGAGTTCTTGCCGCCACTATTAATGAAAGCAGCGCAGGCCTGCAAAGTAAGCGTTAAACAAATGCTAACTCAATAAAACCTGGTATAAAGAAGAACAAAACAAGCACAAAAATAGCCAGTTCAATAACATTTGCCATTGCGTAGTTCGCAGTATTAGTGCACCATGGTGCAACTATTGGGTGACTTTTAAAATGGCAGCTTACAGCCGAATCATGCAAAGGTTAACATGAGATTGCAATACACTGACAGACACTTGCCAGAAGAGGGGTAGCAATAGAGAATAATCAGCGTTTACCCATTCTGAACCTTTAACGGCAGCTGTCTGCTTGCTTTAAAGATTCTGTCTTAAAGAGCCATTATCGGCTCGTTACATCGGTTGCGGCTGTTATGGGACCCACCGATACCACTGCAACCGCTGTTAATTATGTCTTAAAGATGCGTTAACCCATGGTGCATCGGTTAACACTGCTTTAAGAAACAAATAGCCAATAACAGCCAGGGGCGTAACTGCAGAGGCACAGGCCCCACCGCGAGATTGGAGGCCAGGCCCCTGACTTCTCTCCAAGATATCTTCCTTCTTCCACTATCAGCCGTTTAAAACAACTGATCGCACGTATGAATGAAACATATGCACGATCAGCTGTTTAAAAGACCAGACCTTCAGTTCAGTTCCGGACATTCGGGTCTATTTTTTGGGGTCCATTTTTTGGCAGGGGCAGTAGTTACGCCACTAATAACAGCTCTCCGTACATAGCCCCATTATTTGGAAAAAAAAATTCCAAATTAATTGTTACTTATTATTTTTTTGATTTTCCTAAGCCAACTCTTAGGTAGGTACCTTGGGCGGGTTAGTTGTTTTGTTCCTGAAAAGGTTAATACAGTGACATTAAACCTTGCACCCTTGTCCCCAGGGTCTGAGCATGCTCACTAAAGCCTTATGCTTGGAAAGATAGGAAATACCTGCACTGACAAATGATATGTAATGTCATCAGTAGCAGTTCATTAAGGTACCTTGTATCTCCCAGTATTAAGAAAAGTAATAGTGATAGAGAAAGTAACAGTTTGGGGGATTCCTATGAACAGAAAATTATTTTAATTAGCATTTTCAGACATCCCACCCTGCCAAATGTGGCTTTCAGGCAGGGTGAGGGGTAAAGGTGTGTTGTGTGGGCTGGGAAGGGGACATGGCATAGACAACGCCATCTAGGGGGTGGGACAGAGGCTGAGTAAAGGCATGATGAGGCACTCCGAGGGCATGGCGACTGAATAAGGGGCATTCTGGGAGGAGTATATACATGCTTGGTCTCACGGGAGACTGCTGGAAGGAGAGGGATACCTGCCTTTTCTGAAACATACGGCAGAAAACTATGATTTGGCCTTAACATCCTGATTAATAAGTGTAAATTAGTAATATTGTGTGCTAATATTTAGAATAATCTTAAACAAGAAGGATTTAAAGAAGCAGGAACCACAGATTAAAATTTCATAGCACATAACGGACCCAAGCCAGGCAGCAACAGATAGAGCCAGCTTATATTGTCTTGTATAAAGAGGTATGGATTCAAGAAAGATAAATGTTATGATGGATGTATGTCTTTATTTAACCTCAAATACTATATACTATACTATGTGACATGTTTTGGGACACAGCTTTTTCTACTGAGTTTCCGTCAACTTTTTCTACTGAGTTTTCCCCCCACTTGGGGGCCCCCCGTGGTCCCTCCATCTTGGGGCCCCCTGTGGCCCCTCCCACCCAGGGCCCCCTGTGGCCCCTCCCACTCATGGACCCCGTGGCCCCTCCCACTTGGGCCCCTCCCACTCAGGCCCCCGTGGCCCCTCCCACTTAGGGGGCCCTGGGGTCCCTCCCACTCGGGAACCCTCCCACTTGAGGGCCCCAAGAGGGAGGGGCCCTGGGGCCCCCGAGTGGGAGAGTGCGGAGCCACAGAGTCCGTGAGTGGGAGGGGCCACAGGGGGCTGCAAGGGGTGGGGACACAGGGCCAACGATTGGAAAGGGCCTGCAAGTGGGAGGCATTAAAAAAAGCAGTGCTGTGGGCTGTGCTGTTCTCCCCACCCCCCTCCTACCCTTCAGTCATGCACTGAGCATGTGCCAACCGCAGATTAGAGGAGGAAACAGTATTTCTGACTGCAGATTCAGAACCTCCCACCCCCTAACTTTCTGATCAGTGATTTCTTCATATTTTGGGCTGTGCAGCATGTAGAGAGGTGGTTGATGGCTCATTTTAAAGGTATGAACCTGGCCTTTCATTTAAATAAACTTGTTTGGAGACCACAGTTCCCCTTTAACGTAGTTTAGCCTAAACTGCTGGGACCTCCCCCATGGGTTTTCCTAAATGCCCTGTATCACTGGATTGAAATGGCGCTCGCTAAGTATTATTTTCCATTAAATGACTATTCATCTCAAGAACAACCTCCAGAGAAAAAAATATTTCACATTAATTGTTATATGGATTCCTGTGTATATTTCCCTACTTGAAATTAAAATAAGATTAGGCACACTGACCCATTGTCTTCTTCAAAACTTCATACATGTAGCAGTCAAGCATTTACTTCAGTGATGGCAAACCTTTTAGAGGCCGAGTCCCCAAACTGCAACCCAAACCCCACTTTTTATTGCATAGTGCCAACATGATCATTTAAAGGGCATGTCCACCCCCAAAACTATAATCCCCCCCACTAGTGGCCCCATTGTGTAGTGTAATAAAATCCTTACCTTACATCCAGCTCCAAATGGTTCTCCTGTAATGCCCCCCCAAATTCCCCAAAACCCACCAGGTGCCTAGTCCATATAGGACTCAGCCTCCTGTTTCTCCTCCGGGAGAATTTTGGCATGTGCACTGCAGCCCTTCTTCCCCTCCCTCCCCCACCCTCTCCCACCCGCTTTGGTCTCCCTCCCCCTAGAAAAATCCCTTTATGTATATTATACCGCTATAATTATATTCTCAGAAAGTCCCCGATAGTTACTTACCTTACCTCTCTCCTTCGCCGCTCTGAGCAGCCGCGTCCGTGATTGGCTGCCTCTCAGCCAATCACAGACGCGGCTGATGGTCCCACCCCCTGCTTGCAGTTCCGTGCAAGCAGAGGGCCGGGCAATGCGGCGAAGGAGAGAGATAAGTTAAGTAATGATCGGGGGACTTTCTGAGAAAATAATTATAGCTGTTGGGGCTGGGGGAACATGGACTATAATATACATAATGTTTGTATAAAGGGTGGACATGCCCTTTAACCTGAATCCTAAGTTTTTACTTTAGAAAAAACAACTCACATAGACACAGACCAATACAGTAGATAGAATTGATTATAGATTACCTATTAACCTCTACATTACCACACAGGAGTTTGAGATCTAAAACAGTGACCATTAACCCCTACACTTAATAAAATAGGTTAATTACTTCAGACCAAGAGTTTACTTGATATGGCTTCCCCCATGTTAAGCTTTTGACAGGAAAATTTACCCAGAGGTTCTATCACTCTGGGTAAATGTCACTTCTGGTATTGAATGCACTGTTTGCGTGTGTGGGTGTATCCCAATCCCACTGCTATCAGCTGGGGTTAAATAGTCACACAAAAATGAGCACAAACTGCATATTAAATTGCTTGGGCAGGCTGTGTGGGTGTCTTTTCCAATACTTGTGCAACCAGCGCACGTAAGGATATTGAATCAGTTAGCATGACTTTAACTCCATAAAGGGGCCCAGTGGCTTTCGGTGAATGAGCGTGTAAATGTATTGTAAATATTATTTGTGTCTTTCAAATATGTCTATCAAGTAACTACAAACAATATATGCAACTGTTTGAATTAAAGGCCCTCCAGTTACTTTTAAATCCTCCTCCTCCCTGAGCCACTGATTCGGGCATGCTCAGTGTGATCCACAAAGGAAGCAAGAGAGTAGCAGTCCAGTGACGTACCTTGTATCTCCGCAGTTTGCTGCGTTATCGCATAGCGGTGCCATTGAAATCAAAGGGCAACACTATGTAATAACGCAGAGGAACATTGCACAACATCGCAGTGTGATGTTCCCCCGCAGCGTTACCTGACCCTAATGTGAACCCAGACTTAGCCTTAGCATCCTGTTTAATTAGTATGTATAAAAAATATTCAGGGAGATGTAATATGTGGCACACGGAGGTAAAATGGACCCAAACCCTTGCTTTCTAGTGTAATAGGTAACGTGGGTTTAACTCCATTTTTCCTGCCATTTTGAATTAACGGGACAGGCACTTCATTACTTAGTAGGACGAAAACTAACGGAGTCCAGAAGAAGAAAGAGCGCGGGCAAGTATTACATTTGCCCGAATATGTGCTAATATTTGTAAGAATTTTAAACAAGGTTTAAGTGTTGGTGGCTCATTTATCCAAAGCCGCTGGGCAATTCATTGAGTTAAAGTCGCACATACCAATTCAATATCGATTAGCGTGACTAACTCCATCCTTGCGCAGGCACTAACGATTTAATATTGTTAATATCGCTACTTTTATCCCTTTAGCCACAGCCGTGAATGTGATATTGAATTTGCGTGGGGAGATTTATCTGGAGCGATAGTGTCTCTGTGTCTTCATCTCCCAGATGGGGTTTCATATGGGTTAATATAAAGAACCATCCACTATGATTCCATTACAGGACATGATTGTGCATGTCTGTCAGTTTCTGGTGTGAACGAGCCCTTAATGAAAGCTCTGGATACTCGGAAACTATGATGATAAGATGCATTTTAACATAAACATTGATGCCAGAAATCAAATTTAATAAATCCTTCATGAGATTGTACAATCGTATCTTGTGTATACAAAACCTAGAGAAGAATCAATGTTTAAATCGAAACTTAAAAGAGAACAAGCCAAGCATTCTGTATTAAACGCTGGGTGTAATGTTACAGGAGAACTACAGCGTGGCCCCCCTGTGTAACATAAGGAAAATCCTTACAGTTAGTTTGACTTTAACCTCTTCTTCACCTTAGCACATAGACAATAACTAATTGGACAGTTCTTCCCCTTTCCCTGGATTAAGGTTTATATTTCAGATAGTATTTGGTTAGAAAGGGAAGGAATATTTTGTATAATCAGAAGTTTGCAGGCTAGGACTCAGAATAACGTGGTTTAGACTATAGTTTCCTAATAGTTATTTTAACTTTGACACTAGGTCCATCATGGTAGGTGCTAAGCATACTGGTTTGTAGCGCTCGTCTTATGTATTTTGAAAAGACAGTAGTATCCAGATCTTGAGGGAAAATGGTTTGAGCAATGGTTGTAGATTCGCCAGGTGACCTATATTGATTCAATTCAAGTTGAACATTCAAATACCTGACTCCATCTTCCTTGTAGATTCCTTGCATGTCCATTCTAATGTTATCAGAACTGATGATCGAACGGATGTGATTAGGGAAACAAAACTGTGAGTTAATTTTGTTGATGAGCTTGGAAGCTTCTTCAAATTGTGTTATTGAAGGACGGGCCAGTGTAGTAATGGTATCAGCTGTAAGCACAATCTCACGTCTATTTCCAGTGTCTGCAACTCTACAGAGTTCTTGTTCATGATCACTTTTGGTACTTAGAGGGGCATCGCAATGGGTATTTACCTTCCCACAGTATCCCCAGTCCTTATCACTATCTAAGTAGCACCAGGTGTACTTGTAATTGTGGAAATCACACCCATGATCTAATCGGCAAGGTTTACCCTTGGAAGTTACATCTTGTAATGGTGAACATTTCTTTTCATTTCCGGCAGTGTCGGTGCATGTAAAGTATTCACCTGAAAAGTTACAGTCACCCGCACACATTGTGTAATCTGAGGTATAGTAATCCTCAAACTCTTCAAGTACATGACCACAATAGCTCCATCCTCTGCCTGAAAAGCACTGCTCATATGCTGAGCCCTTAATTCTCTGACAACCCGATAAGCACTTAATGAAATAGATATCATAGCCTTCTTCTGGAGAGCAGTAATCCCAATCAGAATTACTACCACCTTTCTGTTTACACCAGTGGTACTCGGTATTTTTTAGTACACAAGGGGAAATACAAACCCCACCATAGGATGTAGTATGAACCTCTTTCGAGAAAACATATGGTAGATTCAGTAAAGCCGTCAACAGCAGAACAATACATTGTGTCATCTGTAAATAGAGAAACAATACAGATAGAGATAACACACAGCTCGTACTTCAACTCTGGGCTTCGTCTGACCTGTAAGTTCCAAACAGGAGCAATTCAGCGGGAGTTTTGGAACTTAACCCGGCAGACTGCTAAGCAGATTATCCAAACACATAAGGTAGAAGAACTGAATCTGGAACTAACTCCACACGAGGGTCAAAGTAATGTAAAATGAAATATTTATTAGCTTACTGTAGGTGTTTCCTGAGCTATGCTGCCTGGTTTTATTATTAACTAATACATTTTACTTTACCTTGATCCTTGTGTGAAGTTAGTTCTGGATTCAGTTGCAGCCCTTCAACCTTATGTGTTTGGATACAGATAGAGATGTAGAGAAAATCAGAACAAGGGAAAAAGAAAAACCCAAATAGTTTTTGTAAACATTTTAGTAAATGGCCATGCTAGCTTAAATAAGGGGCTTGCCGACCATTAAGTAAACTTATGACATCTCCACAGTAAGTACACACTGTGGGCAAACATGTTTGTACCAGTCATTTTGGTCAAACTTATATACTAGTTACCATGGGCAAACTTATGTAGAAAACAATTATGAACTAGTCATTGCGGGCAAAGTTAATGTACCAGCCACTGTGGGCAAAGTTAATGTACCAGCCACTGTGGGCAAACTTGTGTGTACCAGTCACTGTGGGAAATCTTTTATGTATCCCCATATGCTCCTGCCCACACCCTTCAATCATCATAGAACCAGCTCCTGTACAGACCCCCCCACTCGTACTGCTTGCTCTCGCCTTAAACCTTTCTCTCCTGTGGCTCCCATCCTCTGGAATTTTATTCCCCTCTCTCTATGTCAAGAAACCTCAATTAGCAGGTTTTTTATCTACCCTTACATCCTACCTATCTGGTAACCAGCACAGTATATGGTATCTATATATCTATATATGATAAATCTACCCTTACATCCTACCTATCTGGTAACCAGCACAGTATATAATATCTATATATGATAAATCTTACCCTTATATCCTACCTATCTGGTAACCAACACAATATATGATATCTAGATATCTATATATGATAAATATACCCTTACATCCTACCAATCTGGTAACCAGCACAGTATATGGTAATATTATCTATATATAGATAAATCTACCCTTACATCTACCTATCTGGTAAGACACAGTATATTATCTATATATCATATATGAATAATCTAGCCTTACTCCTACCTATCTGGTACACAGCACAGTATATAATATCTATATATGATAAATCTACCCTTACAGCCTACCTATCTGGTAACCAACACAGTATATGATATCTATATATCTATATATGATAAATCTACCCTTACATCCTACCTATCTGGTAACCAACACAGTATATGGTATCTATATATCTATATATGATAAATCTACCTTTACATCCTACCTATCTGGTAACCAGCATAGTAATGGTATCATATTTATATATGATAAATCTACACTTACATCCTACCTATCTGGTAACCAGCACAGTATATGGTACTATATATCTAAATGATAAATCTACACCCTTACATCCTACCTATCTGGTAACCAGCACAGTATATAATATCTATATATCTATATATGATAAATCTAGCCTTACATCCTACCTATCTGGTACCCAGCACGGTATATAATATCTATATATGATAAATCTACCCTTACAGCCTACCTATCTGGTAACCAACACAGTATATGATATCTATATTCTATATTGAATAAATCTACCCTCACTCCTACCTATCTGGTAACCACACACGTAATGGTTCTATATATCTATATGATAAATCTACCCTTACATCCTACCTATCTGGTAACAGCACAGTATATGGTATCTATATATCTATATATGATAAATCTACCCTTACATCCTACTCTATCTGGTAACCAGCACCGTATATGGTATCTATATATCTATATATGAAAATCTACACCCTTACATCCTACCATCTGGTAACCAGCACAGTATATAATATCTACATATCTATATATGATAAATCTAGCCTTCATCCTACCTATCTGGTACCCAGCACAGTAATAATAATCTATATAGATAAATCTATCTTTACATCCTACCTATCTGGTAGCCAACACAGTATATGATATCTATATCTATGTATGTAATCTACCTTACATCCTACCTATCTGGTACACAACACAGTATATGATACTATATATCTATGTATGATAAATCTACACTTACATCCTACCTATCTCGTAACCAACACATTATATGAGTATATGATTGTTTGTTAGCACTAGCTTAAGTCTCACTCCTGTACTTATACCTTTCCTCTCTATGTTACCCTCCTAGATTACTAGATTGTAAGCCTCACGGGGCAGGGACCTCCTTTCCTCTTGTGGCAAGGCTCTACACTTCTATTTATATAATTATATATTTATGTACTGTATCGTGGCCGAAATGCATTGATCTCGATATCGACACACATGGTGCTTTTATGCAAGTCCTGTGAGTGCCCTCAGATGGAGTTGCTTGTTGTTTATGTACTGAACTATTTATGTATTTGTTCCCCTTGTATGACTATTTTGTTTTTTGTATATTGTCAGTACAGCATCCCACAGTGGCGCTTTATAAATAAACTATACATACATGTACTGGGCATCTTATATTGGCAAGCCTGGTGGGCTGGACATGAAGGCATCTTAAATGTATTAGTCTTTGTGGGCTGGGCATGGAGGCCTCTTATATTTACTAGTCATTGTGGCTAGCATGTAAGAATCTTGTATTTTCCAGTCTGTGGGGCTTGGAATGAGGCATATTATATTTTCAAATCTGTTAGTGCTGACATAAGGCATTATCGTGAGTTATATTATATTACAAGTCTGTGTGGACTGGGTATGAGGGAATCTTATATACCCATCTGTATGGGCTGGGCATTTCTATTTAGCAGTCTGTGTTGTGGGCACTTATATTTACCACTTCAATATCCAGTGTTAGGTCATCCCTCCTGTTTACCAGGCCAGTGTGAAGTTATCCCTCCAGTTCACCAGGCTAGTTTAAAGTAAGCCCTCGTCCATCAGCCATTTTTAAGTCAGCCCTCCAGTCCACCAATTGCAGGAAGATACAGGGGCAGCTTAAAAATTTGTTTTAGTGACAAAAGTTTAGAACACCCTTGTATTTTAAATACATTTACGTTCACCTGGATATTTGCTTTCCAAAACTATAAATGTTTTTTTTTTTTAAAAAGTTATGGATGCTTGTTAACCATACATTTAACATAGAATTTGTATACTGCAGTGGTGAATTTGAAAAATCTACAGTAAATTTGTGTCTGTCGTTGCCCCAATGTTTAATAAATGAAAAAACTGCCTCTAACCAGACTATGTATTTAATTATGTCTCTCATATATTAGGATTGTGCTTTTTCTGCCTTCTGGGCCAAAGCTTGATTGCAATCTCTTTTTTTCCTTACTTGGCCATCTACATGTATGGAGTGAAATCAAGGAATTAAAGATTACAGCTTTATGTTATTAAGTCTATGATCCTGCTCTTATAAAATAACACACACACATTTACCTTACCTTTATTAATTACACAACGCGTGAAATATCACAGTGTTGTATCCAAATGCAGCCTGGAATCTGATTTAACTGAAACCCAATATTTATAGGGGGCGATTCATTGTTTAATCATAACCAGCATTCTCCAGAATTCACTTGTCTGGTTTCCAAGGCTTTTTGGGGCATTGGACTACTTTGTTTGTTTGTGTTGGGTAATTGTTAATCAATCAACACAGAGACATAATAATCATTCCAGACCAAAGAACCAATGGGGAAGGAGAACCAATGTCACAAAACTCTGCCACTGCCCTACACCATATACCCACTCACCAGCCAACCAGCTGAGACGTGATCCAGGCTTTCCCAGTCACAATGGAGGACACAGCACTGGTGAAGGGTTTGGAGATGTCAGCTTCCTATTTTGCATTTATTTAAAAGCTTTAACTTTAGAGAAATAAGGGCTCATTCACACAAGACATGGACCTACCCAGACCACAATCACAGCCGTTTTTTTCTGGTCTAATTTGGTCCATTTTTTTCTGTAAACGCCACAGCAGTGCATTTTTGTTTAACGAACTGGGAAACAAAACTACTGTACCGCACCTTTCTTTTGGTAACGGACAAAACGTATCTATTGTGAACAAGCCTTTCGTAGTGATCCAGGATGCTGGATCACTTTATCATCTTCTATACAGTTATATGTTTCCACATGTATTTGTCTTTAAATAAACGGGGTAACAGGACATATATTATTTACTCTAAATGACATGGGAATTCTGAAAGGGGTCCTGTATCTCAGAAAGTTATGAAAGTAAACATGGTTTTCTATGGGTAGAATCAGGTGTTATACTAGGAAATTCTATCATGTCTGTTGGAAGGATTCCAGATATTCATGACATACAGAGGGGAGAACAGTGATGGATACAATAGAGAACACACACTCTATGGGTTATAGTGAATACAGTAGATTGCTTATGATTCAGTGAAGTGTCGATACGCTAACCCTCCAGCTTGCATAGGTAGCAGTTATAGTAGAGCGAGCTCGGTATCCATAGCCAAATTTGCTTTCTTTTATTTCACCTACAGATGAGAAATACTGTATATGTGACTGTCTTTATTCTACAGTGTGCTGCATAGACTTATAGCATAGATCAGTAACACTATACTGGGTTATTTCCTTTTAGAAACACAAAACAGAAGTCGAGGAGCATACTACATGTGTCATCCCATGATTTATTGTGAAAACAAATTGATACAACGATTTGGGAGCAGATATACCTTTAGAAAGGGAATAGAGCTCCCGAAAGATTGTATCACATTGTAAATCATTGAATCATGTGTGCTCCTCTACTTCTGTTTGTACATCGTGCCTTAGCCAATCACAAGAGCGGATGCTAGTCGAGCCCCTCCTGCTTGACTTTCGTGCACGGAAAAGGCACAGAAGTTAAGCAGAAGGCAGCGGAGGAATGAAGGCTGGTAAGTACATTTGGGGAGATCTTTAAGTGCTGTAAACCTCGGGAGGTTGTGGCTTCCATAAATTTCCTACAATATATATAAAAATTTAGTTTGGGGGGTGGACATACCCTTTAATCCATGAGGTAGAGGGTTGGAGTATTGCACCTACCCAGTGTCAAACAGCTAACATCAGTGTGCTAGACTGGCTCTGAACTAATTTGTTTTTTTATATAGGATGCATATCCTATATACTAAACAAAGGATGTAATTATGCATAGACACAGCGGGCAGAGTGCGTTTTATGCAGGGTACAGAACTCTGAGGTGACTTCTACTATCCCTTTAATTTACAATTAAGGGTGCATTTTCTATTAGAAACGACCCATTTGTGGCTTCTGGTTCTGGTTCGTCACTTTTCCCTCCTGCACCCTTGTGGAGGTAATTGTTGGGGGGGGGGGGTATGATCGTCGTGCAACTACATAGTAGGGCAGCGATTATAAGGATATTGTCTTACCGTTGGTCCCATAGAAATCCACTACAAAGCATTGTTTTTTTTCCACCAATTAAATATCTGTAAGGTACTTGGATAATCTTCCTTGCAAAAAATCCAAGTTTATAGATGTTACTGTAAAGCCCATTTGTTAATATTGTATGGAACTACTCAGTTTCACAATATATAGGACTTAAGTCATTTGACTATTTTCATTAGTTTTTTTTTAGAGTTTTAAGACCCCTCTGTTATTTTGCCTAATTATCAGTATCAGCCCAATTCTGGTATTGAAGAAGGTTCTGATGCAGTGAATAAGGATATATTGCCACCATTTATCACTGCAGTAAAAATCTTTACATCAAAAACAAGCGTTTGTATAAACACGTTGATAATGCTGCAATGTATGGGGGTAAAAGGTATCTCCACTCCTAAATAGAACTTTTTTTTCTGTTTAACTAAAGAACGGGAGGTAAAGGAGCAGAGGAACAGCAGAGGATCGCGAGTAAGTTCTTGTCTTCTGGTCTCCTGCCCTACATAACCCATCCCACAGGGACATTTTATAAAATACACCATATTCTGGGTTATGCATGTGGCGAAAAAAGTTTAATCCGATAACGGAAATATTTTAAAATGTTGATCCCATATAGTTTAAAAATATTTCCTTTTCAAGTTTGTACACAAACAGGTTCGCCAGGGATGGCGCTACTAAAGCACCTATGGAAGTGCCTTGGAGCTGCCAGTAGTTCCACTAGTTGAATCTGAAATTCGTATCCTCTACAAATAAGACCTCAATATATTGTATAGCTTCATCCTGAGGAATTGTACAAGGACTCAATATCGATCCCCACAAATATGATGTTTTCAGGAAGGGGCCAATATTGTGCATGTGTTGTAGAAACATATTAATGCCTTTAAAACAAGTATCCAAGATTATTGCGAATGGCTGCAAATATTGATCCACATACTAAGAAACTTGTTCTAGAACAGTGCCTAGGCCAGAGACTATGGGGCAACTGTGGGGTTTCTCCGGGTGTTCTCCACGTCGTTAGCACCCAGAATCTATTCTCTTCTATTTTAGGATCTCGCATTACCAGTCAATGCAGGAGAAAACAGGCGTTAATACGGGAGGGATTGCTACCCTATAAGAAGCTGCATACTGGTGAAGTAACTGATTCCTTCGTCGTTATTATTTCTAATTTGCCCTTAAGGATGATGAACTGAGCTGTTTAAATAAAAGACTGGGCTTTGTTCCCAGCTAACATTCTGACAACTGGGACATTGAACTGGGACATTAAATTTAATACGTTTATTCAAACTTTGAAATTTAAAATCCATTTTAATGGCCAAGTGCACCCTGAATTATATAACACACTTAATAACCTAGCTCTTTTGTACAAGAGTTTAATTGCACTACTTTAAATGTATTCCATGAAACTGTTGCTAGTGAAGTCAAAAGATTAGGGGCAGACATTTAGGCACTCATAATCTGACCTTGGCTGAGATAAAAGCACTCAACTTGTTAACAGTGAGATCATTATTAAGTCTGCCGATAAAGGCAGGGCAATGGACATTATGGACAGATCTGACTACCTCAATGAGGGAAATCAACTCATAGTTGGAATATTATATGAAATGCATGTATGAACCTACCTTAGAAGTTAAAAAAAAGTTAGATTTATTGGTCAAAGTTTTTTGACTACTCCTACATGCAGGTAGGGCTAATACCTGTTAGCCTCAGTGGTCACACAGTGCCTCTCACCATTACAGCTTTTATTGGAATACATTAAAATCCTTGTACGTGCTCTACTAGAACCACTTTCTTAGTATGTGGATCAATATTTGCAGCAATTCACCTTTGAGAAAGGGCTTTTAAGCCTTAGAAGATGTTCTATACTCATGGACCGTTGATAACCTTTTGATTACAGATATAAAGGTTCTGGACTGTGAAATTAATAACCGTTTGCCCATTAAGAATGAGAACCGTGACATTTTGTGTACCATTGAAAATTTATAATGGTGGTAAAGGTTTTATTCATGTTCAGTGGTTAAACCTTTTGGCGCATGTAAGAAATTCCGAATGCTGCAGCTGGACGGGTGTGGTTTTATAATTGAAAGTGGGTGGTGCTTTGTCCAGAAGTTGGGTGTGGCCTGTCCAGAAGAGGGACACTATACACATGACTGGTAAATAATACCCACAATGACTGGTAACTGATGCCCACAGTGACTGGTATTAGACGACCACAATGACTGGTAAATGATGCCCAAAGTGACTGGTATTACCACAATGACTGGTAAATGATGCCCAAAGTGACTGGTATTAGATGACCACAGTGACTAGCATTAAATGCCCACAGTGATTGGTTAATGATGCCCAACATTGATTTTGGATCTGCAGGGCTGACAAACATTGATTTTTGATCTGCAGGGCTAACAATATTGATTTTTGATCTGCTGGGCTGACGACATTGATTTTGAATCTGCTGGGATGACAACATTAATTTGTGATCTGCTGGGCTGAGAACATTGATTTTTGATCTGCAGGCCTGACAAACAATGATTTTTGATCTGCAGGGCTAACAACATTAATTTTTGATCTGGTGGGCTGACAACATTGAGTTTGGATCTGCTGGGCTGACAACATTGATTTGTGATCTGCTGGGCTGAGAACATTGGTTTTTGATCTGTAGGGCTGACAACATTGATATGTTATCTGCAGGGCTGACAAACATTGATTTTTGATTTGCTGGGCTGACAACATTGATTTTTGATTTGCAGGCCTGACAAACATTGATTTTGGATCTGCTGGGCTGACAACATTGATTTTGGACCTGCTGGGCTGACAACATTGATTTTGGACCTGGTGGGCTGACAACATTAATTTTCGATCTGCTGGGCTGACAACATTGATTTTGGATCTGCTGGGCTGAGAACATTGATTTTTGATCTGTAGGGCTGACAACATTGATTTGTGATCTGCAGGGCTGACAACATTGATTTTGGATCTGCTGGGCTGACAACATTGATTTTGTATCTGCAGGGCTGACAACATTGATTTTGGATCTGCAGGGCTGACAACATTGATTTTGGATCTGCTGGGTTGAGAAAATTGTTTTTTGATCTGGAGGGCTGACAAACATTGATTTTTGATCTGCAGTGCTGGCAAACATTGATTTTTGATCTGCTGGCCTAACAACATTGATTTTTTTTCTTGCCCAACACTCTCTAGTTTCTCTTGACCCTCCTTCTTGTGTGTATGTCCACAATACCCGAGCAATAGGTCTTCCAATGCTGGCTTCTTCTCTCTCCTCTAGCCTCTCTACTCTTATGTCTGACCCTGACCTTGCTTCCCTTGCCCCCTTGCAACCTCCCAACCGGCATCTCTCTCGAATCTTGGTCCCTGGCTCAGTCCCACAACCTGTTTTATATGTAGGTGCACTTATGCTGCTGTGGACAAAATCAGATAATGCTAGAAAAACAACAAACTTTTTTTTTCTGGTATCAAAACGGCCACCTCACTACAGGATGCCACTCTGTAATGTGCTTCACCCTTCCTCAGTAGGGAGACGGCTCTGTTGGCACCTAGGGTGAAGTTCCCATTGGTGGTAATGTGAACGCAAGGTTGGGGGGGGCATTTAACATTTATAACTAAACTTTATTTTTGACTGGACATGCCCTTTAACCTGCTTGGTTCTCAGCATCCTTCTAGAATAATGCTTACAACGAGGAGTGGCTCTTTTTCTCTGGTAGAAATTTAGACTTTCATGTGAAGGTAAGCTGTATATGATTGGTTCAATTACCACTGTACCCCTGATGAAAGATGTGGCTACATGGAAAATAGGTTAACCTGTATTTTAACAGAAACAGTAATGCCAGAAATCAAATTTAATAAATCCTTCAGATGTTAAAATATTTCCTGTGGCTACAATATTGTGTTAGATATAATTGACCTTAGCACACAGACTTATTAGACAGCTCTTCCCTCTTTCCCTGGATGAAGGTATATATTTCAAATAAGAATTGGTTAGAAATGGAAGGAATATAGGGGGAGTAGCAATATGTGGTGCTGTGGGTTAAATCCACACTTCTCAATGCTATTAACTGGTTCTGTAGTAGCTGCACAGGCATCAGATGCAATATACTTATCGTTGGTTTTTGCGCTACATTGTAACGCGGAAACTAACGCTTCTAAATGGAGATCTTAGTTCTGTGCACCTTAAATTTCCAGGTTCCCGTGATGCGGTAACTCACGCTAAGTGATTACTGCATTGTGAGAACCCAGAATGAAGAGGAGTATGGAAGGTATGAATTACATTTCACAGTCACAAAAAAACTGCTGTTACTCACTCTATTTTCTCTTTCCTTTATGGGTCTTGTCTACTCCACCTCGTCCCCTGTGGTCATCATATGTATAAAATTGAAAAATTGTAGGCTTGCCTCAGGTATTTTTTTTGCAGTACCTGAGGCTTGCCTACAATTTTTCAATTTTATATATATGAATTACATCTTCCAGATATTGTTTTAATCAGAAGTTTACAGGCTGGAACTCAGAATAACGAGGTTTAGACTATAGTTTCGTAATAGTTATTTTAACTTTGACACTAGGTGCATCATGGTAGGCGCTGCGCATGCTGGTTTGTAGCGCTCGTCTTATGTATCTTGAAAAGACAGTAGTATCCAGATCTTGAGGGAAAATGATTTGAGCAATGCTTGTAGATTCACCAGGCGCCCTATGATGATTCAACTGAAGTTGAACATTCAAATACCTGACTCCATCTTCCTCAAAGCTTCCTTGCATGTCCATTCTAATGTTATCATCAGTGATGATCACACGGGCGTGATTAGGGAAACAAAACTGTGAGTTAATTCGGTTGATGAGCCGGGAAGCTTCTTGAAATAGTTCTCTTGAGGGACGGACCAGTGTATAAATGGTATCAGCTGTAAGCACAATCTCATATCTATTTCCAGTGTCTCTAACTCTACAGATTTCTTCATTATTGGAAATTTCGACACGATAATTACCATAACAATCAGAATTTACCTTCCCACAGTACCCCCAATGGTTTTCATAATCAATGTAGCACCAGGTGTACTTGTAACCGTGGAAATTACACCTGTGATCTAGTCGGCAAGGTTCCCCTATGGAAGTTACATCTTGTAATGGTGAACATTCTCTTTCATATCCGTCAGTGTCAGTGCATATAAAGTGTTCCTCTGAAAGGATACAGTCACTCACACAGGGTGTGTTATCCGTGGTATAGTAATCCTCAAACTCTTCAATTATTTGACCACAGTAGCTCCATCCTCTGCCTGAAAAGCACTGCTCGTATGGTAAGCTCTTAATTCTCTGACAACCCGACAAGCACTTACTGAAATAGGAATCATAACCTTCTTCTGGAGAGCAGTAATCCCAACTAGAATCACTACCACCTTTCTGTTTACACCAGTAGTAGTCGGTATCTGTTTGTGCACAAGGGGAAATACAAACCCCTCCATAGGATGTAGTATGAACCTTTCTTGAGAAAATGTTTGGTAGATTCAGCAAAGCCATCAACAGCAGAATGATACTTTGTGTCATCTGTAAATAAAAGAAACGATACAGACAGAGAAGTAGAGTTAGCGAGAACAAGGGGGGGAAGCCAAATACATTTTAGTAAATGGCCATGCTAGTGTAAATAATCACACTACTTGGGGCTTAGTTAGAAACCAAGATTTTAAATGGTGCTTCTCCAACCCAAATTAAAAACGAGTTTGGTAGCTTGTTTCTTTACCGTAAATATATATTACGTTCCCAGGATATTTGCTTTCCAATATAATGTATAATGTAAATTGATTAAAGTTATTTGTATGGATGCTGGTTAACCATACATTCAATTGTATACTGGCAGTGGTGAATGTTAAAAATCTACTGTAACATTTGTGTCTGTTGTTGACCTAAAGATAATAAATTCAAAAAACTATTACTAACCAGACAATATGTGTTTACATTATGTCTCTCTATACATTAGGATTGTACTTTTCCTGCATTTAGGGCCATAGCTTGATTGCAATTTCTTTATTAATTAACTTGACTGTGTAAATGTATGGAGTGAAATCAATGAATTAAAGGGTATCTCCACCCTAAATAAAACCTTTTTATATATTGTAATCCACCCTTGCCCAACCCCAATTTCCGAGTTAGATTTCTAACCGGTGAGTTAGATATCTTAAAAAGCATCAGAATCATACTTACTGCCATTCGCTCCCTTGGCTGTCTTCTCCAGCTCCCTGTTTGCCGGATCTTGTAAACAGGGGCGGACCAGCAGCTGCATAGACACGGCTGGCAGCTATGATGACAGACGCAGGAGGGAAGGGCTGTAAGTATGATTCTGATGCTTTTCTATTAGAAACAAACTAAATCTAACTCACTGGTTAGGGCTGGGCAAGGGTTAGCTGCACTATATAAAAAGGTTTTTAAGCAAGGTAGAAGGGGCAGCCATGGTGGGATCCAGAGGTTGGAAGGAAGGAGGGAAGTCCTCCCCTGTGCATGTCACAGTCCCTCCTGGAAGCGGAAACCTTTTTGCAGAGAGGAGAGGAGGTGGAAAACTTTTTGCAGGAGGACACCTCCTACTCTTCAGTTTCCTGGACTTTGCACAGACACTACAGTGGGGCCAGTAAAGGGTTCAATTTCAGTTTTGGGGGTGGACATGCCCTTTAAAACTATAATCCCCCCCATTACTGGCCCCATTGTGTAGTGTAGTTTAATCCTTACCTTACATATGGTTCTTCTGCTATCCCCCCCCCCAAAGTCCAAAAAAAGTCCACCAGGAGTACTGCAAAGTCCATATAGGACTCTGCCTCCTGTCTCTCCTCCGGGAGAAGTTTGGCATGCGTACTGCAGCCCTTCTCCCCCTCCCTCCCCCTCCCTCTCCCTCCCAATTTAGATTCCCTCCCCCTAGCGTAAAACCCTTTTTATATAATAGTCTTCCTGTTCCCCCAGCCCCAACCGCTATAGTTTTAATATCAGAAAGTGCCCCAAACATTACTTACCTCCTCTCTTTTCTCCGCCGCAAGCAGAGGACCTGGCAGTGCTGTGGAGGAAAGAGGTTGGGGCTGGGGGAGCAGGGAGAATATTATATGAAAAAATTTTAAGAAGGGTGGACATGCCCTTTAAAGATTTAACTGTTATGTTATTGAATCTATGATACTGTCTTGTATAAAATAAACATACATATTTACCTTACTTTTGTTTATTATGCACAGCCGCCATCAGACTTTTCTTGGCCCCTTACTGGGTAATTTTCTGGGGCCCCATAACGCACACTAACTCAGACAAATGTTATACACAGACTAGAACACATATTAAACACACACTTTAGCACACACATACAATTACACATATATTTCACTAAATAGTTGGAACCAAGACACTGATAAAATAATTGGCACAGACACTGATAAATGGTTGGCACACAGACACTGATAAAAGCATTGGCACTGACTCTGATAACTCTTTGGAACCAAGGGGGGACTGGGACCTTTTGGCCTGGGGGGCAAAGACAACCAAGTGCCCTTTCACAGTAGATTGCATATACCAGGCCTTTCTTACATGATTCTTACATTCAATAAAATTTACAAGTTCAGGTCCAAACTATCCCAAGTTAGTAACATATGTAAAGCTGCCCCCTCCGCACAATGCCAGGAAATTGGGTGTGGTGAGCTGGCTTAACACTGGCTGGTGTACCACAGGGCTGACTTAACAATAACTGTTTGACTGGAGGGCTGACTTTACACTGGCTGGTGATATGGAGGGCTGTGTGCCCACATTACAGCTTAGTAAATATAAGTGGCCACAACAGACTGGTAAATATAAGATGCCAAGATAGGCTTCTAAATAAAAGATGTGCCCACACAGACTAGTAAATATAAAATGCCCTTATTACCCAGCCCAAACTGGTAAATTTAATATGCCCTCATGCCTAGCCCAAACAGACTGGTTAATATAGGATGCCCTCATTTTCTACCCAAACCTGCAAATATAAAGTGCCCTCATGTCAAGCCCATGTAGACTGGTAAATATAAGATGCCCAGACTTGTAAATATAAAATACGCTCATGCCCAGCCTGGTAAATATTAGATGCTGTCATGCCAGCTACCACACACTGGCAAATATATGATGTCCTCATGCTCAGCACAAACTGGCAATTATAAAATTCCCTTGTTCTCAGCCCAAACTACCAAATTTAAGATGTCCTCATACCCAGCCCATATAGACTGGCAAATATAAGATGCCCTTATGCCCACACTGTTAAATATAAGATGCTAAGTCCACACTGTTAAATATAAGATGCCCAATCCACACTTAAATATAAGATACCCAGACTGTTAAGATGCCCAATCCACATTAAAATATAAGGTACCCAGACTTTAAAATATAAGATTCCCTAATACCCAGCCTGGTAAATATAAGATGCCTTAATGCCGTGCCCATATAGACTTGTAAATATAAGATACCCTCATGCCCGGGCTGTTAAAAATAAAATTCCCTCATGCCCATCCTTGAAAATATAAGATGTCCTCATGTCCAGCCTAGTAAATAGGATGCCTTCCTTCATGCCCAGCCCACACAGAATGGTAAATATAGCATAAATAATAATAATATAAATGTTTGATAAATCTGATAAATGTTTGGCATGTTTAAATCATTGTGTGCCAACCATTTGTCAGCATCTCTGCCAACGATTTTACCAGTGTCTGTGTGACAACTATTTATTAGTCTGTGCCAATGATTTTACCAGTGTCAGTGTGACATCCATTTATTGGCGTCTGTGCCAATAATTTTACCTGTGTCAGTGTGACAACCATTTATTAGAGTCTCTGCCAATGATTTTACCAGTGTCTGTGTGACAACTATTAGTATGTGCCAGGGATTTTACCAGTGTCTGTGTGACAACTATTTATCAGCATCTGCACCCAATGATTTTACCACCGTCTGTGTGACAACCATTTATCATAGTCTGTGAAAATTATTTTACCAGTGTCCTGGTGCCAATCATTTATCAGCGCCTGTGCCAATGATTTTACCAATGTCTGGGTGTCAACTATTTATCAGAGTCTGTGACAATTATTTTTACCAGTGTCTGGGTTCCAGCTATTTAGTGTAATATATGTGTAATTGTATATGTGTTTGATAAAGTGTGTCTGTTTAATATGTGTTCTAGACTGTGTGTAACATGTGTCTGAGTGTTTATTTTGGGGGGGGGGGTCCAGAAATGTATCCAGTAAGTGGTCAGAATGGATAGGTTTACTTTTTGAGTGAAATTATTTTAATAAGTATTTTCAGGAACATTTGGAAGAAAAATAAGTTTCAGGGATAGGCCCCAATTGAGTGCACGTAAAAAACACTGTGCATTGCCATCGGCTTGTACCCGCTTTTACATGTGCTTGCGTTTCACTGGGGATTATGGGTAAAATGAAAATTGCATGTCATGTTAATTGTGTCTGCTTTTCTATGTGCTTCCATTGACTAGTATTAAGTGCGATTTTGATAAAAATGGACCAAAAATGGTGATAGCATGCGTAATAAAATCACAACAAATTGCAATGCACATAGTGTGGCTTACTACCCATGATTTACATGGGAATCACAAAAGGCGTCAAAACGCACAATTGGGGCCTAGTCCTTAGGCTTAACATTCTGTTAAATTAGCGTGAATAAGAAATATTCAGGGAGATGAAATATGTGGGGCACAGAGGTAAAATGGACTCAAACCCTCGCTTTCCGATGTCATTTTTTTCTGGGGCCTGCTCCATTTGGAGGCACATGATGGCACAGGCACATGATTTACTACAAGGATTTAAATGGGCAGGCGAAAAAAAGGTGATTCCTTTTCTTCAGGAACCACAGATTGAAAGTTCCTAAACATATGAACAGCAAATTATTGAATAGGTTCTACGAGGCTGATCAGACTAATTGATAGGTAGGGTATATGTACACAATTATATTGAAGGGCTAAACCTTATATTATTTTACTATAGAAGCCTAGAAATCAAGGGGAAAAATAAGTGCAAAGTCCAGACAACCGGATGTACTATTGGTTTACCATGGGTTTGGAAGCGTTTCCAAAGATTTATGGAGTTAACGCAGTGCAATACATTTAGCAATGATTTTTTCCCCCACCCCCCCCCCCCCCCCATTTTGCATGGCTTTAAAGCCATGCAAAAGATCGTAACTTACCACTTGCATTTGATTAATAGATTACGGTAGCAAAGTGGTTACTACATCACGGAAACAAGTGCAGGTAAGATGCAGTAGGGACATTTTATTGCCTCTGACCCTCCATACTTGTAATATCATCTGCCAATGGCGAAAATCAGTTAAACCCACTTTTAGGGATGTTATATTAGGTTACTTTGAGGTGGGGCCTGCACGTTTTGTATTAACAGCACAGACACCCGATGCGGTAAATCACATTATATGAATCGTGAATTGCGGAAACCCTAGCAGGGAGATGGAATTTCCCGCGCTCACGAGAAAATAAGAGCTAAAATCACGCTAACCTATGTACTAATGTGTTAACGAAGGTTTTGCACTGCCTGCGCCATGTCGCAATTTTTTTTTCTTTGCGCAGTGCAAAGTGATGCAATAAATTTTGCGCCGGTTTTTGCGCTAGTTTTTTGCGCAACTTACCACCAGCGGTTTCGCAATGTATTAACGGTCGCAAAGTGATTAATACATTGCGCAAAGGAGTGCACATAGGTTGCAATAGCAAAATATATTGCATCTACCCCTAAAGGTGAGAGGAGTGTGGAGATCAGTATTACATCTTTCTAAATGTCTACAGAGCTGTCTGTGGCTTAGCAGTGTCAGGCAACAGACAAGCAAACAACGCCATAGATGGCAGAGCTGCCCAGAGACAAGTGAAAGTGCCCGTAATGTTCCACATGCAGTCATTTCATACTAATGTACAAATACAGTATAATGCAACAAACAAAGAATATTCCTTGGATTCCCTGGAAAAAACACATGGGTGCTCATTTATCCAGGGTGGTAGGCAGCTTTTCGGTTAGCGTGACTTTAACTCCTTTATCCGGCTGCCCAGGTTTCAAAAAATACACCCACACAGCTGGCGCACCAAATTCAATATCAAGTTTGCGCGACTTTTAACAACACTTTTTTAACGATTAGCTGGCGTTAAAGTCTTGCTCTGGGAAAACCCCTTTCAGGATTTACCCACAGCCACCAACCCTACATTGAATTTTGGCAGGGAGATTTTACCCGGAGCAATTGTAGCTGCTATAGTCCCTCTATAGGCTGTCCAGCTGTCCAGCTATAGTATACAAATACAATGAAAGGTGAGGCAGACACCTTTCAGAGCGCCCCCTTGTGGCTGCAATGATATCAAGAAGTAGTTTACTCCAGTCCCCTCTGATGGAAGCTCGGAAAATATGAAGATAAGATGCATTTTAACAGAAATGAAATTTAAATCCTTCATGTGTCTAAATATTTCCTGTAGTTACAATATAATTTTACATAAATTTGTATGAGATGGTGTGTATCTTGTGTTTAAATCAAAATGAGAACAAGTCAAGCAGTGAATATTACACACTGGGTGTAATGTTACAGGAGAACTACAGTATGGCCTAAATCCAACAACCAACAACCAGGTTATTCTAATATTCTAATATAATGTATAATATAAATTGATTTGAAGTTATTTGTATGGATGCTGGTTACCCGTACATTTAACATGTGTCTGTTGTTGACTTAAAGTTTAAATAGATTTAAAAAACTACCACTAACCAGACAATATGTGTTTACATTATGTCTCTCTATACATTAGGATTGTGCTAATCTCTTGATTAATTAACTTGGCCTTGTACATGTATGAAGACAAATCAATGAATAAAACATTAACAGAGACATTCATAAGTTCTTATCATTTAAAATGGTGCTAATTTTGCCCCAACCAATCAGATCTTATTTAACATTTGAAAGCTAACATCTGATTGGTTGGGGCAAAATTAGCACCATTTTAAACGATAAGAAATTTTATTGAATAACCCCGTAAATCTTTAGGTTATTTAGTCTATGATCCTGCCTTGTATAAAAAACACACACACATTTACCTTACCTTTATTTATTACACACAGCGGTGAAATATCACAGTGTTGTATCCAAATGCAACCTGGAATCTGATTTAACTGAAACCAAATATTTATAGGGGCGATATCTACTGTTTAATTGTTAACCCAGCCTTCAGCTTCCAATTCACTTGTCAGGTTTACAAGGCTTTTAAGGAAATGGACTTTCGTAGTTGGCTTTGTGTTGGGTAATTTGTTAAACAATCAGTCTACACTGAGAAATAATAACCATTCCAGACCAAAGAACCAATGGGGATGGAGAACCAATGTCACCAAGCTCTGTCACTGCCCTACCCCCATACACCCACTCACCAGCCAACCAGCTGAGACATGGTCCAGGTTTTCCCAGTCACAATGGAGGGCACAGCACTGGTGAAGGGGTTGGATGATGTCAGCCTCCCATTTTGCATCAGCATCTATTTTATCAATTAATTCATATTTTATATTTTATATATTTTATTTTTTCTCAGTGTAGACTGATTGTTTAACAAATTACCCAACACAAAGCAAACTACGAAAGTCCATTTCCTTAAAAGCCTTGTAAACCTGACAAGTGAATTCTGGAAGCTGAAGGCTGGTTAACAATTAAACAGTAGATATCGCCCCTATAAATATTTGGTTTCAGTTAAATCAGATTCCAGGTTGCATTTGGATACAACACTGTGATATTTCACGCTGTGTGTAATAAATAAAGGTAAGGTAAATGTGTGTGTTTATTTTATACAAGGCAGGATTAAATCTACCCTTACATCCTACCTATCTGGTAACCAGCACAGTATATAATATCTACATATCTATATATGATAAATCTAGCCTTCCATCCTACCTATCTGGTACCCAGCACAGTATATAATATCTATATATGATAAATCTATCTTTACATCCTACCTATCTGGTAGCCAACACAGTATATGATATCTATATATCTATGTATGATAAATCTACACTTACATCCTACCTATCTCGTAACCAACACAGTATATGAGTATATGATTGTTTTGTTAGCACTGCTTAAGTCTCACTCCTGTACTTATACCCTTTCCTCTCTATGTTACCCTCACTAGATTACTAGATTGTAAGCTCTACGGGGCAGGGACCTCCTTTCCTCTTGTGGCAAGGCTCTAGCACTTCTATTTATATAATTTATATATTTATGTACTGTATCGTGGCCGAAATGCATTGATCTCGATATCGACACACATGGTGCTTTTATGCAAGTCCTGTGAGTGCCCTCAGATGGAGTTGCTTTGTTTTATGTACTGAACTATTTATGTATTTGTTCCCCTTGTATGACTATTTTGTATTTTGTTATTGTACAGCACTGCATCCCCAAGTGGCGCTTTATAAATAAACTATACATACATGTACCTGGGCATCTTATATTGGCAAGCCTGTGTGGGCTGGACATGAAGGCATCTTAAATGTATTAGTCTTTGTGGGCTGGGCATGGAGGCCTCTTATATTTACTAGTCATTGTGGGCTAGGCATGTAAGAATCTTGTATTTTCCAGTCTGTGTGGGCTTGGTATGAGGGCATATTATATTTTCAAATCTGTATGTGCTGAGCATAAGGGCATCTTATATTTACAAGTCTGTGTGGACTGGGTATGAGGGAATCTTATATTTACCCATCTGTATGGGCTGGGCATTTCTATTTAGCAGTCTGTGTTGTGGGCACTTATATTTACCACTTCAATATCCAGTGTTAAGTCATCCCTCCTGTTTACCAGGCCAGTGTGAAGTTATCCCTCCAGTTCACCAGGCTAGTTTAAAGTAAGCCCTCCAGTCCATCAGCCATTTTTAAGTCAGCCCTCCAGTCCACCAATTGCAGGAAGATACAGGGGCAGCTTAAAATATTTGTTTTATGTGACAAAAAGTTTAGGAACACCCTTGTATTTTAAATACATTTACGTTCACCTGGATATTTGCTTTCCAAAACTGTATAAATGTTATTTTTTTTTAAAAAGTTATGGATGCTTGTTAACCATACATTTAACATAGAATTTGTATACATGCAGTGGTGAATTTGAAAAATCTACAGTAAAATTTGTGTCTGTCGTTGCCCCAATGTTTAATAAATGAAAAAAACTGCCACTAACCAGACTTTATGTATTTACATTATGTCTCTCATATATTAGGATTGTGCTTTTTCTGCATTCTGGGCCAAAGCTTGATTGCAATCTCTTTTTTTCCTTACTTGGCCATCTACATGTATGGAGTGAAATCAAGGAATTAAAGATTACAGCTTTATGTTATTTAGTCTATGATCCTGTCTTTTATAAAATAAACACACACATTTACCTTACCTTTATTAATTACACACAGCGTGAAATATCACAGTGTTGTATCCAAATGCAGCCTGGAATCTGATTTAACTGAAACCCAATATTTATAGGGGGCGATATCTATTGTTTAATCATAAGCCAGCATTCTCCAGAATTCACTTGTCTGGTTTCCAAGGCTTTTTGGGGCATTGGACTTACTTTGTTTGTTTGTGTTGGGTAATTTGTTAATCAATCAACACAGAGACATAATAATCATTCCAGACCAAAGAACCAATGGGGAAGGAGAACCAATGTCACAAAACTCTGCCACTGCCCTACACCCATATACCCACTCACCAGCCAACCAGCTGAGACGTGATCCAGGCTTTCCCAGTCACAATGGAGGACACAGCACTGGTGAAGGGTTTGGATGATGTCAGCTTCCTATTTTGCATTTATTTAAAAGCTTTAACTTGTAGAGAAATAAGGGCTCATTCACACAAGACATGGACCTAACCAGACCACAATGCACAGCCGTTTTTTTCTGGTCTAATTTGGTCCATTTTTTTCTGTAAACGCCACAGCAGTGCATTTTGTTTAACGAACTGGGGGAAACAAAACGTACTGTACCGCACCTTTCTTTTGGGTAACGGACAGAAACGTATCTATTGTGAACAAGCCTTTCGGTAGTGATCCAGGATGCTGGATAACTTTATCATCTTCTATACAGTTGATGTTTCAACATGTATTTGTCTTTAACAGGTAAACGGGGTAACAGGACATATATTATTTACTCTAAATGACATGGGAATTCTGAAAAGGTCCTGTATCTCAGGAAACTGCATCAGAAATTATACAAGGTATGAAAGTAAACATGGTTTTCTATGGGTAGAATCAGGTGTTATACTAGGAAATTCTATCATGTCTGTTGGAAGGATTCCAGATATTCATGACATACAGAGGGGAGAACAGTGATGAATACAATAGAGAAAACACACCATATGGGTTATAGTGAATATGGAGGTCAGCTTATGGAATATAATTGAAATTCAATTGTAAATTATTAGGATAATAGAAATCACAGAGGAGTTTTGAGACCATATAAAAGTACAAGGCTGCAGACTGAGTGCCATTTATACATGTACATAAATATACATTTATACAGTACACAGAACTCCCAGGTGGCTTCTAATATCCCTTTAAAGGGCATGTCCACCCTTTATAAAAACTTTTGGGACAAATCAGGGGATACCCTCCCACCCCAACCGCTATATTCATTAATCTAAAATCGTTGTCAATCTCTACTTACAACTCCTCGATCCTATGCTGTTCTGGCCCAGCTCCCCTGCCCGCCGGAACTGCAAGCAGGGGGCCGGACCAGCAGCCGCGGCTGTGATTGGCTGAGAGGCAGCCAATCACAGCCACGGCTGACTTCACTGCAGACAGTGCAGGATCAAGGAGTTGTAAGTAGAGATTGACAATGATTTTAGATTAATGAATATAGCGGTTGGGGGTGGGAGGGTATCCCCTGCTTTGTCCCAAAAGCTTTTAAAGCTACATTACTCCCTGGCATGGAGTGATCGGGAGGGAAGGAGGGAGAGGGGGAGAAAAGGCTCAACTGAGCATGCTTCATACCTTGATGAGGCTAGCCAAGATACAGGCACAGGAAGAGGCACTGACAGCTCCTACCCAGCAGTTTCCTGCAATTTAAAGAGGCAGAACAGGAGAACCACAAGGAGCATGGATGTAAGGTAAGGATTTTTTTCTTTTGTACAGTGGGGCCAGTAGTTGGTAAAATTTTAGTTTGGGGGGTGGACATGGTGCATTATCTATTATCACCTACCCCTTCTTGGCTTCCATTTCTGGTTTCCAATTGCAGCTTCTGTTTCAGGTTTGGCATCTTCCACTCCTGCGCGCTCGTGGAGGTAAGTGTTGGGGGGTTATAATCTGTGCGCCACTATGTAGTAGCGCGCCGATTATAAGCATATTATCTTACTGCTGGTCCCATAGAAATCCATTCCAGGTGTAGATTATAATGTAACTTTCAGCTGTTTTGAAGGTATTTTGTTGTCTGAATGGGAAGCATAATGAAAAAGATACTGCATTACATGTGTATAAATTTCAGTGTTTTCTGTTTAACGCGAATGCGCGCTATTGTTAAACTGAATGCGAAAGTGGTTGGGACCTGTCAGTGGAGCCGACGGTGAATCGTGCGCAAGGCAAATTTCACTCTCTTCATTCCTGGCTTCTTCTAAATGAATTGAAGAATGGGAGGTAAGGTATTGCGCCTTTTAATGCAATAAGGAATCATTCTAAATATTCAAGGATAACACCTATTTACTTGCTTCCAACTTCTGATGTTCTACTCATAAAAAGTTCTATTTATTATGCTATCAGCACAACACATTTTGGATCATAACGATCCTTTACCAAGTGTAACTCAAAGTGCTCAGAGTACTAAATTTATTCAAATAGGAAATGACAAAACAAGATCCCCCCCTTACCAAGTGCAGACTTCATACAATCCATGGCTCCAGAAAATGTTGATTTGTCCCTGTTCCGACGTGGATTCTTTTTTCTTTATTGTCCGCAACATCCAAATAGTCTGGATAAGGAGCATTACATGAAGGACATCACTGAAGATTAAAAACAAATATAAAGTGATACAGTGCTGACCATCTATCAGAAAAGAAACCTTATTATTCAACTTCTATTGAACCCCAACTGTAGCCTAAACGTATGTCTGATCATTCTGAACAATTATGAAATATAAAATGGTGAGCTTATATACAAACCATCTACTATTAAGTGCATAATTATATAAACATATAAAATAGCAATTACTAATACTAACATGGTACAAGTTAGATCATCAAATTGTATAAATCCTAATTTAACCAGCTTGTATATATAAAGTGTCTCAAGCGATCAAGTAATTTAAAGTGCATGGAATATAATAGTGTAACAGCGACTAAAACTTCTAAAATCACTTATATCCTAAAGCTGGGTACACACGATGAGATATTTCGGTCCGATCGACCGATAGTTCAGTGTATCGGTCGATCGGACCGAAATTATCGCATTCGAAAGTGCCCATGTCCGATCGACCGTTCATCCGTACCGGACGAAAGGACGATCGGACAGGGTGGAAAACCTTGTGCGATCGTGCGGTCCTCTATGGACCGCACAATCGGTCGCGGTGACTATCGGACGCGGCTGCTTTTGCCGCGACCGACAGTCCTTCCTCCTGGCCGACCGTTCGAAAGTATCGAACGGTCGGTCAGGAGGAAAAATTGATAGGTGTGCACCCAGCTTTAGACTCCCAGGGAACTACCTACATTATGGTCTACACAATAAAACATTGGCAAAGGCCACACCAAGTTTCAGGCTGTGCAAATACTTACAATTTATTAAGCATGTATCTCAGATCTCAGTACATGCTTAATAGCATGTACCTTTTTGACGTAACTGGAAGCAGAAATTCTAAGAACTGAAAAAAGAAAAAACTGATTACACATCATATGTTAACTATTGCATCTTTATCACAAACTAGACAGTTAGCCTGTTAAATAAACGAGTCTCTCTCTCTCTCTCTCTCTCTCTCTATCTCTCACAGAGTGAAAGTACCTGATCACACATAGGTCCGGCCATGCGAAGTAGCCGGGAGACTCCTCCATGTGCGCACAAACAAAAAGCCACACACGGATTCAAGGATGCATGGATTCTCATTATAATTTCTCAATATTTCCACCCCTCACTAGTTTCCTAATCGTTTCAAGCACACACCATTTAAGCAGGGCCATCTCTAGACTTTTTGGCACCTGTAAAAAAAAATCAAAATGTTGCCCCACCTCGCCGAGCCACCGGAAAGGGTTTGGTTTTATAATTGAAAGTGGGTGATGCTGTATCCGGAAGTGGGGTGTGGCCCAAAATGATAGGTAAATGATGCCCACAGCGACTAGTATAAGATGGCCACAGGGACTGGTTAATCATGCCCAACATTATTTTTTTATCTACAGGGCTGACAAACATTTTGATCAAATGAATTTGCAGTCAGTTTTTTACAAACGGGTTGGGGGGGGGGGGGGGGCTCCAGGCATATGGAAAGATTTTGTTTTTTTCTGCCATCAAACTGCTGCCTCCCTACAAGGTGCTGCTCTGTAATGTGCTTCACCTTGCCTCATTAGAGAGACAGCCCTGCATTTAAGCTGATTATGGGTATATTTAGCTGGATTGAAACGTCTGGATATGGTTGTGCGTACTGGGTGTTTAACTTATAGTTTTTTATACTTCTTTTATGTTCTTGCACCTTTTCTATTACCTCATGAGAAGTCTGTCCCACATAACCTAATCCACAAGGACACTTTAAAAAATATACAACATTGTTCTTACTACATGTAGCTTTGTGTTTAAACCTTATGTTATATCCATCCGATGAATGAGTTACTTGTGGTCCTTTTATTATAGAATTACAGCAATTACATGACATACAAGAAAACTTCTTGGATTTCCCTTGAAATAAATTCCCTCTCTGTTTTAGATCTGAAGGACACAGTGAGCATATGTGGGAAAGTGTCTAAGAGAAATAAGGCTCAGAATAGAACACAAAAGAGATGTAACTAACTACATTAGCAGCAATAAGAGATACGAAACACCCATAAGTATTTCAGGGATAAAAAAACATAGGGCAGCACAACTACAATGGCTTATTCTAGAAGTTGTAGAAAAAGCTGGATACATTAGCACCTAAAAGGTCAAATGAAGACTGTAACTGGTCTTCCTTCCTGTAGGGTAAAAGACGACTAAAATGGACATTATTGACATATATTATAACTAAATGTTTGTATTGTTTTATTGAGACTATGTTGCCTTTTCTAGTAACCTTTTTCTTCTTTTCATCTTTCTGCCTTCAGCTTTCCTGATGAAGTGGCGCCATCATTGGGAAGTTCATGACAATACAACATTAAAGGCTTGTCCAATTTTAATTTTAATTAATACATTTTAAATTAATTAATTTTCTAGTGTTCTTGATTTGGAAATAAGAAGGCAGATTGATATTGAATGATTTTATTTAATGATTTACTATATATTATGCAAAAAGCAATTTTACATACATAATATTTATACATATTCACCCATCTTAAGTTTTTGTAAACAATTTTTTAACATATGAATATATCCCATTGATATTTATATGAAAGCATTTTAAAGGGCATGTCCATCCCCAATGTTAAACATACTGTGTAGTGTTAAATGACACCTACGTTTCTCTTCTGCTGCGTATGATTGTACTGCACATCTGGAATACAGTACAGGAAACTGAAGAGTAGGAGGCTTTGCCATGTGTAATACATTTCCACCTCTAACTGTTCCTGGCATGCACAGTAGAGTGTGTCCCCCCCTCTTCCTCCTGCTGCTGTTCTGTGCACAAACTTTAAAACAGACAAAAAATACAAATGTTGAATGAAATTGCCCCAAATACCTAGGTTAAAATGTATCAAATATGATCCTAAATAAACTTACCAGCCCTCGTTCCAGAAGCAGCAGCAGAAGGCCACAGAGGGAACAAAGGCTGGTACGTAGGAGCATATTTGATGCATATTTATCTATACAAACATATAGGCAGCATCATTTCTATTGATCATCATTTCTTTGCTACAGGGCATGCTGGGACTTGTAGTTTGCAAACATCTAGAGGACCACAGGTTGGACATTAAGAGACTGAAATTCTACAATCCATTAAAATTTCATAAAAGAAAAAAATCTTCTCATGAGAAATAAATGTTACATAAACGGGATCCAGTACATCTAACTGAACGGTCAGTATCCCTGTATCACAGTCCACGTAAATCCTCCCCCAAACCTCATGTTCAATGTAAGAGGTTTCCCACAGTCTCACCCCATAGATCCCATCATCTGAATTCATTTTTATTTCTCCTTTCCTCTTTGCTGATTCCCGTGCGATGCCCACACTGCATAATGCGCTTTCAGCCCTAAACTCACAATAATGCCGTCCGGAATGGAAAGACTGGCTGCTTAGTACACCACGAATCTTATCAAATCTGTTCATATTGTCATCCACATCTTCATGCGGAGACTGGTTTGTGACACTTCTCCCATCTGTAGAAATAGTCAGGTTTTGATGAGCAGTGGCTGGATCCAGAGTCACAATCACTATTGTAAATAAACAAAAAAATTAAAGTAGTAGACCAGTGAAAAGGTAACATCTGATTGGTTTAGACAAATTTACAATTTGAATAAGCCTGACATAACTTCCGAGTCCTTTTTGTGTGAGATCCTAACACCATTTCAACCACACAACCAGGAACTTCCAATACACTTTTGCAAAAATAACTTTCTGCCTGGCATTCCTGAAAGAAGATATTTACCTTGAAGTCTATGGGGTGCCGTTTGTTCCAGATCATTTGGTTACAACAAACACACTTCAGTGACAAAAAGAAATTCAGTGGTAACAAAATACATTTAGTGAACAAAAAACAACATTTAGGGGACAAAACTATATTTAGGGGCATATTTATAAAGCTTCGTTAAGTTTTCGCGGCCGTTTTCACTGACATTAACGCATAAATCGCGTTTAACGCGATTTATAAATGTCTGAAAACGGCCGCAAAAAGTTAACAAAGCATTAACCCTTCACGGCGATACTTACCTGTTACCGCCGCTTCTATTTATAAAGCGGCGGTACTGGTTTCGCTCTGCTAGTATCGGCTGTTTTACTTCACCACCTTGAAGGTGGCGAAGTCAGCCGATACTAGCCTCCCGCGGCGGGGATGGGCAGGCAACCCGCCCCGGGAGACACGCCCACCACCCCCGCGCCGCCGTTTCCCAGCAGCCCCTCCCAACCCGTTCCCCGCTCGCGGCAATCTCGGAACGGGAGGCTAGGAGGGGCTGCCGGGAAGGGGCAGCAGCAGGTGGTCGCGACCACACGCCGCGCACCCCCTCCCCAGCAACCCCTCCAAGCCCCCCGCCCCGGCCGCTCCCGGGGAGGGGAAGGGAGGGAGCCGCTGGGAGGGGTGGAGGCTCCCTCCAGCGGGGCCCTGAGAAGGGCCTTTTGGGGCTTAAGGGGTCCCGCAGCTCGAACCGGGACCCCCTCCCCGGCCCTATCAGGGCCTTTGCGGCACTTACAAGTGCCCTTGCGGCTCTGACAAGAGCCCTTTGGGGCTTAGGGGTCCCGCAGCTCGAACCGGGACCCCCCTCCCCGTCCCTTGTAAGGGCCCTTGCGGCACTTATAAGTGCCCTTGCAGCTCTAACAAGAGCCCTTTAGGGCTTAGGGGTCCCGCAGCTCGAACCAGGACCCCCTCCCCGGCCTTTGTAAGGGCCCTTGCGGCACTGACAAGTGCCTTTGGCGGGGGTCCCGCAGCCCAAACCGGGACCCCCAGTGTGCGGCTCTTAAAAGAGCCCTTGGGCGACGTCTTCGGGCTGGCGACACCAACCCCACTCAGGTCGCCGATGCCAGGCAGACTCACTGCGGCCGCCAGTGAGCCTGCTGGCACCGCCGGCCTCAGCGGAGCCGATGTTGCCAGACACTTCTTTCTTCTGTCTTCGGCCATCTACTGCGAGTTCTCGGCCCTGCTGGAGGGAGCCTCCACCCCTCCCAGTGGCTCCCTCCCTTCCCCTCACCAGGAGCGGCCGGGGCGAGGGGCTTGGAGGGGTTGATGGGGAGGGGGTGTGCGGCGTGTGGTCGCGACCACAAAACTATATAAAGAGGTGCACTCCGCTGCGGAACTCGCAGTAGATGGCTGAAGATAGAAGAAAGAAGCGGCTGGTAACATCGGCTCCGCTGAGGCCAGCGGTGCCAGCGGGCTCACTGGCGGCCGCAGTGAGTCTGCCTGGCATCGGCGACCTGAGTGGGGTTGGTGTCGCCAGCCCGAAGACGTCGCGTTGGATCAAGACACCGGCAACATCGGCCTCGTTGAGGATACTATACAGTATCGCCGCGAAGGGGCTTATAATTACCGCAACACATCTCGGCCGCGATACATATCGTGGGAATGGCGCTCGCCATTATAATTACGGCGATAGCGCTATTTTCGCGCCCGCGATGTGCGGCGGTAATTTTTTGGCGCTAATATCGTTTCTTTATAAATATGCCCCTTAGTCTACCAAAAGAAGTTCTGTGGTAACAAAACATATTTAGTCAACAAAAAACAACATTTTGGGTGACAATACTATATCTAGTCCACCAAAAGAAATTCGGTGTCAACAAAACTCTCTACAACTTTAGCACCAAAATGTATATTTTGATGACCAAAATCTTTTTTTGTGAACAAAATGTACAGTGGATTGAAACAGAATTTTTTTTGTATACAAAAAGTGGTGAAAAGAAACATTATGCTGGCAAAAAGAAGATTTTGCATTTTGTATACAAAATGAACTAAGGAAAAACAGGCATACTTTTTGTCTTAAAAATGCAATTTTGTGCACCAAGAGTTATATTTGGTAATGATAATTGTAAATGGCAAGCTTTCCCTTTAATCTTTGTTAAAAAAAATAAACTGGTAAATTGTTTGCTTTCCCTTTAATCCCTTCAGAAAAAATGTGTACACTTAATGACTCTCTTGCCCATAATATATTTCCCTTTAAAGCCTATAAGAAGAATTATCTGGTATATGATACTCTTCCCCTTTAAAAATAGTAATTGTCATACATTACCTAAATAAATCCTGGTAAAATACTATTAAATCCTTATTTTATTTTTATGGGCAAGGCCCCACTAGGCAGCACGCAAGAATTTGCAACGTGTGCAGTGTGCAAAGTTGCGCGAATCATATGCGCTATCCTGCGTGTGCTCGGTGATTGCTTTGATGTTACCCTATCGCACACCATGTGCTGTGAAAAGGGTCAGCAGCGCAGGGCAGCGGAGATAGTGGGGCCATCCCCATCCTCTTCTATTGGTGTGCGCTGGGGGAGGGTTTGGATACCTGACTTTAGAGTTGTTCTGAGTTAAATTTTCCCTTGAAGAAACCAGCTAAAGAGATTTACAAAATTGTGCGATCTTGCAAAGGTAAGTAATGCTGTTTCTGGTTCTGCATCGGTCCCTATGTCTATAAACACTAAACCGAAAAATGGCTAAATATGTTTTGTAAACACCGACTTTATTTTGGTCGACTAAATAAAGTTTTGTCACCAAAGTATTGTTTTTTGTTGACTAAATGATCTGGGAACAAACGGCATCCCATAGAAGTCCACCCATCCCTTACCCCTTGTCCACCTACTTTTGTGAATGTAAGAATTCTTCCCAATCTTGTTTGGCCATGCATGAGGTGACTCGAGTAACCTTCATAAGTCATTGACCATGAAATCACTTGACTGCTGTGACTGGTGGCTAAAACCCAGATGAGTTGAGGGTCGCTGAAGAGGGACCTCAGACTTAAAGGAGTAGGGTAAAGTAGGGGTTTGAGGGGTCCTGGTAGTGGCATTAAAATCTCAGCCCACTAAAGACATGGGTGGAAACATAAATGAAACAATAATCTTGCAAGACTTTATACCATCAGCTAATCCAGAGACTATACATTCAAGGACTAACTCATAGTGCTTTCACCTGACAAAGAGGGTAGAATGCTTAAAAGCTTGTCAACTATAATAAAATGTTATTCCATGCAAAAGGGAATCAAACCCTCCCAGACATAATTTAAAAACAAAAAAAATCTATAATTGTCTTGTAGATACAGTAGAGGAAATTATTCAGCCATTGCCGAAGCTGTGGCAGGAAAGTGAAGGGAGTGCTATAAACACGTGTCCCCTGTGCACAGTAGTGCTGTGGGAAGCCCAAGCTTTCGCACCGCCCTGCCTCAAGGATTCGATCAGGCTCCATATCCACTCAAAACCAGGCGGGAGCTTGGGAGGTGGGCCCTTCGGGAAGCCCATCTCCCTCTCGACCATGCACCGGCCAGATTGGATACTTCGCACAGTCTTATTCCAAAAGACAGGGAAGTGACGCTTCCAGCTTTAGGCTTTGACCATAGCTTGTAGTGTGCAGATCCATTCAAACCAGGTAATACGGAGAGGATCACCCCGAAAGAGGCACGCGTCTAGGGGCGCCTGAGGTTGGGGGGGCAGCTGTCAATCTCCTCCCACCAATCCAACCCCTTTATAGTCTATTTTCTTCCCCCAAAAAGAGAAAATGGGTGTGGTTAAGGGGTGTGGTCTGTGTTTGGGGGTGGGGCTAAGTGCACCAGGCTTAACGCTTTGCTTTACCTTTCTTAGCTTGTAAACATTTTTTCAAAGTATCTAAAAAAAGACAAGTGAGAATCAACATACAAATAAAATGCAGGTAAAAGATACTTTTAAAAACCACTGCATTCCTCATTGTTTACAATATGTTCGTGCTATTCTTCTGAAACCACAAAGCCATATTTATCTCTAGAGATGGACTAGAACTCGAACCCGAGTTTGAGCCGAACTATTCGAATCCAAACGAATTCGGACTTCTCGAACTATCCCGGACCCGGATTTTCGATATTTTTCGGACTTGTTCAATAAATATCGAATGTTCGACCATTCAATGTGCGAGTAAAATGCCCATTATACCTATACGCAAGCATTGAATCCGTGAGTAAAGGGTCCATTAAAGCCTAGAAGCGAGCATCGAATCCGCGTGTAAAATGTCCATGGTATCTAGGCGCGAACATCGCATCTACAGTAAAGTGTCCATTAAAGCCTATACGCGAGCATCGAATCCGGAGTAAAATGTCCATGGTATCTAGGCGCGAGCATCGAATCAGCGAGTAAGGGTCCATTTAAACCTGTATGCGAGCATCAAATCCGCGAGTAAAGTGTCCATGGTATCTAGGCGCGAGCATCGAATCAGCGAGTAAAGGGTCCATTAAAACTTATACGCGAGCATCGAATCAGCAAGTAAAATGTCCATGGTATCTAGGCGCGAACATCGAATCTACGAGTAAAGTGTCCATTAAAGCCTATACGCGAGCATCGAATCCGCGAGTAAAATGTCCATGGTATCTAGGCGCGAGCATCGAATCAGCGAGTAAAGGGTCCATTTAAACCTGTATGCGAGCATCAAATCCGCGAGTAAAGTGTCCATGGTATCTAGGCGCGAGCATCGAATCAGCGAGTAAAGGGTCCATTAAAACTTATACGCGAGCATCGAATCAGCAAGTAAAATGTCCATGGTATCTAGGCGCGAACATCGAATCTACGAGTAAAGTGTCCATTAAAGCCTTTACGCGAGCATTGAAACCACGAGTAAGATGTACATGGTACCTAGGCGCGAACAAGCTCGAAAATAGCGCGAGTGAGAGTAAAATTGATTTTTGAATGTCCTGGATATTCGAACATGTTCCCCAGACCATTTCCCAGGTCCCACAGCCATTTACATTAAGTTACCATTGATATTTTAATTGTATTTCATTAGAACTTTTCGAATTATTTGACTCCCATTGACTTTAATGGATCCGTTTTCGAACTTTCGAACTTTCCATATAGTTTGAAAGTTCGAAAATGGACCGAACTTTCGAAAGTTCGGCCATCTCTATTTATCTCATCTTACCATCAAAATAATTATCTGAACATGATCATTTAGTTATCTTGTACTACTCTTGACAGAAAAATCAAGTGACTACTGGGTGACTTCACCAAGACCTTTCCCTGAACAAGACTGGGCAGGGCAGTTAGAAAACCAAATTTAGTTAACTAGGTAAAAAGAACTACAGATGTCAGAAAAAGTTAAACAGCTGAAACATGCAAACCCTATTCAGCTCTATTGTCCAATGTAGTTAGGAAATCTATTACCCTAATGCTTTTATTTATATAATATTTTACATAATAAATACTCTGATGTAACAATAGTGCCACTCACTTAAAAAATCACTTCATCCGGGTGTGCAAAAAAAAAGACCTCTGATTTTAGAGGTGAGAATGAAAGCTGCATTTGCTAGCTTGGAAAAATGAAATTAATTTCATCATATTTACAGTTTTTTTTCTCCTAAAGGGCAATTACACTTTTAAAAAACTTTCTACCTTTCCCCATACTGTACATTGCACTACACTAAACTACACAATTGTACAGCACATCTTCTCATTGGTCAAACCCCGGACAAAGGGAGTCCTGACTGGGAGATCAAGCAGAACTACTAGTTGCTGGTAAAGGGCATCTGAGAACCCTGGGTACTCTCCAGCACAGGGAAAGGGGACATTCTGTGTAATTGCCCTTTAAAAGAATATTCATGGACAGAAAAACATTTAGAGGTCCCAAAAGACAGCAGTTCCAGAAATGCTCGTATGTTTCTGTGACAAAATTTCACTGTTAAAAATGTTGTCATACAGAACTGTCATAGATTCCATTTTGAAAATGTATGGGGGTGGGGGTGTTGTTTGCTGGGGTGTATATGTGTGTGTTGTGTTGTAGGGGGTTAGAGCAATGGGGGTTGGGGGGCACAGATATTAAATAGGTGAGGTTGAAATGGTGTTTTTAAAGCTGGTATCTTGAAATGAAGGGAAAGTTAGTGAGTTATAACAGATAATGTACCCCCTAGAGAAGATTATATTTTATAATGGGAGCTGCAGTGGTATATCCTTATAAAATCACTCAGCTATGTCACTAAGTGACTCATTTCTTATATTTCTTATATCCCACTACTCCGCCCATTTCAGTGTTCATGCCTGGACAATGACTCAGCATTTTTTGCTGTGTTTAACTTCACTAACAGAACCTGCTGGAGCTTCTTCCTGTCACTTCAAAACCAATGCCTCTCTCCTCCTCCACAAAGATTTGTTTAACCATATAGATGCTGGGATGTTCCTTTCTACTGGGTTTAAGTTACAGATGGTAGCTTGGGGGATTTAAGGTGGAAATAGGGACATGGCTAGAATTTAAAATGTGAATGGGGTGAAGGAATTCAATACTTATGTATTATAAGAAATAATGCTCCCCTTAACATTATAATATAAGAACATTACGCCACCTCGGAGTTCCCTGTCCTGTATAAAAGTGCTTCTATATGGTCAGGGAACTCCTCGGTGGCGTAATATCCTTATATTACACTGTAAGGGGTGCATTATCCCTTATATCAGAAGTCACCTTGGAGTTGAGAGCCCTGTATAAAAGGCACTCGGCCTGCATCCTCATGCTTTTATATGGTCACGGAACTCCTCACTGACCTGTAATATCCTTAGAATTTACAGTAGGGGGTACATTATTCACTATATTATATTTACAGATTCACTGGGGATGAAGACCCAGTAGGTATAATAGGAGGTGCCAAACATCCAACACCAATGAATAGGTCAACATGCAACATATAAAGATACAGATGAATGTGCTGTATTCGGAATGAGCATCTTCCTATTTATATAGCGTTATAGTCACAGATTCAGCAGCTCGTGTATTTGTGCAGAAATTATTTTTTTTCCAGCTGTTCTGTTTGGCCCACAGTCCTTGTTTAATAAATAATAAGACACAAATTGCAAATTAGTGCAATTATAGCCTATTCATTTATATAGCTTACCTGATTTTTCCTTAATATCCTCTGAAACACAAAAAAGTTACATTTAAAGCAACATTGACTAAATAAGCTAGTTAACAGCACAAGTATAATTATTTTTGCAATGCCACTGAAATATGGTTTAAAGGTTGTATTAAAAAATATTGGTGCAGGCAATCAGTCAGGCAAAAATAATTGTCCATTTCAATGGCCTTTCACATGTGGACCAGGGGCATAAAGATCACCATAGCAAGCCCCCAGAGTCAAAGTGGCCTGACCAGGTTTCCTGCAAACATGTCCAACCTCCTAATAAAAATTTAGTTCTATCCATGTTTTTCTTAAACATTTCAAAGACTCTCCCAGACTCAAACATTCTACTTTCAAAACCAGGCTTCCTCTTAGGTAATCACTGTAAGTCATAGCCACGATGGTGATGTTATGGCCAATGGCTGATGGCCATTACAGAAGGAGCCTCTGCTGCTGTGCATGCTCATAACTAACCAGCTCACAACAGCAGCAGTGGAGGTGTGGCCACACCAGCGAGGGATTGGGGTATTGTAAGTAGAATATCTGAGACTGGGAGCATCTTTCAAAATGGGGTTTGTTTAGCTGGGTTGGGTTTGATTGAACTGCACCAAACTAGTATTTAAGTGTACAGGGATGGGGGGGGGCAGCTAAAATCTTGCTGTTGGGTCCTGTGATTTTTAGGTATGCCCCCTGATGTGGACCTAGGAGATTTGAGTCCTAATTTTACAATAAATGGGGATTTGGACAAGAAAACATTTTAAGAAAAGAATTTTGTAAAATTTGTTCTTTGTTTACTATACTGAAAGCATTAGACATTTATTGGTATTTCTCTTCATTTACAATTCAATCAGTATGATGTACAAAGCTCTAGCTTTTCCATCAAACATTGTATAGGCACATTAGCAATACCGTGTGTTATTGGTAAATTATGGCGCAATGGAATTCTATGGGGATCGTAAATTTATGACCGTGGTTTTAGGTTTACTATATCGTAGCTTTACGATCATTTTTATGATTTTTTTCCCCCCGATTCTTAAATTAGCAATCATTTTATTGCGCCTTTATAAATATGGCCCTAGTATGGCTAGACCAACATGGTTCTGTACTGGGGCCACTTCTGTTTAATATGTTTATAAATGACTTAGAAGGGGGCATCGAGAGCAAGGTCTCTGTGTTTGCTGATGACACTAAACTATGCAGAGCTTTGGAAAGTTCAAATGATGTGCAAGTGCTGCAAGCTGACCTAGATAGATTATCAAAATGGGCAGCAGAATGGCAGATGAGATTCAATGTTGATAAATGTAAGGTGATGCATTTGGGATATAATAATCCCTGTGCCACCTACACCATAAATAACTCTGTGTTAAGTGAATCTGTAATGGAAAAAGATTTGGGGGTTTTGGTAAATAACAGACTTAAGGTGGGCATATATATACAGTATATGATTTTGCTTACTCGACCGAGCGCTCCCGCGATGTTAGACCAGATCCTGCCGGAACCTCCTTTCCCGTTCTTCTATGTGACCGACATGTGATCGCAAAATGAATGGGATTTGTGATTGCATGTTGGTTGCATAGAAGATTGCATGTCGGTCGCATATACAAGACAAGATATTGTCTTCTATAAAGAGGGGATAAGATTCAAGGGATAAAAATATTATTCTCCCTCTTTACAAGGCACTGGTAAGGCCTCATTTGGAATATGCGGTACAGTTTTGGGATCCCATGTACAAAAGGGACATCTTGGAAATGGAAGCAGTTCAGAGAAGGGCAACTAAATTAATAAAGGGAATGGAGGGGCTTGACTATGCAGGCAGATTAGACAAGTTAGGGCTGTTTACATTAGAAAAGCGACGTTTCCGTGGGGACATGATCACTTTATACAAATATATTAATGGGCCATACAATAAACTCTCTGGTGCATTGTTCACTAATAGGTCATATCAGAGGACTCGTAGACATCCTTTAAGATTATAAGGAAAAAAATGTATCTTCAGGTTAGGAAAGGTTTCTTTACAGTGAGAACGGTGAAACTGTGGAACTGTCTTCCAGCAGAAGTGGTAATGGCAAGTTCATTGAATAGCTTTAAAGGTGGGCTAGATACGTTTTTAAAACTAAAATATATGAATATGTACTGTCAGAGTGGCCCCGCTGGATCGTGTGAAAGGTAAGATCTTCTGAAGTTCGTTCCTGGCTATCTAAACATTGATTGAGAACAGGAGGTAAGGCTAGCCCCTTACCTCCCGGGCTTCAATCAATGTAGAAAAGGATAGTTCACTATTGAATTGAACTATTCCTTTAACACTATACTGTAGTTTCTGTTTGTACAGGGATACTACATAATTTGAGAATTACTGGTATTAATACAAATACTGTAGTTCTGGTTGGTATAGGGATACTATATATATTGAGAATTCTGGTATAAATAACATATCTCTAGTTCTGGTTGGTACAGGATACTATATAATATGGAGAATTACTGGTATTAATACATATACTGTAGTTTGTTGGTACAGGGATACTTTATAATATTGAGAATTACTGGTATTAATACATATACTGTAGTTCTGGTTGATACAGGGATACTATATAATTGAGAATTACTGGTATTAATACATATACTGTAGTTTTTGGTTGGTGCTCTGGATACTATTAATTTGAGAATTACTGGTATTAATACATATCTGTAGTTCTGGTTGGTACGGGGATGCTATATAATATTGAGAATTACTGGTATTATATATACTGTATTCTGGTTGGTACAGGATGCTATATAATACTGAGATTTACTGGTTTTATACTACTGTATACTGTATGTTCTGGTGTACAGGGATACTATATATATTGAGAATTTGGTGTTAATACATATACTGTAGTTCTGGTTGGTACAGGATACTATATAATATTGAGAATTACTGGTATTAATATATACTGTAAATCTGGTTGGTACAGGATACTATAATATTGAGAATTTCTGGTATTAATACATATACTGTAGTTCTGGTTGGTATGGTAATATATATATATTGAGAATTACTGGTATTAATACATATACTTTAGTTCTGGTTGGTACAGGGATACTTTATAATATTGAGAATTACTGATTAATACATATACTGTAGTTCTGGTTGGTACAGGGATACTATATAATATTGGGAATTCCTGGTATTAATACTATACTGTGTTCTGGTTGGTACGGGGATACATATAATATTGAGAATTACTGGTATTAATACATATACTGTAGTTCTGGTTGGTACAGGGATGCTATATAATATTGAGAATTACTGATATTAATACATATACTGTAGTTTTGGTTGGTGCGGGGATACTATATAATATTGAGAATTACTGGTATTAATACATATACTGTAGTTCTGGTTGGTACGGGGATATTATATAATATTGAGAATTACTGGTATTAACACATATACTGTAGTTCTGGTTGATCCTGGGATACTTTCTGATTGCCATTTGAGGTCAGGAAGGAATTTGTAGGGCTAAAAAGGAAGGTGAAAATATTGGATTTAATGGACGTCATTATTCAACCTAAATTACTATGTTACTAGCGTGTGCTTTTTAACGCATGATCGGATCGCATGTTAAATGCAATAGTGTGGCCTAGCATTTGAATTAAAATTAAATTAATATTGCAAATCAATAATAAAGACCTTATTTAACAAAACAAAACAATATTTGTGTCATTATACCCATTTACATCTGTACAGCTTACCTAATTCTCCCTGAGCCTGATCTGAAACACAATACAAAAAACCTGATTTAAAAGCAACATTTACTAATGTTAAACACATGGGCTGAAATTTATATAAGTTTGTTACACTTTAATAATGATTGTTACCAGTCAATATTATACAATGATGCAGGTGTACTTTATCGTAAAATAACAATCAGTATGATGTACATAACTCTTGCTTTTTCACCAAATATTGTATAGGCACATTAGCGATATCGTGCGTAATTGGTAAATTATTGCGTCAGCCACAAATGTAAACTACTGCAATGGCATTCTATGGTGATCGTAAATCTACGATTGTGGTTTAAGGTTTATGATAGTTATCGTTGTTTTTATGGTTTTTTTACCGATCTTAAATAAGCAATCATTAAATATGTGGTATCGCTAAACGCCATATCACGCCTTTAGAAATATGGCCCTAGTATGGCCAGACCAATTGCCTAACACAGGGTTCGGTACTGGGGCCACTTATTTATAATCTGTTTATAAATGACTTAGAAGGGGTCTGTGTTTGCTGATGACACTAAACTATGCAGAGCTTTGGAAACTTGTGCAAGTGTTACAAGCAGACCTAGATAGATTATCAAAATGGGCAGCAGAATGGCAGATGAGATTCAATGTTGATAAATGTACGGTGATGCATTTGGGGTTTAACAATCCTGGTGCAACCTACACCATAAATAACTCTGTGTTAAGTAAATCTCTTATGGAATCAGGGGGCTCTGGTAGATAACAGACTTCGCTGTAGCAAACAATGCCAGGTAGCAACGACTAGAGCTAGCAAGATATTGTCTTGTATAAAGAGGGGAATAGATTCAAGAATTCAAAATTCAAAAAAGTTTCAACTTCAGGTTAGGAAAGGTTCCTTTACAGTAATCGTTGCAATAGTGTGGCCTAGCATTTTAATTGAAATTAAATTAATATTGCAAATCAATAATAAAGTCCTTATTTAACAAAACAAAGCATTATTTTTGTATATACCCATTTACATCTGTACAGCTTACCTAATTTTCGCCGCGCCTTATCTGAAACACAACACAAAAAACTTAAGTTAAAAGCAAAATTTACTAATGTTAAACACATGGGCTGAAATTTATAAAAGTTTGTTATAGTAAAATAACGATTATTACCAGTCACTATTATACAATGATGCCGTTGTACTTTATCGTACAGGACAAAAAAATATTCGGATATTAGATGTCCCCTTGGAGTTCTGTGCCCTGTATAAAAGGCACTCAGCCTGTGGCCTCGTACTTTTATATGGTCACGGAACTACTCTGAGACTTCTAATATCCTTATAATTTACAGTAGGATGTGCATTATCAACTATATATATCTTTGATGCTCTTAAGATAGAGTTACAGATGGGCAATACTAATTCAAATCAGTCTATGTAGCATGTAATATCGTAAACTAAATTCATACCTTTCGGTACTCTCGTTCCCAAATTGAAAATCCATTTAAATTCTGTCTGTAAAAGGAGAGATTGTATCATGTGTTTTGTACATGTTATGACCTTTATACAACATGATCTGTCCTACAGTTTATATATTGTTTCAAGGAGAAACTTCTCCCATTTGCTTAACTTATACAGGTATCACCTTTTTTATATATAGTTACAAGTTTTACACTGAGTTGCCCCACAGGGGGAGGTGCCTTTACTTGCTATCCAAGGGGTTCAGCATATACCGAGAAATTGCAGAGATAAGAATAGACAATCTCTCCTTTTACAGACAGAATTTAAATGGATTTTTAATTTGGGAATGAGAGTACCGAAAGGTATGAATTCAGTTTACGATATTACATGCTACATTGAATTTCCCTTGCCCATCTGTAACTCTATCTTAAGAGCATAAAAAAAAAATATATATAGATATAATACTAATGGCATTTTATATATTTATATAATAAGGATACCTTCTATTTAGGAGTTTTATATAATGAATTAATTAATAGCCTTTTTCTCCCTTTATTCCATTTGTCCCTTTGTACTTTCTTCTAATTCCCACCTTCCTCGATGTGAAAGACCTGGACTTATTTCTATAATGGGGAGGACTTATTATGTATCTTTTCCCCATTTGGAGGATCACACGTAATATAGTTTCAAATATAGCTTCAAAGGGTGAAATGTTATATATAACCTTGCTGGTAGCAAGATTGATCTTTATCTATCCAAAGTCCTTTCGAAGGGGAGAGAGTTAAATACTTACCCTTGTAAAATCCTCCTCAGAACGATTGGTCCCTTTTCTTCCTGATATCCAGTCCTCTTTTTAAGACGGACATTCTCCACGTGTTTTTAACCTATGGTTAAGGGTGGGGTGCTGCCCGAAACGCGTAAGGTAACAGTGGATTATGTTTCTGAGCGCTTAGTTCAGAAACACAATAAGGATACCATTTTAAGCATCTGTACAGTTTGAGTGAAGTTTTTCCAGGAGAACTTATTGCCTCTATTGTGAATCGTCTATGAAAGAATGCCATGTAATTAACGTATTGGTAGTACACAGTACAAACCAGATCCTGTTCCTGTCTGTGTGTGCAACTTATAATTCCATATTGTCTAGAATAGTATTTAAGGTGCTTGAACAGATTTACCTCGCATATTTTTTACAATCATTACGGTGACAGATATGAAAACAATGGACACAATAGCCAGCAGGGAAATACTGATCAGTCTTGAGACTCCACAACGATTCACTCTGTTATAAAGTGTGTCTAGTGGAAAAGACAAAATATTGTTACATCAATACTGCCACTGGGTTGTACAATAATAAACAGAGATGAAGGGACACCCCAGTTTAATTACTGGCCTACGACTCATTCAATAGACTAAAGATACAGTATATATAATAAAGAATATATCTACATATATTAGAAAGCATTTTGTAATTTCAGACAATGTAGCCAGGCTATGAAAAATAGCTAAACCACAAATGTCTTTCTGTCTGGGATCATTTCCCTAAAGATGTTAAGTAACTCTCCGTGCTGACATACAGTATACATAAATACTGAACAACAAGGCATGTTGTCACGAACGCCAGTTCGCTGGGCACGTGATCTGACTAATTAATCGGTATTCGCTGCCACCACTTTAAGTTACGGCCTTAAAGACGCCCCAAAAACCCACTCTTGACTCTCACTGACTATGCCCACCCCTGTCTGGCAGGCTAAATGGTTAACACTACACCATTCACTCCAGCAACTAACTGGTTTATTAGCATCAGTCCTTCACAAGCGTCAGAGTTAATTAGCATTTACATTGCACATCTCCATTCAACACACATATAAACTTATCAGAGGCTTGGTTCTTTTAGAGCATCAAGCAAACTTTTTTTTTAGATTTAATATTCCAAAAGGTGGACAGTGCATATTACACAAACAAATAAATGGTGTTATATAAAATGACATACAATAGTACAACAGTTATAGATCAGGATAAACTATTCCGACCCTACTCATAGAGAAGTCCTGTGTCCTGGGGCAGGATGAACATTGGGTCCCTCCCCCGTTTTCGTTATCTAGTCAAATGAACAACATTATTTGGACTACATGGACTTTTAAACTATTTGTTGAACTACGCCCTCCACATGAGGTGGGAGTGTCCAGGAATGTCCAGATTTACGACTAGCCAAAAGCACTCATTCCCCCTATTTAGGCAGATTCCATATAAATGTAGATATGTACATTGTATTGGGATATTGATCACATATTCCTCTCCTTTATTAATATCAATTCCTCCAATACCAACATGACCTGCGTGTAATCCATATTTCCCAGAATTAATATCTCACCTTGGCAAGGGAATAAGGTCTCCATGTTGGGTATCCTATTAATGGGCATATTATTATATTTACAAATATAACATTGGTTTTCTGTCTTACACTTCCAAACCGAAATACAATTATTTTACATGTATGACTTGTCCTTAAAATGACCTCTTAGTACCCACCAGACCCCTAGCTGGAGAGAATTCCAGATGCACGGTTCGGCTCCATTGTCTAGAAAAGGAGATCTGGTTCTATGCTTCACTAATCGTAATATAAACATAGGACTGTTCCAGGTTGGAATGGAATGTTTATTGGTCCTTTTCAAGAACCAATACTACTAGTTAACCCATTCTTACCAAGTCACTCTACACATTTTCCTGACACATGTGATGATTTTTTTTTTTCTGTAGGTTTGTGAGTGGCTGGTAAGTAATGCTGGTTGGCTAAATGTGATGTGATGACAAGTGTGGATAGGTCTTGCCTATTCAAAAGGAAACTAAACCTAATATATTAATTCACTTGTTGGGTAAGATAAGACAGCAATCTAGCACCCATGATTGCTGGCATAAACTACCAAAAGGTTAATATTCTGGAAAAAACTTTTGTTGGTTAGTGATGTCATACAGTCCCATTTTCTCTACCCTGCAGAGGGAGGGGTCCTCTGGGGATGTCACTTCTGCCTTTTTGTGCATTAGCGCTGCAGGAACAAGGGCATTAGGTTCCACACTATTCACTCCAAATATTAACTTTTTTTTAACATTTTAGGTGGTAAGCAGTGCTGGGTGTTGGTAACTTCCTTCATTTTTAGGACTGAATGGAACAGCCAAGTCTTTTTAATTATTATAGATCCTATAATAGGTAGATATAAACTAGTCAAATTATCTAGAGTAAATTTAGTTTCAGAGAAAAAGAAAGGCAATGGTAACTGTGGGTCTCCATACAAGTGCTTCTATATAACAGATATCTTTCATGCAAAACAAACAGCATTGGATGGATATCTCTAGATTAGTTTTAGGCTGGATATTAAGTTATAGGCTTGTAAAGTTACTACTGTTCCTGGTCTGTCCTTTCTGTATGAGTCTCTGTGACAGTCCACATGATGTTCTGTGGAAGAAGCCCACCCCCAAAATTTGATCTTTTCTGAAGCTATCTACAGACCTGCAACTATTCTCTATCCTTTCCTCTACCTCTGGGCAACTTAGGGAAATAAAAAGTTGGCTAGCATGAAAAATTATTTAGAAATTGGGGTGGGCTTATGATTCAGCTGATGATGCTCTGTCCCAGCAGTGGGCATGCTCCAAACTTAAATTTGGAGGCAGACCCCAACATTCTAGTGATGTCACAGATCACAGTACTAGCAAGAAAAAACACCCTTTGTACTGCTGAAACTTTGGATATACTGTAGCTAAAAGCATTTTAAAGGTAGGAGTGTTTAAGAAGGCCACTGTATGGAGACACTGAAGTAGAAATATTTAGTAATTAAAAAAGTGAACAGCAGCTATGAAGCAATGACAGTCTTTGACATGGGCACAGTATGAGAAGCAGCTTTAACATGGTTTTAAAGTAGACAAGCCTCTGGAAAATCATCAGACATCTTACAGGAAATAAACATAACAATGTTTTAATTTCTCAATAGACAAAAGGGCTTGACTGTCGTCAATACAGGGGTATCTGCAAGGAGTACGGGGCAAACCAATTGATTATGATGTACTGTAGATTAACTACCACCATCAGGGTTGGTACATTTGATTGTCAGAAAATTACAACCAGTCGTATTGGCTCCCTTCAAAAAGAAGGAAGCGACACACATAGCAATGCGTGTGCCTACTGACTGATGCCCATACATCGTCGGGAGGTCGGTAGGTGAGTTTATGTGGGTGTCTTGCATATTTCATCAGATTCCTGTGGAATCTGTTGTGCAATGTGATAGAAGTAGCATGTTTATGGCTGTGGCCCCTGTAACACATAAACTTCGGGAAAATGTGGTACATCTATTTTTTTCCCCAACCATTCATTGAACAACTGGACCATAAAGCAAGGATATTTTACAGCATTATTCTCCAGTACATGTAACAATATGACAGCATCATAACACAAATGTAAGAGCCGAGAGTATTAACCTACAAGCAGCTATGTCCTGTACATCTGGGGTGTTTGATTTACATAAAATGAGCAATAAAGCAAATACATGTAATTAAAGAGGAAAGAAAATAGTACAGAAAGTGAATACACGGCTATAGGTAAGTTAAATATTTTGATGGTAGGTTCTCCATAGATTTCTCCAGAGCAGCCCCTTTCAGACATTGTTTAGTTGATCCAAACCGATCTTTTCATGCTGAGAATTATTAATCCCTTATCCTACACACAGTTGACTGGTTGACATCCACCAAATTTTACTTATTGACCATTCCAGGGGGTGATGGTTGCTTCCATGAAAGTTCAAGCAGCAACACAAATTTCCAGGGTGATGTTATATCACTCCTGCATGCTACCTACGTGACCACGCACCCACGATGCAGTAATCATTATGGCCCGGTCCTTGCATCATAGGAGTGGGTCAGGTCCATTGAAGAAGCGTTACATTTCACGATCTCATTCATCCAGGTCATGGTATATCTGTAATATTCACATCCAGGTATGGTATATCTGTATATTCATTCATACAGGTCATGGTATATCTGTAATATTCATTCATCCAGGTCATGGTATATCTGTAATATTCATTCATCAGATCATGGTATATCTGTAATATCATTCATCAGGTCATGGATATCGTATATCATTCTCCAGGTCCTGGTATATCTGTAATATTCATTATCCAGGTCATGGTATATCTGTAATATTCATTCATCCAGGTCATGGTATATGTATTATTCATCCAGTATGTAATCTGTAATATTCATTCATACAGGTCATGGTATATCTGTAATATTCATTCATCCAGGTCATGGTATATCTGTATATTCATTCATCCAGGTTATGGTATATCTGTATATTATTCATACAGGTCATGGTATATCTGTAATATTCATTCATCCAGGTCATGGTATATCTGTAATATTCATTCATCCAGTCATGGTATATCTGTAATATTCATTCATACAGGTCATGGTATATCTGTAAATTCATTCATCCAGGTCATGGTATATCTGTAATATTCATTCATCCAGGTCATGGTATATTGTAATATTCATTCATCCAGGTCAGTTATATCTGTAATATTCATTCATCCAGGTCATGGTATATCTGTAATATTCATTCATCCAGGTCATGGTATATCTGTAATATTCATTCATCCAGGTTATGGTATATCTGTATATTATCATCAGGTCATGGTATATCTGTAATATTCATTTCATCAGGTCATGGTAAATCTGTAATATTCATTCATCCAGGTCATGGTATATTGTAATATTCATTCATCCAGGTCATGGTATATCTGTAATATTCATCATCCAGGTCATGGTTATCTGTAATATTCATTCATCAGGTCATGGTATATCTGAATATTCATTCCATCCAGTCATGGTATATCTGTAATTTCATCCTCCAGGTCATGTATATCTGGAATATCATTATCCAGGTCAGGTATATTGTAATATTCATTTATCCAGGTCATGGTATATCTGTAATATTATTCATCCAGTCAGGTATATCTGTAATATTCATCCATCCAGGTCATGGTATATCTGTAATATTCATTCATCCAGGTCATGGTATATCTGTAATATTCATTTATCCAGGTCATGGTATATCTGTAATATTTATTCATCCAGGTCATGGTATATCTGGTATATATCATGGTATACAGGCATGAGCAATACCGGGGCAGAAACGATATAGGGATCAATAACTAATCATAGCAGAGGAAACAGCCGAACAGAAACCACATAGGCAGACTACCAGTTTGAATTTGCTGCCAAGAGAAGGCAGCCAATACCAGCCAACACCCAGGCACGCCTACGAAAGTTCATGCGCAAGAAATGCAGTGCGCATGAACCCGAAAGTGAAGTGCCAAATGAATGGAGGACGCCACAGGATCAGGAGCCAGGTAAACGGAGCTAAACGGAGCCTGACAGCGCAACTATGTATAAGTGTCCAGGACACTCTGAAAAGAGGATTTCCAAATTCTGGCAAAGTCAGAAAACTGCATAATTAAATATACAATTTATATATGATGCTAAGATGTGAGAAATACATCTACCTGTTAGAATGCATTAAAGGGCATGTCCACCCCCAAAACTAAAATTTAACCCACTACTGGCCCCACTGTGTAGTGTTATAAATCCTTGTGTATATGTATAAAAGTTATAGAGTCCTTGTAGACTATATAATCGGAGGTGCACTCTATTTGATGCACATTGTTGTTATAATAATGGTTGAACGTAAAATGTTATTTATTTTTCCCCCTAGTGTGTGGATGGGAGTATGAGCTCAGCAATGCTTTTCATTCATGTGATCACAGTAATGTATACTAAAAACCCTTGTTATAGTATGCAGTGTGCAGATAATAGATATTGTATGGGGCCTAGGAATGTGCATTGATTATCTTTTCTATGTTTGTATAAATGTTTGACCAGATCAGTAGCACTCTTGCTAAATGTAGTTGTAAATTAGCCTAATTGGAGGTGCTTCCACAATCCTGTATTGTATGTATTTATTGGGAAGCCAGGTCAAGCTTCCATGTGGTAAAAGCACCCAAACACGCCCCTTTATGGGAGGTCCTATGCCTTAATATAAAGCACTGGATGGTGGCCTCTTCCCTCATTTTAAAAAGCAAATGGCTGGGAGGAAGTGAGAAAGCCTGTTATATGGATCCAGTGTGCAACTATGAGAAATGCAAAGTTTGCTAATGTAAGGCAGTAAAAAAGGTTAGAAGTTAGGACCTTCCAGAATGGGGTTACCTTGACGTGGTTGGAAGGCTTTTCATTCATGTGATTACAGTAATGTATACTAAAACCACTTTATTTATAAAGTATGCCAGTGTGCAGATAATATGATATTGTATGGGGCCTAGGAATGTGCATTGATTATCTTTTCTATGTTTGTATAAATGTTTGACCAGATCAGTAGCACTTCTGCTAAATGTAGTTGTAAATTAGCCTAATTGGAGTGCTTCCACAATCCTTGTATTGTATGTTATTCTATATGGAGCCAGTCTGCAAGCTTTCATGTGGTGTTATATGGATCCAGTGTGTAAGAATGAAAATAGTTAGATCTTTTTTTTTTTTTTAATAGTATTTGAGGTTGAATAAAGACATACATCTATCCAGTCCAACCCATCTAGCAATATCCTCATTTCCTGCCTAACTGTTGATCCAGAGGAAGGCAAAAAAACCCCAAATTTATGAAGGGGGAAAAATTCCTTCCTGACTCCAAGTGGCAATCGGTAATTTCCCTGGATCAACTCTACTTTATGTATCAATACCAGTAACTTGCAACATTCCTTGTTTACAGAAACTCATCCAGCTTTTTTTTAAACTGACCAATGAACCTGCCATAACAACGTCCACTGGAAGACAGTTCCATAGCTTTACAGTTCTCACAGTGAAAAACCTTTTTCCAAACTTGAAGCCTAAACCTTTTTTCTTCAAGTCTTAAGGGATGTCCTCATGTCCTCTGACATGTTCTATTGGTGAACAATGCCCCAGATAGTTTATTGTATGGCCCGTTATGTATTTATACACAGTAGATCATATCCCCTCGCACGCCTTTTCTCCAGCGTACATAATTGTAACTTTTCCAGTCTCTCTACATATTCAAGCTCCCCCAATCCCCTTATTAATTTAGTTGCCCTTCTCTGAACCCTTTCCATTTCAAAGATGTCCTTTTTGTACACAGGATTCCAAAATTGCACTGCATATTCCAAATGAGGCCTTACTAATGCTTTGTATATAGGGAAAATTACATTTTCCTCCCTTGAATACAAACCTCCCTTTATACAAGACAATACCATGCTCTGGCTGTTGCCACCTGGCACTGCTTGAAAATGCAAAAGTTTGCTAATCCTAATTGAAGTAAAAGAAATTTAAATAAGTTAAAAGTTAGGACCTTCCAGACTGGGGTTACCTTGACGTGGTTGGAAGGCTTTTCATTCATGTGATCACAGTAATGTATTCTGAAACAACTTTGTTTATAAAGTATGCCAGTGTGCAGATAATATGATATTGTATGGGGCCTAGGAATGTGCATTGATTATCTTTTCTATGTTTGTATAAATGTTTGACCAGATCAGTGCTTCCACAACCCTTGTAAGGAGCTTAGTAATCACATGATTTAAGATACTATAAGTTTGTTTGCACATGTGTGATTTGTTTGTACCTGAGGAACCCGAAACGTTGTACTTTATTTCAGCTAATTATTGAAAGCACTTTATTGGATTCCAGGAGTGCTTACTGTAAAAAGGTATTAAAAAATCCTTACCTTGCACTTCTGCTCAAAATAGGTCTTCTGCCATGCCTGTTCAAAATTCGGGGAGCCCTCCATCCCTATGGATCCCGTCTGTCTCCTTGAGCCGCTACCATTAAAAGAGTTATTCTGTAGTGTAGGGAACCTTAGCCCACCCCCAATGGCCAAGTCAGTTTAGTTAAAAAAAGCTTCAAAAATTTCCCTATTGCTGGCAGCCATGTCTGTCATTGGCTGCCTCTCAGCCAATCACAGAAGCAGCTGTCTTCCGGCAAGCAGATGGCCAGGATCAGAGCGCCGGGGGAACGAAGGCATGTAAGTACCTTTCTGAAGCTTTTTTAACTTAACAAATATGGCAGTTGGGGGTGGGCTAGGGTGCTCTACACTACAGAATTTATTTTTGACAGGGTGGAGATACCCCGTAATTATTTTTGTAGCTTTATTTCTCCTTTCTTTTATTGTCCAGGTATAATGTTAGCAAATATACAGTATATGAATATTTCTCACGCAATAGAATTTGCTTACCTGAGATCTGAATATATGATTTCCTTCCTTCCTTTATTAAGGTATTACTAATGAGGCAGGACACGTTGGCATTAGAATTGAGATTTATAGATGTTATGACATTAAAAAGGCCTTTTGTATTTAGCTGGACCTCTTCCATTAATGGAGTTAAAGGATTTCCACTGCCGTCTCTCCATGTGACCTCAGGCCTGGGATACCAGTCATTAGATTCACACACAGCTCTAATTCCTTCATTGTAATAATCTTCAATCAGGAGAAAAGGACCAGAACCAGCAGCTATTACAAACCGAGTTTAGAAACCAGTTACCAGAGCCCATTTATAATGTTATGCAGAAGTTCATTTCTTATAATTAATCATAACATTAAAATAATGTGATTTATAAATAATGTAATCTGTCTTATGTTCCCAATAACCACTAATAGTTATTGAGTGTATATTATGGGGCTTATACAATTAGAGGAAGAAAAGTTGGCATGTGTTGTTAATCCAAGTTCCATAACAACCAATCAAATGTTTTCACTGGTCTACTGCAGTAAGACCTGGTATACACGGTAACTTTTTGTACTTATCTTCCAGACTGACGGACTATGGACCAATAAGACCAAATTTGTCAGGTGAAAGAAAAAGTGACACAGCAGACATTTCACCCGAAATTGATAAATATACTACATAGGCTTGGACGGATGGAGACCTGTTTTAGCTGTTAGTGACCATATCTTGGGGTTTAGGTTGGGACTCTGGGACAGAGGGGGGACAGAGGGGGGACTCTGGAAAAGAGGGGGGGACTCTGTGGGACAGAGGGAGGACTCTGGGACAGAGGGGGGATGACTCTGCCATGGGGGGGACTCTGGGACAGAGGGGTGTCTCTGCCTTTTGGGACAGAAGGGGGGACTCTGCCTTTTTTACCCAGAAGTGAGGACTTTGCATTTTAGGTCCTCACCCTGGGTATGGGGGGGAAGGAACGAGGGGGAGGTGAGTATAATTGTCCTATAAGCATATACGGTAGGGTGGGGGGCTCTGGGACAGAGGGGGGTAGTAACTATTTTGCCCCTGAAATTGATAAATATACTACATAGGCTCGGACAGATGGAGACCTGTTATGGCTGTTAGTGACCATATCTTGGGGTTTGGGTTGGGGTAAGGGTGGAGATAAATAATAATAAGGAAGGTTAAGATTAAGTTAGCTTACACTTACATATATGAAACACTTACATATATGAAAAACCATACATTTTTAAATTATTTTTTTAATAATTTTTTTAATCTCTTCTGTTTTCCCCAACCCACACCACAGAGAAACTCTTGAAAGTTTTACACACAATTCACCATTACACCAGAGTGCAGGAGTAACCCCTCCAACTAGTATCTGGGATTTAATATAGTTAAGGCGCGGTATTGCTCTTTTGTGCATTTACCGGGGCCTCTGCAATGATCAAGGTCATAAATCTATGATAGCAGTTGTAAATTCAATTACCACAATCATAAATTTACGACCACGATCGTTGGTTTACAAAGCCTGGTTGAATACCATTGCAGTATTTTACTACCGCATGGTATTCTACGATCGAACGTTCGTAGGATGAACGCACCATTTATGACTGTGCTTGTACAGTAACTATAACTCGCAGTAACTTGGGATACAGCGGGTTTTTAAATATGGGCCTTAATGTGATTTGAATACAAAATTGTTGGTTTTAACAGTAAGTTATATCCTTTAAAGGGCAATTATACTCACCTCCTCCCTCGCTCCTCTTCTTCCATACCTTCACAGTACCAAGGGTGAGGATCTTAACCGTAGGTACCCCTGGGTACTTTACCTAACAGCTGTAATAGTTACATTAAGTTTTCACACTGCTCCGGTCCTCTTCCTGGTTATCTCTGCACAGTCCATGATGTAGCCAATGGGAAGAGACTCTCTGCAAAGAAGCATCAGGGAGATTCAATAAAAGTTCTTATCGTTTAAAATGGTGCTAATTTTGCCCCAAAATCTTGGGGCATTTGTAAACTTACATCTGATTGGTTGGGGCAAAGTTAACACCATTTTAAACGATAAGAACTTTTATTGAATAACCCTGAATGTCTTTCCATTAGCTACATGGTGGACTGTTAGTGGCAGAGGAGCAGAGCTGACCAGAGTGGTAAGGAAAACTTCAAGTAAGTTGCTGAGTAATGTACCCAGGGGTGAGGACTTAGCTGTTAAGGTCCTCGCTCTCATGGCTTCTATAAAGCTGGGGAATGGGGGGGAAAGTGAGTATTATCGTCCATAAAATTATACACTTATAGTTCACTGACCTGATACAATGAGATTTAAGCCAGTAGCATCATGATAGTCTTTAGACTGAAAGTAGCAGCGGTAGGTTCCTTCATCGAATGAAACAACATTGAAAATGATTATGGACACTTTCCCTTGCTTGATGTCTTCCTTCTTTAGCTCTGTTCGTCCTTCATACTCCTTCATTTGACCTTCGCTCTCATCCTTGCCTCCGCGATATAAATGAACAAAGTGCGATGATCCAGGCCTGAAAATTCCGATTTCCATGTCTTCTGCATTGAGTTCAGGAGAAAGGTGAAAGGACAACTGGGCATTTTTGCCAACTGTCACAAAAACGGGTGTTTCAGTGGGAATCACATCAAATCGTTCTGTAAACAATGACAAGGATATTAGAAGAGGTAATAAAACCTTGTTACATGTATTAAAATCTATCACATACATACAATTCTCCAAGATATCCGAGATTTTTCATATACAGGTGATCTTTCACGCAATACTGACCGTCCAATCCCGATATCATACAATCGTGGGTCAGATGCCAAATTTCCATCATGTCTAATTACCACGCAGGATCCGAATGCAATATCCCACTATCGTACGATCGGCATCATTTTGTGAACGGCCACCACGCGTGTAGGTTTGTTTGTTAGTGACCAGAGGTTTTGGCAGTGGTATGTATGGTTGCAGCTGTTTTTTTTACGCAACGGATCCATAGCACAGTGATGAGGAGCGTGGATAAGGTGATACAAATGGAAAGATCAAGGAACCAGAATCCTGAGGTTTGAACAGTGTAAGGCAGCAGGATCCTTGAGACAATATCGACAATATCGGAACTTAAGTATAACTAACATCATTATTGCTTATTATATATCTGCACGCTCTCTATATTTGTCCGTTGCTTGCCTGCTTGAAGGTTACCCTGACTCCTAATATCTTTGGGGGTTGTGCGGAGGGCCCTGATTTAATTTATAATACATAAGGCTCTGGCATTTGTATGGGGAGGTGCAGTGGCGAGAATCTATATAATCAATCACTCAGTGACGTCACTAAAGCACCCGTTCTGTGGCTTTAGTTGTCCTTTAATCTATGTATATTCCTTTTGGAACACAGAATACAGTTGTAACCAAGTAGGTTGCGTTACATTACTAACCTGTGACTGCTAATGGAATTAAAAGAAATAACAAGAGGACATAATCCTGGTTCCTCCTAGAGAGCAGACAAAAAAAGGTCAGTCAACAAACGACCAAGGTCACCAAACCATTTCCTCTCTACCACACACCCACACAATTGCTCTGTGCATATTGCAGCTGCAAATCCATATTTACATTGTAGAGCTAAAAAACATGACACTGCATTAAACGGTCCCTTTTTCTTCATTATTATTTGACTTGTAATGTGCCCTGTCTGGGATTTGATTACATTCTACACAATGAATTGATGAAGAAAGACTTTAACTGGGAGATTCAATAAAAGTTCTTATCATTTAAAATGGTGCTAATTTTGCCCCAACCAATCAGATATCATTTAACATTTGAAAGCTAACATCTGATTGGTTGAGGCAAAATTAGCACCATTTTAAACTATAAGAACTTTTAATGAATAACCCTGTAAGAGTAAAGAAGTTACATTGGGCTCATTTACAGAGAGTTGTAAGTGCTCCCCTTATGGGGATTCAATATCACATTTGCAGCCCTGGGTTACAGGGCATGCCCACTCAAAAAAACTTAGTTCCAAACTGTAGATTACCCACGCATAACCCCACTTTCACAATATACAGAGTTTCCAAAGACGCTCCTGAACTTCCTTACCTGACCCGGTCCCTCGCCACTCCTACTCTGCTGCTGCTGCAGACAGCCACTCCACTTCCTGCCGTGACTAGGAAGTAAAGCGGCTGTCTGCTCAGAAGTCCCCATCTCCTGTTTTTGCTCAAAACGAGCTTGATACAGGACCAGGGGGCGGCACCTAGACAGCGAGTGACTGGGTCAGGTAAGAAAGTTTAGGAGCATCTTTAGAAACTTTGAATATCGTGAAAGTGGGGTTTGGGGGGGAAATCTACAGTTTGGAACAAAGGTTTTTTTTTGAGTGGACTTGCCCTTTAACACCATTTTGGTCTACCCAGCAGTGTGACTTTAACACCATATTGCAAGCGCAATATAGAATCGGCTGCAGCAATTCAAGAAGCGTTCGCCCAGTAATGACTCTCCTTAAATTGCAAGAGGTGCAAAGCCTGTTTTGAATAACATGTGCAAAAGAAGGAGAGAAAGATACAGGCTGCAACACTCTTATTTGTAGTCACTAAAAATGCTTTATTTCCAGAAGGGATACATATTAAAAACACTTCAACACAATGTGGTGTAGCCACCTCAAATATGAATATAGGGCCATATTTCCAAACGCACAGTAACGTACATTAGCGAATCACGATGGCGCGGCCGTAAATGTATGGCCGCGATTGTACATTTACACCAAACATTTGTTAATTAACAAACGTTTAGACATAGAACACCATGCGGTAGTAAACTAACGCAATGGTATTCTATGGGGGATTGTAAATCTAGATTTATGATGGCGGCCGTAGATTTAAAGTGAATGATCTTTTTAACAACCGTTAACCCCATCAGTAAAGGTGCGGTATTGCTAAAAAGCAATAGCTTGCCTTTATGAATATGGCCCATAGTGTAATCACACAATAGGCTGATAAAGCTCCCGGCTCCCCGGATAAGGAGCGAAATGCATCCCAACTGCCTGTTCTAACAGGGACAACCTCTGCAAAGTACCTTCATACTGATGGTCTGACTTCAAAGTGGACAATAATGGCTGGTAGATATAATAGGGATGGGGGAATAAGATACCCATGTTTATGATTACACTATATGCACTATTTGAGGTGGCTACCACACATACAGGGTTATTCAATAAAAGTTCTAATCGTTAAAAATGGAGCTAATTTTGCCACAACCAATCAGATGTAAGCTTTCAAATGTTAAATAAGATCTGATTGGTTGGGGCTAAATTAGCACCATTTTAAACGATAAGAACTTTTATTGAATCTGTATCATTGTGTTTAGGTAAGTGTTTTTAATATGTATCCCTTCTGGAAAAAAGGTTTTTTAGTAAATATAAATTAAGAGTGTTGCAGGCTTTATCTTTCTCTCCTTCTTTTGCATACAGCTTTATAAATGTTATGTCTTCAGTACCTTTGCAATGTTGTCATTTTAAAAGTAAATAAGTAGAAAAAAGAAAAGAAAGAAAATCATGGTTAGTTTCTTTTACTTTTAAAATAACCTTTTTTCTTTTAAAATATGTTATGGGGTTGGAATGGTCAGAAGACACATTTTCTTATAATAATCACTTAAGGACATAGCTGAGTGATTATTATAAGAATATAATCCACCCCTCCTGGATTTATGGGGCCAAACAGTAAAATAATAATCTTATAATCGGCGCGCTACTACGTAGTAGCGCGACGATTATTAACTTTCCGGAAACTGCCTTACCTCTTCTCTCCCCCTGCCTCACTTCCCCCAACTCTGTTTCCTTTTCCATTTAGGTATAGTGTGTTCGCATTCTGTTCACGGACTTAAGGCGGCTTTCGGCACCACGTGTATGGCGCGGCTCCACTTTCTTTACATGTAAAGGAAGAGGTGGAGCCGCGCCATACACAGTGGTGCGGAAGCCGCGTAAGTCCGTGATGAAACAGAATGCGAACACACTAAACTAAATGGAAAAGGAAACAGAGGTGGGGAAGTGAGGCAGAGGGAGAGCGAGGGGTAGTCAGTGAAGCTAATGGAAAAGGAAACAGAGGTGGGGAAGTGAGACAGAGGGAGAGAAGAGGGTAGGCAGTGGAAGCCTAAATGGAAAAGTAAATGGAGCTGGGGGAAGTGAGACAGGGGGAGAGGAGAGGACAAGGCAAGGCAAGGGCCTGGATGTTCTCAATGAGGGGGTGGATTATACTAAATAATGCACCCCCTACAGTAAAATATTCGGATATTAGAAGTCACTGGAGTTCCGGCCCTGTTAAAGGCACTCGGCGCTGCGGCCCAGTGTTTATATGGTCACGAACTCCTCGGTGGACTTCTAATTCTTATAATTTACAGTAGGGGGGCATTATCCCATATAATTCCTGTGCTGCTAACGCTATTAATTTGAGCTTTTTATGTATTATAGGTATAACTGTCCTACCTGCCACTGTCCATTTCCCCAAATGCTGTGAACACTTACAGACATCACCTGTACTGATGAATAATAAGAGAAATGTTAGAGATCTTTATTACAATACAACTTTTAGGTTTAAATCTATAAATAGGTGGGAAATCAATCTAAGTTTATCAATAGATGATAATGTATGGAATAAAAGGAATAGTTAGTATAGTATTTGAGACTGAAAAAAAAAGGGGAATACGTCCGGATCTAGTCTACTTTATGTATCAATTCCAGTAACTTGCAACATTCCTTGTTTGCAAGAAACTCATCCAGCTTTTATTTGAAACTGACCAATGAACTCGCCATAACAACGTCCACTGGAAGACAGTTCCATAGCCTTACCGTTCTCACAGTGAAAAACCCTTTCCGAACTTGAGCCAAACCTTTTTCTTCAAGTCTAAGGGATATCCTGTGTCTTCTGACATGTTCTATTGGTGAAAATGCCCCATATAGTTTATTGTATGGCCCGTTATGTATTTATACACGTAATCATATCCCACGCAAGCACCTTCTCCAGCGTAATAATTGTAACTTCCAGTCTCTCTTCATATTCAAGCTCCCCCAATCCCTTATTAATTTAGTTGCCCTTCTCTGAATCCATTCCATTTCAAAGATGACCTTTTGGTACACAGGATTCCAAAATTGCACTGCATATTCCAAAAGAGGCCTACAAATGCTTTGTAAAGAGGGAGAATAACATTTTCTCCCTTGAATCCCTACCTTCTTTATACAAGGCAATAACATGCTGGCTCTGGCTGTTGCTGCCTTGCACTGCTTGCTACCTTTAAGTTTATTATCCACCAAAACTCCAAGATCCCTTTCCAACAGGGATTCACTTACCACAGAGCATTTATAGTATAAGCAGCACAAGGATTTTTAAGTCCAAAATGTATCACACTTACATTTATCCATATTGAATCTCATCTGCCATTAGCAGCCCAATGTGACAACTATCTAGATCCCCCTGCAACTATTGCACATCCTCTGAAGTTTTTAATGGTCGACAAAGTTTGTCGTCAGCACAAACACAGAAAATTACTGCCATACCACTTCTAAATCATTAATACATAGATTAATAGAAGCGGCCCCAACACAGAACCTGTGGCACCCCACTTAGCACTTTAGTCCACAATGATGAAAAGCCCATTAACAACTACTCTCTGCATCCTACTCATTAACCAATTTTCTATCCATGTACAAATATGCCTCCCCAGACCAACAGACCATAGCTTATACATTAGTCGCCTATGTGGGATGTCGGAAAGTGTGCAGTGGCTTGGCAAGAATGGGTTAACTATTGGTATTAGTTCTTGCAAAGGACCAATAAAATACCATTCCACCCTACAACAGTCCTATTGTTTATATTACGATTAGTGAAGCATGGAACCAGATCTTCTTTTCCAGACAATGTGGGGCCGAACCGTGTATCTGGAATTTTAATATCTTGGGAAATTTGTAGTACACACAGGTCATGTTTGGTATTGGAGGAATAGATAATTAATACAGGAGAGGAATATGTGGTCAATATCCCAATACAATGTACATATCTACATTTATATGGAGTCTGACTAACTGAGGGGGAATTAATGCTTTTGGCTAGTCGTAAATCTGGACATTCCTAGACACTCCTACCTCATGCATAGCCAGGAGGGGGGTGGCTCATCAAAGGGTTTAAAAATCCTTGTAGCCCCTATAACTGTGTTCATACTGAGGGGACATGCTAAAACTGTGTGTATGGACCCGATGTTTCTTCCCGCCCCGGGACACAGGACTTCTTCTAGTGAGTAGGGTCTGTGAATATTGTTATCCTTTTATTTTATATAACTGTTGTACCTATTGTATGTAATTTTATTATAACACCATTTTCTTTTATTTTTGTATCATATGCACTGTCCACCTTTTGGAATATTAAATTTAGTAAGTTTTGTCTTTGATGCTCTAAAAGAATTCAGTTAGCCTCTGATAAGTTTATATGTGGTTGAATGGAATGTTTTGCAGTGTAAATGCTAATTAACTCTGTGACTGCTTGTGAAGGACTGATGCTAATTAACCAGTTAGTTGCTGGAGTGAATGGTGTAGTGTTAACCATTTAGCTGCCAGGACAGGGGTGTGCATAGTCAGTGAGATTTGAGAGTGTTTTGGGGGCGTCTTTAAGGCCATAACTTAAAGTGGTGGCAGCTTGTACCGATTGATTGGTCAGATCACGTGCCCAGCAAACTGGCCTTCGTGACAGGGGACTGTATCAAAAGCCTTTGCAAAAATTCAAGTAAACTAAATCTACTGCTATGCCAGAGTCTAAATTTCTACTTACTTCCTGATAAAAGCCAAGCAAGTTAGTTTAACAAGATCTATTGCTCCTAAATCCATGCTGGTTACTACTTATAATGTCAGTCCTTGAAACATACTCTAGAATATGTTCCCTTATTAAACTTTCCAGTATCTTCCCCACCACTGAAGTTAAACTTACAGGCCTGTAATTACCCGGCTGTGAACAACTACCCCTTTTGAATATTGGAATAACATCAGCCTTTTTCCAATCCAGAGCCACACATCCGGACATGAGGGAATCTGCAAAAATAAGAAACAATGGCCTAGATAAAACTGAACTTAGCTCCCTACGGACCCGAGGATGCATTTTATCCAGTCCAGGAGATTTATTAACATTAACCTTATTTATTTGTTTTAGTAGCAGATCCTCGGTTAACCAAAGTGCACTTGCATCTTTAATACCACTATTGCTACTATACTCTATAATATCTGTACTTGGATCTTCTATAGTGTATAAAGAGGGAAAAAAAATATTCAAGACATACTCCTCCCCCTTTCTTTTTTTCTCTGTCCTGCCTAAACAAGGTGTATTCTTCGAAATTTACAGCCCAGTTGTGAGAACTGTTCAACCACGTTTCTGCTATACCTATTACATCATACTTTTCATTCAACGCTATTATCTCCAATTCACTCATTTTGTCAGCCAGGCTTCTCGCATTTGCAAACATAAATTTTAGATTATGATCCTGCAATTTATTCGTACACATACATGCCTCCCTACCCCCTATGCTAGCCCTACCCCCTTTACACCCACCATTGGCCTATCTACACAATGCTTTCCTCCTGGGCTATCTAGCCCAGTGAGACTACTAATTCCCTCCCCCCAAAATCTAGTTTTAAATCTCCTCCAACTCTCTAGCCATCTTCTCCCCCAAAACAGCTGCACCGCCATCAGTGAGGTGCAACCCATCCCTACTAAAAAGCCTGTAGCCGACAACAAAGTTCTCTATAAAACCCAACCCCTTCTTCCTTACACCACCCTCTTAGCCACGCATTAATGCTCCTAAGCTCCCGCTGTCTCCCTCGCGTAGCACGTGGCTGCGGTAGTATTTCTGAAAACACTACCCTGGAGGTCCTTGCTTTTAACTTGGCCCCTAGCTCTCTGAAATCATGTTTAAAGACCTCTCCTCCTCCTCTAATTTTGTCATTGGCACCAATGTGACCCAAGACCGGTGGCCCCACACACCTGGCCCCACCCAATAATCTGTCTACACGATCCACCACAAGCCGAACCCTAACACCAGGCAGGCAACACAAAGTTTGTCATGTAGGGTCTTACCACTCCAAAAGTGAACTATTCTTTTAATGTATTGATTGAAGACAGGGAGGTTAAGGAGCTATGCCTTACCTTCCGTTTTTCAATCAAGATCTCAGGAGTGATGGACGAAAAATAAAGAAACTTACCTTACATGCGATCCCCGCAGCACTAGTGGAAATTCCCGACCGCTTCCTGTTACATTATCGAGCATGCATGCTATAGTTACTCTGAACCAGGAAGCAGTCGGGACCTGTCACTGCTGCTGCAGTGGATCGTTTGTAAGGTAAGTTTCTTCATTCTTTGTCAGTTGCTCCTGGGGAATTGATTGAAGAATGGGAGGTAAGGCAAAGCTCCTTAACCTTCTGGTCTTCAATCAATAACGAATCACAATTTGCATCCAACGCCAATTCCCCTTATCGCCCCCATCTTTCCACAACTTCAACCATGCATCACATCACAATCCCAACACCACAAACCTCCCCGCGTTAACTGCACGATCTTATTTACAAACTGCCGATAATCAGCCTTTTCCATACTGCAAAGTTCTAGGTGGCAAAATGTGCTTTGCTTATCGTGTTTTCTATACCAAGACTAAGCCTTTACAAACATGTTAGGTTTTTAAACAAAATTTACAATGCTAATTAACATACTTTTTATTTTTCAATATTTCGTATAACCCATTCTCCCTTAAACAAATATCCCGAAATCTGTCATCCGTTTGGCGATCTCCATAATCTGGCGACTTTGCCAAAAATAGCAGATCGAAATTTTTCCCGCCACCCAAAATTGGTGATTTTTGGCCATTTTACCTCCATGAGTGTCGGTCCTAGCAATGGTACACACTTTGCTCCTCACTGTTTGCCTCCTAACCAAACATTATGCTCTTCCAACCCGTTTGGCCAGGCGGAAGGTGTTGTTTGCGGCCAAGGTCCACAGGGTGCAAGCGCTCGTGGTCCTTTAGGCTGGTTACACACGGGCATGAACACGTTCTGTGTTGGTTTTTGCCCGCTGATATGCTGGTTCTCCTATGGATTCCTAGTGGTCTCAGCAAACTGTCCATCCTGCAGCCACTACTGCTGCGACATTCGTGTGTACCAGCCATAGAGAACACACAATCGTACGTGGTTCTTTCGGACATGTCGATTGGGTGTTTTGTCCAATTTCAACAGTCCATAGCGCTGCGATGTGTTTTGCAGTTTAGCAGGTGCATGTTAATTGTGTGAAATACTTATCATTTATCTATCATTAATCTTCTCCTGTGCACTGGATATGCTGGGTCCCTGCAGGTGTCCTGCCATATTTTTTGCGTAGGTAAAAATTTAACTAATAAATCCTCTGCCAGGCTAAACTCAGGACATTTTTTAATGTCCATGCTAACCTGTCAGTGATTTTGTACTAACATGTCTACACTGTGCACTTTCGGAGGTGAAAAATATTATGGCGATTTTGAAGATGTCCGAAATCGCCGACTTATCACCAATGGATCAACATAGTAGGCATCTCAAAATTGCCAGATAATCTGCGATCGCGAACCTTGACCCTCCGCTATTATCTATCTCTCTCTACGATCTATCGATCTAGCTGTCGTCTATCTGTCATCTATCTATCTTCTATCGATCTATCTATCTATCATCTATCCCATCATCTATCTATCTAATCATCTATCTATCTTTCTATCTTCTGTCTGTCGTCTCTCTAGCTATCATCTCATGCATGTATCTATCAATGCTATCTCTTCATCTGTCTGTCTGTATGCTGTCTGTCTATCTGTCGGGTCTTGACTGTCTGTCTGACTGTCCTGTCTGTCCTATCTATCTATCATCTGTCCCTGTCTATCTATCTACTATATATCATCTATCTATCTATCTATCTATGTAAATCATCTATCTGTCTGTCTAGCTATCTATCTATCAATCTATCTATCTATCTATCTAATTCGGCTATCTCCATCTATCCTCTTCTATACTATCTACTCTCATCTATCTATCAGCTATCTATCTCTCTCTCATCTATCTATCTACTATCTGGTCTATCAATCTATCTCTTATCTATCTATCATCTATCTCTACATCAATATCTATCGATCTGTCTTTTATCTCTCATCTACAATCTATCCCTCTTCTCTCTCTATCGTATCTATCTATGTAATCTCTCTATCATCCATCTATGTATCTAATCACATCCACTATGTTAATCTATCTATCATCCACCATCTATGTATCATCTCTCTCTCGTATCTATCGTATCATCTCTGCTATCTATCTATCTATCTCTATCTACTAATCTATCTATCTCATCTAACTTCTACCCGTGGCTCTCACTCCTCTCTCTATCATCTGTCTATCTATCTATCTCGTATCTTCTATCATCTCTTCTCTCTCTCCCATCCATCCATCATCCTTAACTCTCTCGCTCTCTATCTATATATCTACTCTACCTACAAGTATATACATGTCCCCAATGTTTAGAAATTGTTTTGTTTCCTGACATGTAATAGATAACTGTTGTTTATAATGATTCCTTCATGCTGATCTGTTGAACCACCCAGCCACCTCTTTGAATCAGACCCACCTACTAGCAAAAATGAAAGTGAAATAAGTTTTTATGAAGAATATTGAGTTAAGATTCTAACTCAAATGCTATGTCAGGGAAACTAATACTTATCAGTCGGGATTAATTCTCGCGTGCACAGTATTTTAGGAAGATTTCTCAATTAATAAGAAATGAATGTTTTAGTGTTTTTGTAGGGTATTTAGTGTTTTAGATTTTTCTTTATGTTTTTTAAAGATGATGGGTTTATTGTGTTAGAAAGGAGACCGGGTGTGCAGTTGTAATTACAAACTGCCATACGAGATAAGGGGAAAGTAAATACTTTTAGTTGACACACACACATTTCCTGTAGTGTAGAAGTATCTCAATATTCAGAATATTTCACCTTCTGGCCTCTGCACTGCACAGATACTGTGTTGGCACTGTGGTTGCATACTGTGGTGTACAGTCCACATTAAAGGAAAGTAAGATAAAAAATTTGATTTCTTTCTGTATTGCCTTGTTGTGCCGTTTTTTAAGAACTTTTTATTCCCCTGATTACTTAGATACCGTCCTAAAAAAATCTGAAAAATCTTTGTAATATTTTTTGTGATGTCACCAAGTTTATTTAATCAAACCCTCCCAGAGTTTTTTATATCTCCAACCTGACCTGGCCCAGGCTATACGCTCTTTATATAAGCATATACATATAAACATACTTCATTTACAGTAAAACGTTTTAATACAGCAATCATTTTGCAACTGTAACAGAGTGATCATGGAGCTGTTTATGAAATTCTCTGTAAGGGTTTTTTATAAGAACGCAGAGATGTCAGGTGCTCTCAAGTTATTTGCCGGAACTCGGGCAAAGGAAAATGATAGACTGATTTTAATAGCTAAACATGGGTAATAGATACTGCAATGCTTCCTTTACATAAAGCAAACACTAGAAACATTGCTCTGTCACTTTGTAAATGTAAAATGGAATCTGTCCTTGTGCAATCAGCCCCGGATCCCTAATGCTCTATCTACCTCCGTGAGACTATACTAATACTATCCCTCCCCCAAACCGTAGTTTTAAAAATCTCCTCTCAACCTCTCTAGCCCATCTTCTCCCCAAAACAGACTGCACCCTCACAGTGGCCGCCCTCCTACTAAAACCTGTTCGACAACAATTTCCTTACAACCCTAACCCTGCATTTCTAGCACCCCTGCATGTTAAGCTCCTGAAGCTCCCCTGTTGCCCTCGCTTGTAGCAGTGGCTTGCGTAGTTATGTCTGACTAACACTACCCTGAGGTCCTTGCTTTTACTTGGGCCCCTAGCTCTCTGAAATATTTTAAGACCTCCCTCCTCTCCTCTAATGTTGCATTGGCACCAATGTGAACCAGACCGCCGGGTCACTCCCAGGCCCCCACCCCATAATCTGTCTGCATGATCCACAACATGTTGAACCAAGCTCCAGACAGACAACACCACAACCCTCTAATATTGAGTCCCCCTACTACGACCAACCTGCTTATCCTTCTAAGCCACCAATTTTCCCCCTCCCTTGTATGGAGATGGACGTCCCCTGGGTGCTCAAGGAACGCCCGCTCCATACATGCTACTTCTGAGTCTGGACATTCTTTTCCATTTTGAAATATCTGTTAAATTTACAGTATATTCCCTTCAGTTGACATTAGTAAGCTGCCCTTGTTAGTTTCGTAATGGTCCTTCTCCTTCCCAGAATCCACACGACCTGGAATGTTATAGAAGTAATTTCTACTGATTAGCTTTTGGATGGTCAAACATTCTTCAGATCTCTACTGTACAATTCTCTCTATCAACCCAGGTGCTGGAAACAATAAGGTCAACTGCGGGATTGGAAGGTTAAGGTGTTTGGGAATAGAAAAATACGCTTCATTTTTATTAAAACTAAACTATCAGGGGTTCAATAAAGTTTCTTATCCATTTAAAATGATGCTAATTTTGCCCAAAAAAAAAAAAAAAAAAAACAAAAAAAAAAAAAAAAAAAAAAAAAAAAAAAAAAAAAAAAAAAAAAAAAAAAAAAAAAAAAAAAAAAAAAAAAAAAAAAAAAAAAAAAAAAAAAAAAAAAAAAAAAAAAAAAAAAAACAAACCAATCAGAATATTAGTTTTAACATTTGAAAGCTAGTTAAAACTTAATGTGTGAGCAATTCACCTTACCTTTATCAACAGAATCTCTCTGCCATTCTTTCTGTCTTTTTGATAATCGATCTGAGGTCTGCTTTGCAAACACTTGCACATCATTTGAAATTCCAAAGCTCTGCATGGTTTAGTGTCATCACAACCTGAGCCTTGCCCTTAATGCCCCCTTCTAAGTCATTTATAAACAGATTAAACAGAAGCGGGGCCCCAGTACGGACTTTTGAGGCACTCTGCTTAGGAATTTAGGCCACATAGATCTGTAGTTTCCATTACCACCCTCTCTCTTTTGCAATCCCAATAACCAGTTCGCTATCCATTAACAAATGTTTCCTCAGGCCACATTCCTCAGTTATACATTAGTCACCTTGTGCCAGTATCAAAAGCTTTCGCTTTCCCGCAAAATCTCCAAGGATACCATATCCCTGCCTGTGCCTGAATCTAACTTCTTACTCGCTTCTTCATAAAAGCTAAAACTATTAAATTTGTCTGGCAGATCTATTTTTCATAATCTATGCTGACTACTACTAATAGATGATCTCTGGCACAAAAGTCAGGATAATGATATCCCGTAACAATGTTTTTCACACCTTTCCTACCACTGATCGGTTTAGGCATTACAGGTCTATATTAAACCCAGGCCTGTGAACGCTACCTTTTTTTTGAATATTGGTATTACAATTGGTTTATAAAAGCTATACCGGTAATCATTTTTTTGGTTCCCCCTCAAATTTTAAACATCTTTGGTCACTTTGGGATGTTGCCTAAATTACGTGCTACTACGTTTTTCATTTTGTTACCGATATCCTGAATGTTGTCCAAGATCTTTAGTCTAACTCGTCTTATTGTCTTACCCACATAAAAAAATATTTTGGGGCAGTACATTGTCGTACATAACTACCCTAACATTTTGATTTGACTTTTTTCCAGCCAAAGTGTCAAAAGATTTCTTATTATGGGCCATATAGGGACAACATTTACATTTACCACATTTAAAATTTCCTACACATTTATCAAAACCTTCTTCCAACCATGTTTGTCTGGTAGGTTGTTCAAAGAAACTATGGACTAATTTTTGTCCTATATTGGGTGCTTTTCTTGCGATTATTCTTGGCAAAGGAGACAAAAACATTTTTAGACATTGGTCCCAATATATGATATGCAGTGGCTCTTTTAAAAGTGTAGTGATGACATTTCAATCATATGAGATATTACTTACCCGACCATTACTTCCCCGACCGGCACTCACGCATGTTTCCGATGCTGCCGGACCCTTCTTTTCTTTCTCCCGATCGTTATATTTGCCCGACATCGATCCCCGCAAATGAATGGGATTTTGCGTCGCATGTCGGTCAAATATAACTATCGGGAGAAGTGTTCCGGCAGGATCGAAGAACATCGGCGTGAGCCCTCGTCGGGTAAGTAATATCTCCTAGATGTGTGTCCACCCTAGAATAGTTTCCATCAGATTCCTTTTGTTTATCTTTAAACCCAGAATCCTTCTTTTAGAGTTCTTGCTCCTCTTATATGCTTTATTAAGCCAAGTTGGGATAACCAAGTTCAATGGAATCCGAGATTAGATTCTCAGCTTTCCTTTTCAAATCCATAAGAGTTGTACAGTTACACGGCTCTATATATTGCCCCTGTAGGGATACCTTTCAAGATGGAGGTAGGTTGCATACTTGAGGCCTGTAGGAGAGTGTTTGTCTGCTGTCGGTTTTTTATAAACATTAGTATGTACTTATTGACCTTTACGAAATCCTTAATCAAGGAATGGATATCATTTCTACTTATTTGGTATTGACCTTCAAATTCCATGGTTCACATTTAACAAAACCCAAAACGCTTCATTCTTTTGAAGCTAACTCTTGTTGGTTGGGGCAAGAAATTTTTTTTTTTTTAACGAAAATAACTTTTTAATTGAATCTCCCTGTATATGTATTTGCACTGACTTCCCTCTTTAACATTACAGTAGTCATCCATACTATATCATGGTCTCCAAGTACTTAAAAATTGAAGTAGAGAATGTTAATGAATAAGGTTCAATAACCTTTATGGTCAATAATGTACTGTTGGACAATATTGACAATATAACAATTTATTCTAAAATCACAAAGCAATATGAGACTACAAAGAAAGAAACAAAGAAAAGGAGGAGGAGTCTATAGACAAGAGTAACCCAAGGCGTTTTACTTCTCAACTCCGAGGATCCACCATGATTCCCGTTTAAGTTGATCTCTTTCTCTATCACTTCCTCTCATTTTCTCGACCCATTCCATAACCCTGATGTACCAAGGTATCCTTTGTCTCCTTATTTCTGAATAGAGTTTGATGAGTTCATTAAAGGAATTTCCACCCTCTATATTATTATTTTTTAATATACTATAGAGGCATCCCTTCCTTCCCAAACTTTTATACGCTAGTTGAAGTCAGCCCGGTGGGCCTCAGGAGGGAGGGATGGAGGGGAGGGGGGAAGGGCCTCCCCTGCGCATGTTCTATCCTCTCAGAGGACAGGAGGAGGAAGAAACCTTTCCCTACACGAAAGATACGCCTACCTTCACTTTCCTGGATTTGAACAAGCACTGCAAGGAGAACCAAAAGGAGCAGAATGTAGGAAATGATTTTTTTAAACTATCTTATGGTCACGTAGTGGGTTTCAAAAAACCTTAACAGGCTCATCGATCTATGTACAAAGTTATTAGAAATGATGGTATTTGCAATGGTCAATGCTGTTTTTAAGTAATCTTACAATAGCTTGTTCAAAATACTTGTTCCTTTAGGTTAAAGGGGAACTGTGGGCCCAACTTGATTCCGGTAAATTGATAGGAATTGGCTTCCTGATCTTCTGCAATTTATTTCATTGTTTATTTTGCATAGTTTGAAGATATTTACATTTTTGGTGTGTGATATGCAGCATCATCACCAGGTCCCCCCTGCACTTCCTATGAAACAGTCAATCTGCCCTTTGTCTACCTCCTCCCCCTAGAGCCCCAGCCCCACTCCTCTTGCAAGCCCCCCTGGTCCCTGCCACCTGACCCCCTCCCTTACCGCCCCCATGTGGCAACCCGGGCACCCTCGCGGGGCCTTAGCTCCCCCCGCCACTTGCGGGTGCCGTGGGCCACTCAACACCCGCCCTACAGAAACACTGTGTGAAAACAACAGCCTTTTCAGTCAATGAGAGTCTCACATATGGGAGAGTAGGGCTGTAGATTCCTTACACTTCTCTGGGGATCTTCACACAGCAGGGAGTGGGAGGGACTTTCCTGTCTCCTGTGCTGTCATGAGTCTGAGGCTTTCTGGTGAGTATCTTTATATCTTGGGCTTGGAGCACGTAGAGAGTGGGTTGATGACTTCGTTTTAAAGTAGTAGGAAACTAGCTTTTCATTTAAACTCACGTGTTGGAGGACCAAAGTTTCCCTTTAGCTTTTATGTTTCTTCCTGTAGCGCAACTTAAGACTTACCTGTGTATTTTTGTCTTTAGCTACATTTAAATTTACTGGTAATACACTAAGTATAAGCCTGAGAACTTTTAACCTTTAAATCATCCTGAAGTCTCCTCGTTTACCTTCACATCTAGGCTGATCTGGGTTGCTTAACGGAGCAGATGGACAACTAACATAGCCTTGGAACAACGCTTTAATACCCCGTAACACAGAATTCGCTTGATTTCAGGTTGGGTTAGACATTATGATGCCTGCTCACTCTCACATGATCAGTCCCAGATTGCAAGGAAAGGGAAAAACAGGAGAACGTATGAGGATGCAACAAACAGGCTTTACAGAAATGTATGCCAGGGCACATCTTGTATGAGTGCTGTGCATTTGGGACTTTGTGATGTGGACGGTGTATAGGATTTCTTTGGGGCTGTGGATTGGACTTTCTATGGGGCTGTGATGGGTTACTTTCCTATTGGGGTGTGAATTGGACTTTCTATGGGGCTGGTTATGTGAACTTTCTATGGGCTGTGAGGGACTTTGTGGGGCGTGTATTGACTTTCCTATGGGGCTTGTGTATAGACTTTCTATGGGGCTGTGGGTCTTTCTTATGGGCTTTGGGTCTTTCTATGGGTGCTGTGTATGGGACTTTCTATGGGTTACAGGTATCCCACCCTCCCAGATCCCCTGGTCTCCCTCATTCTGGGTGGTCTCCTGCACTCTCTGCAGACCCACCAGACTCTGGACTGCGAGGAACTTGAGTCTTCCTCCCAAGTCATTCCCACATCCCAGGTCCACTGCCCACAGAATTCCCCCGAAAACGCACCCTCTAAACCCTCCAACCCCACCTCCCATCTACCCCTGGAACACAGGCCACACACACCTTGTGACCCTGCCCCCTTCCACAGAACAACACTTCCCGGAAGCCGGCAGGGTGGGTGTCTGTAATTAGGGTGTATGTGGGGACTTTCTATGGGCTGTGTATTGCTCAGGTGGTATGTGACTTTCCTATGGGGCTGTGGATGGACGTTAGGGTGTATACTTTCTACTGGAGCTTGTGGACTTTGACTTTCTATTGGGTGTACTGTGATTTGGACGTTCTATGGGGCTGTGATTGGCTTTCTATGGACAAGCAGGCTTGTGGTCAAGGACTTTCTATGGGGCTGTGTATTGACTTTCTATTGTGCTGTGTAAGGCTTTCAATGGTGTCTGTTGTATGGGACTTTCTATGGGCTGGCTGTGAGTGGACTTTCTATGGTGCTGTGTATCTGGACCTTTCTATGGGGCCCTGTGTATGTGGACTTTCTATGGGCTTTGTATTGGACTTCTAGGTGGGCTGTGTATGGGACTTTCTATGGTAAAGGTTCCGCACCTCCTCCCAGGTCCCCCTGGAGTCTTCCTCATTCTTGGGGTTGGTCCTCCTCACTCTCGCAAGACCATCCCCCAGACTCCTGGACCTTGAATGAGACTTGAGTCCCTCCAAGTCCTTCCCACATCCCAAGGCCACGCCCACAGAATCCCCAGACAACTAACCCCCTCAAAACCCCTCCTAACCCCACCCCCCATCCCCCTAGAACACCGGCCACACCCTTGGACGCCATGCCCCCTTTTTCCCCACCTGCCCGGAAGCCGGCAGGGTGGGAGGTCTGTAATGTATGGACTTTCTCCATGGGGCTGTGTATGGACTTTCTTTGGGTCTGTGGTATGTTGACTTGCTTCCATATGGGGCTGTGTATGTGACGTTTCTATGGAGCGTGTGATTGGACTTTCTATTGGGCTTGTGAATTGGACTTTCATGGCTGGGGCTTTTAGGGGCGACTCATGATTGGGCCTGTATGGACTTTCTAGTGGGCTGTGTATTGACTTTCTATTGGGCTGGTTAGGGACTTTCAATGGTGCTGTGAGGACTTCTAGGGCTTGTGGACTTTCTATGGGGCTGTGTATGGACTTCTAATGGGGCGGTGTAAATTGGACTTTCTATGGGGCTGTGTTTGTCTACTGGTATGCTCTATGGGGCTGTTATTGGACTTTCTATGGATGGCTGTGTTTGACTTTCTATGGGCTGTGTATTGGACTTTCTATGGGCTGTGTATGGGACTTTCTATGGGGCTGTGTATGGACTTTCTTGGGGCTGTGTAATGGGGCCTTTCTATGGTGGCTGTGTATTGGACTGTCTATGGGCTGTGATTGGACTCTTTCTATGGGCCGCTGGTGTTAGGACTTTCTATGGGGCCTGTGATATTGGACTTTCTATGGGGCTTGTTATTGGACTTTCTGGCTTGTATTGGAAGTTGCTGTGTATGGACTCTTGGGCTGTTATGGGGCTTTCTGGCTGAATTGGACTGTTCTATGGAGTTGTGTATGGACTTCTATGGGACTGTTGGGGATTTCTTATGGGGCTGTGAATTGGACTTTCTATGGGTGCTGTGCTATGGGACTTCTATGTGGCTGTTTATATGAACTTTCTTATGTGGCTGTGTATGGTACTTCAGGGTCCAAGCCAGGGCAGGGGGCATCAGTTAAGACAGCAAACGGCTAAGTCAGAGAGAACAGGACAAAACACCCATGGCAAACCCATAACTATAAAACGGGCAAAGAGGTCTAGGGAAGCATGCTGGAACAAAGAGGGCCAATAACCATATCAACAAACAGAAAGCTAAAGAAAACTGGATGGCTAATCAATTAAATCTTCCTGTGTAAAACCTGGATGCCAATAGAAAAAACAACCAAACAACAATATTTATAGAAACGAAAGAGCCTCATTAGCCTAGGATGGACAGAGCGCTGTGGGGATGGAGGAATGGTTTTGCCATGATTAATGACTATGTTTTCTATAAAGGCATTTCCTATATCACTTCCCAACTAGAAAGCTAAATGGATATTCAATAAAAGTCTTAACTGGATAGTTTTACTCAAAAAGTTAAATGTTCCTTTAATTATTGGGCAAAGCTCCTTAACCTTCTGGTCTTCAATCAATAAATTAAAGGAACATTTAACTTTTTGAGTAAACTATCCATTTAAGCATTGAATATCCCATTTAGCCTTTCTAGTTGGGAATTGAATAGGAAATTGCTTTATAGAACACATATGTCATTAATCACTGGCAAAACTCATTCCTCCACTCCCACAGCGCTCTGTCCACTTCCTCGGCTACTTGCGGCTCTTTCGTTTCTATAAATATTTGTTTGTTTGGCTTGGTTTTTTCTATTGGCAATCCAGGTTTTCACAGGAGATTTTAATTTGATTAGCCTATCCAGTTTCTTCTTAGCTTTCCTGTTTGTTTATGATTGGTTATTGGCCTCTTTTTAGTTCCTGCTTCCCCTGACCTCTTTGCCCGTTATAGTTATGGGTTTGCCCTGGTGTTTTTTGTCCTGTTCTTCTGACTCTAGCCTGTTTCTTGTCTTTAACTGCCTGCCCCCTGCCCTGGCTTTGGACCCTGAAAGTCCCATACACAGCCCCATAGAAAGTTTCATAAACAGCCCCATAGAAAGTCCCATACACAGCCCCATAGAAAGTCCAATTCACAGCCCCATAGAAAGTCCCATACACAGTCCCATAGAAAGTCCCATACACAACTCCATAGAAAGTCCAATTCACAGCCCCATAGAAAGCCCCATACACAGCCCCATAGAAAGTCCAATACACAGCCCCATAGAAAGTCCAATACACAGCCCCATAGAAAGTCCCATACACAGCCCCATAGA